>OY720676.1:140091449-140501170 GCA_963170755.1 Amphimallon solstitiale | reverse complement strand
TGTTACATATTCCTAATATAACTCTTAAATAAATATCTGTTATTACAAGTTTGCACCAATAAGACTTTGAAATCACTCTGCTTCTTATTGCCCATCGTAGTATCAAACGTGAATGTTTATATTACTTTGTGTAAATTGGATTGGAAAATTCAATATTCAATCGTTCTACAATTCAGTACAATTAGAAATGTGAATTTTAGAAACTTACGGTTTTTATTTCATGTCAAAATCGTTAGAATTTTCTACTTTGTATACCTTATGTTTAAGATAAGAGGGCTGGTAAGTGGGGCAGACGTCTAAACGTTCATTGTTCCTGGTAGGCATATATTTTAAACTCCATAGTTACAGATGACGGCAACCGCTTTGGTATTATGATAAACTATAAAGAAGAAGAACCACAACCAACAGTCAACCAGATTCGATCCGTTACAATAAAAATGAGCGTCACATTTTCCAGAGTAGTACATGGAATAAATACATAAACGAGTCTGAAAACAAAGTGTTCTATATAAAATTGAATGCATTGCTTATGCACTCATCAAAAAGAGGTTTTGCACTTAGAGCTTTCAAGGCGCAGAATTGTATAGAATTAGTATATTTTCCTCCTTTTAAGAGAATTGCCCGCGTTTTGACTATTCCTTTATGTTAGCCTCCTGGATGACGTGAAGCTTACGCAACTTTCTTCCATCAAAACTGGATACAAGTGTTCCATAGTGAGTTCAGTTCTATGAAAAAAATAATCAAAATAAATATTATTCACAGTGATAAGCTCATGCGCTCTTGAGCTTAATGCGGTTGTCTAGAATCAATGGAGCCATCTAGTATGTGAATTGCATATATACCGGGTGTTTCAGAATTGCACGGCACTATTGTAGGTACTTGTTCTCCAGCATAAAATAAACGAAAAAGTCCATATAAACGTATGTCTCAAATTAATTTATTACTAAGATATTGCAGCATAAAGATATTTATTTAACAATACAACATCCAAAAGAACTGTTTAAAGTGGCCACCGTTTTGTTGAATGCAGCATTCAGCACGCCAAATTCATGCTTCTTTAGCACATCGTATAGCATCAGGACGATTCTTGACAGTTGCTGCGGCTTCCACGATGCGATTACTAAACTCTGATGAATCCCGATTTCCCGATCTAACGCCGTTAGATCGGTAGCTTAGCAATCGCATCGTGGAAGCTTCAGCAACTATCAAGAATCATCCTGATGCTATACGAAGGGTCAAAGAAGTATGAATTTGTCGTGCTGAATGCTGCATTCAACAAAACAGTGGCCACTTTAAACAGTTCTTTCGGATATTGTATTGTTAAATACATATCTTTATGTTCCAATATCTTAGTAATAAATTAATTTGAGACATATGTTTATATGGACTTTTTTATTTATTTTATGTTGGAGAACAAGTACCTACAATAGTGCCGTGCAATTCCAAAACACCCGGTATAATACTATTATACTGCGTGTGCTGTACCTTGATAATGTATAATTTTTCGTCCCAACTAAGAGAGATAGAATTGGTCACATTGTCTGTTCTGCGCATGCGTTAAATCAAAATGTCTATTTTCAAAGTTACAAGATGACAGATAAACAGAAAACATAAATAGAACCTCTGATTTAAATTAACATCTATAATTATGATACTGCTGATACATAAGCAAATTTATTTTTTATTGACTTCCGCTTTGTATAAGTTAAGATATCACGAGTTCATCGGTGAATTTATAAATTTACACAGAAAATACGATGTAGAATAAAGAAAGCCCATGAAAATATAAACAAACAATATGAAGGCTGGTTCCAGCGGATTTTTCACAGAAAAACTTATGAACTTATTACAAACTGGTACTGCTTGTTGGTATACGTGCAATTATATTATATATATTTTAGGGTGGGAATTTTCACACCGACAAAAAAGGTGCTTTCCACTGTAAAATAGGTATAAATCACGACAGAAAAGAACATTGCACGACAGAATACAAAATGGCACGACAAAAAATTATATTGCACGATAAGAAAAAATATTGGACTACATAATAATACACTGCCCGAGCAAATAAGAAACTGCACGTCCCAAAAAGATATTGCACGGCAAAAAAATATTTTACACGACAAAATAATGTGTTGCCCTACAAAAAATTGCGGTGCACTTCAAAAAATGATGTTTCCACGACACATTTGGTTCTTTCCATTCGAACATGTAGTTACCTTTAGAATGGTTAAGGTTTTAACTTCAACTTCAACAAGGTTGTGTGTCACCATAAAAATCGTAAGTAGGTATTTTGAGTTGATATAAATAAAAGTATGTCTTAGAGTATCTACTTTAGAGTAATGGAATCCGAAGTGACATTTGTGGAAGATTTTGCGGAAGCTTCAACTTCGACCCAGACTGTAAAAACAAATACTCGTAAACGTCCACAAAATCGGATTTGGATTAAAACTATGCAGTTCGATAATCCTGCACAAGCAGATAAATATATTGAAACTGAAAAAATATGGAAAAAATCATCGTCTAAGAAGAATTTAGATGGTAAAAAAATTGAATTCCGGTGCACGAAAGGTAGATATCGGGAAAAGGAATGTCCGGCTGCAATTTATTTGTTGTACCATACATCAGACAGTAAAGTGTCGCTATATTCCACTGACTGTGACCATGATGGCCATCGTGAATCAGAGAGAGGATTAAACGAAAACACCAAGCGTCTTATAACAAATTTATTTGATGATGGGATTACCAAACCTAATGGTATCTTAACTGCAATTAGGAAACGAAATGAACCGGAGCCTCCAAAATCAAAAATTATTTCATTTTTAAGACAATTAAGGAATAAGAAGTATGGATCTCCCACAATTTGTGGAACAGAAATTAAGAATTGGTGTGATGATCACAGAGTTGCAGAATCACAGGATAGTCCTTTTGTTTTAGATTATATAATTAAATGTGAATCATATAATGTCGATGACCAAGACATCAAAATTTTCATTTCGACACCAAGACTGCTGGAGACCATGAAATACTCAAAATTAGTCCAGGTAGATGCTACATATAAACTTATGTGGCAAGGATATCCACTCATGATAGTAGGAACTAGCGACAACGATCGAGTATTCCATCCATTTGGAATATCAGTATGTAGTGGAGAAACATCAGATGATTTCACTTTTATTTTTACCACCCTGCAAAAATATGACGCAAATTGGATTCCTGAACTCCTGCTTGCCGATGGTAGCGACGCAATAACAAATGGCTTTGTAAAAACTTTTGGTGAATCCAAAGTACGACTGATGTGTTTTTTCCATGCTTTGAAGAATATGGATAAATATTTACGGAAAATTGAAAATTATTCTGCAATAAAAGATGATATCTATGCACTACAAACATGTAGAAATGATACCAGCTTTGCCAAAGCCTCCAGTCTTTTTTTGGAAAAATGGAACACCTATCAAGACAACAATATTAAAAGCTTTCTGAAATATTTTGAATTAGAGTGGCTTCAAAAATATCGAAATTGGTATGAAGGTGCTGCGCTTGGGTATCCTAGTACGAATAATGGAATCGAAGCCACCAATGCTGTAATAAAAAAAGAACACACCATTCGAGAGAGACTACCAGTTGGTCAATTTTTGAATCATGTTTTGGATCTCTTAATCAAATGGTCTAAAGATCGAGATCCAGAATGCATCAATTTTAAAGAGTTTGCTCAAAAAGTGTCTGTTTTACATAAAGACTGGGTTACGGGTTACCAATGGGCAGCTTCAAATCAAAAAGTTTTAAAAGTCGAAGGACAAGATGGTAATTCTTTGTATTATACATTAGCTACAAAGTCTAGATTCGGTAGTATCACTAAAGATATTGTTGACAATTATATGAAAAAAGATAACTGCTGGGAATCTTTTGAAGAATTTAAAACATATAGATACGGTATGCATGTGATCAGTATAATTACTGAAGATCACAGTAAAAGTTCATGTACTTGCACTTATTATTTAAAGAAAATGATATGCAAACATGTCATAGGCATGAAAATTAGACTACATTTGGTGGAAACTCCTGCAGAAGCCAAGAAAATTCCTTTAGGCCAAAAGCGAAAACGTGGCCGACCTGCACACGCCAAAAAAGCTTTAATTATTCAGTAATACTGCAGAGTTAAGACTACGAATGATTTTATTAGAATTTAAAGATGTGTTCCTGTACTTTTTTCATTTATTGTTACCACTTACCCCTTAAATAATAATACATATATATTTTTGAAAATAATTGTTTTTTTGCAATTGTCAGTTTAGAGCTAACCAACCCCATGGTGCAATTTATTTTGGGTGGGTCCCATTTATTTTTTTTAGGGTTTACGTTTATTTTTGCATATTTTATCGTGAGGTACTGCCAAATTGAGGATACTAAATTTGTCGTTTGTAGTGTTTATTTTGTCGTAGATTTACTTTTTTGATCGTGCTTTTTCCCTTTTTTATCGTTAATATTTTGTCGTGTGATTTACCAATTTTGTCGGGCAAACTATTTATTTTGTCGTTATACTTTTGTCGTGCAAAACGCCTATTTTGTCGTGCTGTTTCAATTAACCCTATATTTTATACCTATATACACACTCGAATATATTCAGGTATGTTTTATATACTTAGGTATGTCATATTGTATCATATTTCGACATATAGTTTTGCTATGTATATTTAAGCTTAAGAATGCGAATATGAATATTATATATAAATATATTTAATATTTTGGCTCTATGTAAGAATAAACAGCAGCTATTTTATATTTGTCTACGCACATTATTCAACATAATATTGTATAAGCAATAATGTAGAATACATAAAATTCCTATTGCGTTCTTCTAATTAATTCTATGTCGAGATATACACTGAAACATGAATATTATAACAAAAGCGGTGGAATTAATCAGCATTACAATTTTGTGATTGAATATAATTTTTATTATTGTTACATATTTTTTTTAATTTAGAATGATTAAGCCGTTCATGAAAATAAAAACGTGGTAAAGCATTATTTACGCCCATATGTTAAAAAAAAATATAAACAAACAATTACTCTGATACATTTGAATTTCTTTAGTGTATGTAACAGCACATTCGTAATCAAACTATTTTTCCTGATATTTATGTCTGATAAATTAAGATGAGTAGAAATGAGACTTTGCAAATGATTTATATTATTTCTTAAAAAAGGTAGGTTGATGTTGTAATTACTTAAATAATGTCAATAAGCAAAGTTCAATTTCTACTTACAAAGCCAAAAATTAAATATTATCTATGTTCAGAATTCTATTCATGAAATTAGAACAAAAAATCTATTTTATCGTAAAATATAAATATTTGTATAAATTAATAGATACATAATAATTAATAAAATTATAAGAAGTTTTTTTAGAATGTAACAGTATCATAAAAACAGGAATATTGGTCGAAGCTGTGCTTACCTTGCCATTCGTAACACTACACTATTTACTTTCACAATATCGAGAAAACTCCAAAAGAAACCTATCAACACATTGTTTTGGCAAAATCCAAAATGAATATTATCTCTAACTAGTACCATCTACAAGTTATTTTAAACCAAAATGTATTTCATTGTAAATTTTAAAGTGCATTCTATTAGTCCTTGATTACAATACAATTTAGTGACAGAAATTACTGATGCACATCTTAAGATTATATAATTTCAGATTTGACGTATATCAACTTGTATACATTCACGACCATTATGGGTATTTCCTAACATATTTTTCGTTACAATTGTTTTTAAGATTTTATTTTTAGGAACAATTTAAAAACATCATTTTGTAGCTATGAACGCGTATCTCTAATTTATGTTATCTGAAAACTAGGAATTTTATCATAATATTCAATATTCAATATTGATTTTCTTCTTTACTTTTTACACCTTCATTACAAGTAACGATGTTCAGAAATAAAATTAACGGATTCTTTAGCAAACTTCGCCTGGGGATGTTAATTAAAGCGACTATGGAAACATAATTGTCAAATAGGTGTGAGTTAGTATCCTCAAACATTTTACATCATCTACTGTTAAGTCAGTACATTTGCATTTGATAGTAAGGCTGCGCATAAATAATAGTAAACGTTTTATAGTTATTCCAGTATAATAAAGAAACTTTTCATGAATAATTCTTTACAATCAGTTGTAATCACAAACTGGACGACATTCAACAATGAAAGAAGTTAATGTGGGTAAATATCTATCAAAGTACTTAGTTCATGTACAGATACTATGATATAGAAATACAGGGTGTTTAAAAAAGATGCGGCAATATTAAAGGGGTTGATTGTCCAGGTCATTTTATACAAAAAAGTTTATAATAAACAAGGTCCGCAAACGCTTCGTTACCGATCTACAGCGTGTTGAAGTTTAATTAAAAGAAACAGTAAAAATTACATTTCTCCAAGACGGCATTAAAGATCATAATGAAATTTTAGGCGTGTTATTTTTCAAGAAAAAAATAGGACGCCGCTGATTTCTCTAAAAATAAAAATATGTTTCTATTCTTTGTTTAATTGTGAAGAAAAAAGCTCTCTTAACTTTCTATCATACGACGTACCGTTTTTTAGTAAAAAAAAACACATTTTAGTGCATGTACATTTATTCCAGAATTTTTTTTTTAAATAACAAATTTTTTATTTAAGGGCAAAAACAAATATTTTACCATACCAACAATTTTAACAAGCAAAAATTACAATATCTGTGCAAAGTGACCACCTCGAGCTCGGATGCAAGAATCCAATCTTCTCCTCATTGACTGGCGAACTCTCTCAAAAACAACAGGATCGGTTTCAATTGAGTTGCACCCAGCAATGATTCGATTTCTTAAGTCTTCTACTTTTTCCAATGGAGTAGCGTACACCTTTAATTAAACTTCAACACGCTGTAGATCGGTAACGAAGCGTTTGCGGACCTTGTTTATTATAAACTTTTTTGTATAAAATGACCTGGACAATCAACCCCTTTAATATTGCCGCATCTTTTTTAAACACCCTGTATACATAAACAAGGCCCGTCTTTGCGTAGGAGTTTGTGTATTTTCAAACGATCTAACTCACACAAAAGTGTGCAGGGTATTTATGGAGTACATATATATTATTAAATTTATTTTCTATTATGTGCATAAATTACTAACGTAGATACCCTTCAAGATTTATAAATTAAATTTTATGTTCAATTTAATTTTAAAATTTTTATTGATGACTACAACAATACACTATGTAATATAAAAATTATTACTATAGTTACATTGCAATATAATATTTGTCGTGCATCCAGTTACCCAATCAATTCTAAATGGTTACTTTTCTCTTCACGTACAAATAATCATAGTCTGAATTTTTAAAAATTTCTGTTAGTAGTACATTTTTTCTAAAAAATAGTCCAGTGAACAAAAATTTTAGTTTATACTATCACTTAGAAAGTATCATACTAAAAAAATCACATATTTTGGTGTTTGTTGTTGTCACCTTATGTTATTTTATTAAACATTTAGAATTGTACTAATATAAGAGCGACAGTTAGGGGGAAGAAAGAGAATAAGAAGTACAATAACATCAATAATAATAATAGTAATGATAATATTTATTAGTTGCCCTATTGACAAATAAAAGATATGTTAATTAACAAAATCCAAATAAATAAAATAAAGTAAAAATGACGTTACTAACACTCTAATTATAATTTTAGTTTATACTAAAATTATAAAAAATTTAAGTTTATACTATCACTTAGAAAGTATCATACTAAAAAAAATCATATATTTTGGTGTTTGTTGTTCTCAGCTCATGTTATTTTATTAAAACATTTAGAATTGTACTAATAAGAGCGACAGTTAGAGGGAAGAAAGAGAATAAGAAGTACAATAACATTAATAATAATGATAGTAATGATAATATCTATTAGTTGCCCTATTGACAAATAAAAGATATGTTAATTAACTAAATGCAAATAAATAAAATAAAATAAAAATGACGTTACTAACACACTAATTATAATTCTAATTAGAATTTTCAACGCTGAGAAAAACCCAAGAGAATAAAAAACAAATACAAAATGATAAGGTAAAATGTTAATTATTCGAGAACTTTTAAAGATAATTAAGAAGTGTTTAATTAAGAATCGCTCATATCAAATCATTTAGCAAAATGAAAAGAAGAAACTTTGTCCTGAACAAGGCATTCCTTCTAGACCACAGAAAAACAATCATTTCAGACATTTCCAAGAACATATTCAAATTGTAGCTCTGATCTTGAAAAAGCAGCTATAAAGAAATAATATATATGTTAATAGTCATTATTGGTTTGTTAAACGCAATCTCTACAAATGCGAGTTCATTCTAAACGTTTTTACAAATATGCCTCTGTGTTTTCAAGATAGCAGCCCAAGGATTATTATTTAGAATATAATCTTCGTCTCATGATCTGATTGGATTTTGAATTACCTCGGTAAATCCGAAGTAATACTGTACATCGATAAAAAATCAAATTTTACCAATATCTCGTTAACCACTAGGTTAAAATAAATTTTTAAATAATTCAAAAACACCCAAAAGTTGTTTGGACAGTTTTATAAAAAAGTTTTTCGAAATTTCTAACGATTTATGGCTTATCCAAAAACAGTATTTTATAAATATCGCGCAAATTATGCATTCTTTACATATTCATTAGTATTTAAAAATGTCCAAAAAAAATTTTTTCCAAAAGAAATTTTGAAAATGTCGACCGGAAAAACGAAAAGCGATTTTTTTGCAAATGTTTCCCAAATTATGCATTCGGTACAGTTTTATTAAGAACATAGAAGTATGTAGAAGTTATAAGTATAATCAGTTGAATAGTTCTTATTCTTACAATATATTTCAATTATTTTGTCTATTTTGTTTCTGATTATTAACGTTTAAATTCTTTTAGATCTTTTGTGACATTGTTTATTCCTTGCTTAATTCTCCTCATTCTTACTTTATCTTTTCTTCTCTTAGCACGTCTTTTACTATGAACCATTGACTTCTTCGTTGAAAATCTTTTAAAATATGATAAAGACCAACTCTTTACGTGTAACATCAGCTTGTAGTTAGGTTCAGAACTACAAGACAAAGTTTTTAAAGAGATTAATTGGCTAATAAAAACCATTGTGAATTATAAGTTTGTCCATTGTTTTGATTTGCTGTATCAGAGAGTTTGCAGAGACTATTACAAGGATTCTTAATATAAACGTACAAAAATCAAATTACTAATTTTTACGTAGTCTGTGTCCAATTATTCCGTAATTAAGGGGGTTTACACAGAGGTGCCGACTAACTGCCGTCAGGTAGGACGTAAGGGGGTAGCGCCATATGCGCTAATGCAAATTCTGGATTTGAGAAGATTTTGTTCTAGCAATAGTATCGCTTCCATTTAAGAAATATCAAAATGAAATTTAAAACACCAATAAACAAAGGCTCAGTGCATGCTCGACTGGAATTAGTTTCTTAAACTGTGTTATGATGTAAATTTCTCCAACTTCGAGGGTGAAATATAGGAGTAAATAATTTTAATTTTCAGAAAGTACTCCCAAAGAAACCTTAATTAATCCTTTGCATTCAATTTAATGCAAAAACACAATAAGAAAAACAAACATTTCTGCTATTTGTTTCACCAGAACGAATACTTTAGGCAGGTAGTCGGCACCTCTGCGTAAGCCCCCTTAAAATACTGGCCCTTTAGAAGGAAAATACCATGAAACGTTTTCTTTATGACCGATTTATCTTGAACTATTAAAAATGACACCTTATATGAGTTCTCGAAATAAAATTCTAAATTTACTAATACAAAAAAATATGAATTATTAGTATTAGATTTTCCGCAAATTTCATTAAAAAAACTTTCTGCCTTCTTTGTTTTTCATCTACTTTTGTACTATAATGCATTACCGTTGCGAGGCTGTTAAAGTTTGTATTGAAATACCTTTATTATTATTTATAAATACAATCATTGTCCCTAGATACGAAAAAAACCAAAAAGGTCAACAGGTATATTGGAATTTTATTTTTATGCCGCTTTTTTGATTGTTGATGTTGAAGTATGTGTGAAAGAACTGTGTTTGTTTTGATTGTTTGCTTTTGTTAAAAATATAATTATACAAACTTTGATTTTTTGTTAATTTTCGTGTGAGAGACGGGATTGTGTTAACAGATTGGTTGAAATTTGAATATATTAGTTATTGTTGTTTTATACCATTTCCGTTACTAAAGGAAAGCTTATATCACTCTGTCTGTATTTATTAATTTAAAATGTACACTTTACAGGTATAAATGAAAATGCCAAAGTACTCAAAATTTTATCTATTACTTCTTGAACTCACTATACTTATAGTTATTTTTATTATTAGAACTTCTTGCGCACATAAACTGCTAGCTAAATAAAATCGAAGATATTTTATGTCAATAAAATGACAAACTATAATTTCACCAAAAATTACATTGAAATAATATTAGATGAATAATATTTATACTATAACAACGAAAATTGATGATTGTGTCCAATGATTTGTTTTCTTTTAAAATGTTTTGCCGGCACAGAAATAATTTCATGGTCATTGCCGAATAAAAAATAAACACGCAAATAAAGAGAGAACATGTAAGTCTAATATTTATAATTGGCTCAACATAAAATTGCAGACATATTTTCGCGGTCAAGCTGTGGTTATTAAGGGAATGTCTTGGTCTACTGAATTTATAATGTATATACGTACTCGCTACTGAGTGCATTAGTTTTACCTACATACACAGATATCTACATGAAATGAATGTGAACCTCTTTCTAATTATTTTCTATATCTAGCCTATCTTAAAGAATCTTTGAAGAATTGAGAAATAAAGCCTATACACCGAACGAGCGCAATTAAAACGGAATTGGCTGTCGTTTAGATTTCTTATCTCTTATTTGTAAATGTATTACGTATACTTCCTGTAACAAGTATGCAAAAAATAGTAAGTTATCAGCATTAACATTATTTAATTTCTTTCCATGTCATGTATATATGTACCTATTAAATATTTTGTATTTGTTGTATCGTTGCTAGTGAACTTTGGAAATGATAGGTTGTAAATATATAATTTTGTGAGAGAAATAATAAATAATATTTTAGTTAGAGAAAGAGCTCTTATATCATCTACTTGATCATAATAAAAACAAATTACTCAGACTTTTTTTGTTTAGAGACCAAATTTTGTTCACATCCAAAGAATTTTGTCGTTTTAGTGTAGCCCTAATTACCAAAAAACAGTAAAATTCAGATAGAACATAGAAGCGCATTCAAACTTTTGAAAAGGAAGAAATGGATCGAAGAATACTCACCAGAGAACGATTGACCTCTTTATTATTTAAAATAATATTTTGGTCCAAACAATTTTAATAGGGTTGGGAATCAAATGAAACTGTTACAAGATGTAGAAAGCCTACTGCAGCAAGCACTTTGTGATACATTACAAAACAAATGCTAGAGTAGGATCTTCATGTGTAAACCGTAAAAGAAAGATTTTATGATGGAAGTAGCAATCATCGTAATCAGTTAGAATATCATAAATTTCATTCTCCAACAAGTAAATAACGTTGAAGAAGCCTGGCGAACCATCCTGATTTAGTTTCTTAAGGCTGAACGCCCGCTTCAAGCTGAGTTCGATTTGAAATAGGCGTACCACTGCTTTTCGTGCAAATGTAAGAAAAGACAAATGTTTAAGGGTCCGCGTGCTCTGTCTTATGCTGAGGAAAAAGATAGAGAAAAGAACTTGTCACCTAATCTAATCTGCCTGTAATTTATGGCTGCGTTATGGTCTCAGATAATCGCCGGTTGGCCCACATGTTTGGCAGTCGGGAAGCAACCCCCCCTAAATTAGACAATCTATATTTTCTCAAACACACAAAAAAAGTGAAGCTGAATATGTAAAATCACCTGCCGGATTCAAATTTTGAGTTGGAAAATAAAATCGAAATCGCGAAAAGGTCGAAAAATCGTTATAAATAAAGGCGATTTATTGTTATTATAAAAAATATACGTTTTTCTCCTGGTAACACGTACCTTGTTTGAACAACATTATAAGACAAACTTGTTATACATATGCTTCAAAGAGATACATATATCTTAAATAAATAATAGAAAAGAATACACGATATCATAAATACCCTAATGATATAATGTACGACATAAAATGTAAATATTATTTTTTGTTCAACTTTTATTTTTTCAATTTAGTCAATAAGTTTGAGAACATGCTTGTTTGATTTACAAGTACGTGCTAATCAATAACTTGTGCTTTTATAGATTGTAGATCATTCAACTGTAAGTAAAGAAACTTAAGTATTTACAATTTATCTGAATTATGTATTATGTATATTATAAGTAATAGCACATCATTAAAAAAATATAGGATTCAAACTGAGTTAATATTTATGATGCAAAATTTAAATTGATAGCTTGGTACTTACATTATAATTTGCTGATAATTGTGGTTGTTAATAAAGTACACTGTCCTATAATGTGCAAGTGAATCGTTCCCCTAATTAATCTTTACTTAAGATTAGTAATTAAATAATTAGGTTTCATCTTTTTCATGGATATTCATAATATTAAAATTGATAATTTACATAACAGACAACGAAGTTTAATAAAATTATAATGAATGTGTATAATAATTATATTGGTCAACGAGTTTGTTTAGATTTTAATATCTATACCTGAATGTATTTTTTATTTTTATTCCGATTATGAAAATACTTCCATAATTCATCAGAATTTTAAAACTAGTTTCAATAGTAATCGTGAATATATATCTGGTGGTAGTTGATTTACACGAATAGATCTAACAAAGTCTTGATAAATTTCTCATATAGCAATCGTTTTACTTTCTTAGAGTTCTGACATTAACATAGCCACAATATTTGAAATGTCAAAATGATCTGTCAAATGTCTTTCAAGGAGTCTGCAATTTCATCATGGAAAAACATACGCTTTAGTACCATTTGGAAACAATACGCTTTTTTGTCTTTTATAGCAACTTATAGCGCTCTTCCTACAAATTTTCGTCTTTATAATCGATCTAGTGTACTTGCTATTCATTTCGTCAAACTGTTAAAACATTCAAACTTAATTTTTCTTTGCATAATGCTCGCGTCCATTTAGACAAAAAATGCTCGAAATGGTGAGCAAATTATTGCAGTTCAAGTAAGTGCTGATGAAAACCCCAGTTTTTCCATTTCAAGACGTTCATAACAACATTTAGCAACTCTATAGGTAATCAATTATAACAAAGAATTATCAAAGCATTCAAAGTCAGTCTGGAAGAGGCTGTTTTTAAAGTTTTTAAACATTCGATTTTTTTTCCAAATATTTAGAAAAGAGCTCCAAAGTATTCATAACTCAATTTAGTTATAGCAACTTTTATAAAAGTGATTTCTCAGAATTAGCACCGGAAATAACAATTTTACTCTTATAGAAAAGTAGTTTTTTGCAATCTCTGCAAACTCTACATTTTGCACATTAAGAACTAAATTTAATTTTTTTTTTTCAAAATTTGGTTCGTCTATAGCATAAGAAAGTCGTGGGCATATAATTAAAATTCCGCTTAAAAAATTATGTTTTCCAAATAAATAATTTTTTTTAAAGAATTATGATAATTCATATTTGAAGCCCAAATTTTTTTAATTTTGGGTTTAGATTATTTTATGTACTTAATGAAGAACACTTCATATTTGAGATTTTTAAACAATTATCTCTTTATGGAGTTAATATATTTTTTAAGATTTTGTTATTTTCAAATCCAACAGATAAATTTATCATAGGAAGAAATAGCATACCAAACCAATGGACACACACATAAAAAGAAGAGTAAAAGCTTAAGATATGTACAAGTACCTGTAACGGATGCAATAAAGAACTACAATAAACTTTCAAAAGAAATAAAGAAATATAGCCATCAAGTTTTGCGATGAAATGAAGAATAATAAGGGAATATACAATGTGAGAAGAAACGAGAAACACACCCAGAAAAAGTCAGTGTAGGAACCGCCCTCGAGACGACTCTTGCGAGACGCTATATTGTCATGTATTGCTCATTTTCTGATAAAAATATATCGTCTAATATATGTCACTAAAGATTCAAATCCTTTAGCTGCCTTGTAGCTTAAATGGTAAATAATAATAATAATAATATACTTTATTGCCCAATTTGATAAACAGGTTCGATGACAAATAGAAGATGTATGTACATACATATATTAAGTAAAGTATACACCAAAAACAACATACTACATTTAAACACGAAATTCAAAGATATACCTACACTAAAGAAAATTACTGTAAAAGATTATTGGAATTGAAAGAACAATCTTCGTAGAAAAAATCCGCCAAAGAACTCATTAAAGCCAGTAAAGAACCATGTAATTGGTTGTTTTTGGATAAGATAAAGTAAAATTAAGAGAGAAAAATGATGCTGTAGGCGGAACAAAATAGTTAATACAGTAAGTGTAGAAAGTCAACCTAAAACCATTAATGATTTTATACATAAATGCGGCTCCGAAAGTTTTCTTGAACTGCTTCAATAACTGCAATCAGTTTTTAAGGATATGTATACAATGAAGTGAACCATATTCCAGTTTATTCACAATTCTCTAGAACAAAAACAAATAAAACGCCGACTACTCGAAGCAGAAATTCATATGTTGACAACATAGATGCAAAACTTATACGTGAATCAAATAAAATACTGATATTCTTTATATTAGGCACTTTTTAAGAACGGAATTATCAGTGAAATAACTTGATTCGATGTAGTTAATCCTCCTTGTTTAAAACACGTAAATATACTTAACATTAAATTTTAATTTGTAAGTACCACACAATTGCAAAACTGTATTAAGGCTGGGGTTCGCCCGTGTTATATGTCCATAAGGAATATCTGTACCATTTTAACGAAAAGTTGTAAATCAAGAACAATGAAATTTTCACGCAGTAAATGTTGAAACACACTCATCAGGTTGAGTTATTTTGAGAATCCTAGTGCCCTTAGTTTTTTCAAAAAAAATCATAAAATTAGTAAATTTGGAAGAAACAGAACGAAATTAACTCAATTTATAAAAGGCACTATGCTGATGTCGAATCCGAAAAAAAAATTAATTTTGATTTTTGGTTTCGTCTAAAATGGTACCGAAAATATCCATTACATGGGTGTTTTAATTCGAATTGAGGAACACTTTCTGTATTAATTTTTGTTGTATTACTATCTTTATTACAAATATTTCTCTGTTTGTTTCTCTATTGATCAAGGGTTATAAAAAAAAATGCAAAAAATCCCTATGCAATCACAGCTCCATCTATGGACCCCCGTTAGGGTTAGGCATCGATGACCGCACCGTTAAGATTAAATTGAAAATGAAGCACGTCATTCCAAGATTTTATTGGTAAGTAGATATTTAATTCATCCTCATAGGTAAGTACTGGGTTTAAATCATTAGCAAAAATAACAAATAAGAAAAGTCCTAAATGCGAGCCCAGAGGGACTTCAGACAAAAACATAAGTTGAATCGAATTAATCCGTTATAAAAAAGGTAATTATATATATATATATACGTGAAGCAAGACTTCAGAAGAAGTAACAGAGAAGAACTCAATGCAAATGCCGATACTTTACAAAGTAAGACATCGCGATCAATTTGAAGGGAGCACTGCTAACATCCGTCCAAGGCAGGTCCACTTGGCCACGAGCGCCAGGGTGTTTATTAATTAATTGTCCGAGAAATATACCTGTCATGTAAATGGAAGCTACAAGATCAAATTTCACCTAAGATGAAAACTTTTTCATTAAAATTTCACTTTAATTAAAAGTTTTTAAGTATGGAATTTTGAATGAATAGTTAATATAAATTAAAATATGTATTGCGCACTCGATATCATATTGCAGTTTAATCGAATAATGACAAATAAAAACATATGATTTATTATCAAAGACTTATTTGATTTGATAAACATGGTTACACATTTTTAAAAATAGGATGTTCTGGAAACGGATAATTTCCAAAATAGATTAAAAACTTTGTATTTATATTTAAAAGGAAAAGCTTTTATTCACAGTTTAAATTAGCCAAAGCAAAAGTATTAATAATAAGTTAATATGTACTTACAATAGATAAATAAACAAACAAAAAATTCCTCTAGTCATATAATTAAATAATTGAGTTAACGGTTGATTATAAATTTTAAAAATAAAACTCCATTATTAAAACACAACATTCCTTTCTCAATAAAATACAAGAATTAATGAAATAAAGACCACCGCTTACATGTGACAGTGTCAATCTATTTTATCTATACCAATTTAATATAAACTTAAGATGTCTAGTGTATTTAATCTCTAAATGTACATGTATGTCTGGTTTATTGTTACTTTAATAATATTTGACTGACCTTAGCACCAACTTGATTTCCGCATTGGCCTGCTTGAAGATGAACGATTTCTCTCATGTTGTCAAATCACGAGTGTTGTTGCACGACTCCCGAAAGCTACTGGTATAATGTGAAACGAAGCTCTAAACATGAAAACGCAAGGAGTCTCTATCCACCCCTACCATACCCAATGTCAATTAGTAGAGATAAATATATAGTTCTTAAGGACTTTCCTTAATTAGAAGTTTCAAAAGACTAGAAGAAGAGTGGAAGATCTTAATTTTTGTTAAAATTCTTTCGTTCAAATAATATAATAAAAATATGTATTTTATGTATTTTGACGTGATATTAAATTATGTACGAAGTTTTAAATATGTAAAGTTGCATTCTTGTGTCGTTGAATTGTTTGTTTTATTTAGATATTCCATTTCTGTAGTAACTTTATATAATTCGTAGTCCTTCATATAAAGTTACTACAGAAAGTAGTCTTGATAATTATTGTCATTTATGACAAAAATATATTACATTAATGATTGCAGGAATATGCAAGTATATAATTTATTCACCAACCTTAATTTTTGGGAATTTTTTTTATAAAAATTCAAATTTTTTGGTACAAATAATGCAAAATTGAATGGAAATGAAATTGATCTAAAATTATATACACAATCATTACATTAATAAATGATCTTTAATATACAGGGTGATGCACATATTCTATAGAAAATGTTCGATGAGGAAAACTATCAATGGAAATTAGGTTGCCGATCATGATCCACTACTGCAAGACTACATCTAAAATGGTGGCACTTCCGGAAATACCGGAAGTTGACACCATCTTTGCTGTTTCAAAAATAAAAACCCCATTTAGATTTTATATTTGAATTGTACAATAATTATGATTTCAGAACACCCAAGTTGTCAATAATTTTCTGTCATAGTTATTGATATACGCAAATTCTAACGGTTGTAGGAGTTTATTTAAAAAAAATCCTATACCGTCTTAAATATAAAGACATTTTTTATAATTTAATTTTGAAAGATTTAACCGATATTGAGCACTATTACAGATATGTTTGCTATGTTTTATCCGCCTACAACGAGTTTTCAGAGTTAACAAATAAAAAATGTTAAAAACATTAAATGTTCAATAACATCTACCACTTGTATTGCCAAAAAACAATGTACAATTAATTTTTAAAGTTACTTTTATGTCATTGCGTATGCTTATCTAGAGTCAGTCTTGAAGTAACTCATGTGGCTTGGCATTATTATGTATTAATGTTTTTATTGTTATGTCATTGTTATGTTGATGTTGTGTTTGATTTAGTTGTTATTTATAGTGAAAATAACAGAATATTTAACACATTATATGAAGAATAAGAAACTCTCAAATAATAGGCTCACTTCAGATAGGCGTGCTTCAAGATTTTCTAGAGTTAACGAAAATTATCTCTTGTAATTTCAGGTAGATGCAAACATTTCAAACTGAATAGGTGTCCCATATGTTCTGTTACCTATTCTGTTATTTTCAGCATAAATAACAAGTTAATCATTCATCATAATGAGAATTGAACAAATTATCTGAAACAATAAAAAAGAATAGTGACATATCAGTGGCCAAGTTTGATTTTTGACATTCTTTTCAAAATCTGCTATCCTTGAACAAAAACAATAATATTTCTGTCGAAATATGCCAATAATTCAAAAACGACAAAATGGCCCAAAAATTCAATTTTATAACTATGTTTTTTAGCAATATCAATGGTAGATATCACTTGAATAACAAACTTGAAATAACGTTGTAGGCCCATGTTATATTGCATAAATACATGTAATACGGCAAAACATTAGTTACTTTTTAGTAATTGAATTTATATTTTCAACGGTTTAGGAGTTGTAAGCTTTCTTAATATAATTTTACACGAAAAATCAAATATTTTCCAATAAACGTGTTAGGTAAATCAATCTATATGTCAGAATATTCACGATAAGAACAAACAAAATAAATGAACGCTACTACAAAAATCTACACCAGTATTACCATAACCATAAAAACATATTTGAACTTAATTATAGATAATATGTATGCTTTATAAACGCTCTAAGCCACATATTGAATTAAAGTTATTAGAAATAGTAAAAGTGGATGACTTCATCATAGATATTAGGTTTAATATATTTTTAGTAAAATAATGTTATTGGAATATACAGGCTGTCTCTAAAAGGTCTTTAAACAACTCTACCACGTATTTTTCGGACCAAAATAAACCGATTTAGCAAAACTTGGCTTAGTGAAAGTTGCTTAGTTTGTGCGCAATACGGTCCTGAAGTTGCACTTGGAAAATTGTTTTTTTGTTATAAATTTGAAACGGCTGGAGCGATTGCGCTAAATTTTGTCACGTTTACATAGTTTTATGAGTCAAGAAATTCTGTATCAAAATTGTGATAGTAATCAATCCATAGGCGGAGAACCTGCGTTTATAAATATTAAAACATTTCCATTTTCTACGCCAATGGATAAAAAAGAGTTTGTCTATAAAATTTTAGATTAAGTGTCTTAAGTACAAGAAAAAAGGTACTCTTGTTAAGACTCGAAAAATTGCATCGTTTTCTCAAAAATCGCATTTTAAGAATTGTTAACAATTTTTTTATGATATGTTTTCTTTTTTAATAAATACGGAACGACCAATACCAAATAGGTCAAAATAAATAGGCACTAGTTAATAAAAAAGATATTCTGTTTATTTCGTCAATTATACAAAGATGCTATTTTTTTAATAATGTTTTTTCATATAAATTCCAATTGTGTTCTGGTTGGTGGACAACAGAGAATTATTAACAATTAAACAATGAAATAATGAAAATGAAACAATGATTTTAAAAAAAAAGAAAAGATATTATAAAAGGTGTTCAAAATGTCTACCATTTTCGTGAATACAAAGGTCTATTTGCCGGAGGAAATTAAATTGAACTCTTTGCAAAACTTCTACATCACCTCTGAGATTATTGGTTGCTTCTTGAATACGTTGCCACAATTCTTCTTCATTATTTACAGGTGTATTGTAAACAATGGATTTCTAGTGTCCCCAAAAAAAATAATCCAGAGGATTCAGATCTGGATTTCGAGGTGCCCATTGTACAGGAGCGTCATTACCTCTACCGATCCATCTATTTGGAAAGTGATGGTTTAAGTAGTGTCGTACGTTCATCGAAAAATGTAGTGGTGCACCATCGTGCATAAACTACATATTCCGTCGAATATCTAGCGGTATATCATCTAACAAGTCCGGAAAAGTATGTTGTAAAAAAATCAAATAGGCTTCTCCAGTTAATCTTTGCGGTAGTCTGACAGGTCCAATAATAAAATTTTCGATTATTCCAGCCCATACATTCATTTTAAATTCATGTTGAAAATGGTTAATTTTAATGGCATGTGGATTTTCCTCTACATAAACATGTTCATTATGAAAGTTCGTTATCCCTCTTCTTGTAAAACAAGCTTCGTCGGTAAATAAGATTTTTTTGCAAAAGTTTAAACTTCTTGCTCTTTTATGTTCAATAAACCGGCAAAAATTTAGGCGCCTTTCAGGATCTTGAAGTAAGGGGTCTTGAACTCGAATCTTATGGTATGGATGTAATAATTGTTCTCTAATTACTCCATTGACCACATCTTTAGATACTGCAATTTCTCTAACTATTCGTCTAACGCTCAGTTCCGGATCTTCTTGAACACGGTCAAAAATTTCTTCTTCTACTTCACGTTGCCTCACAAAGCGCTGCCTGCCATAGTTTGCTGTTACAGGAGCTAAGCGACCGGTTTCTCGAAGGCGTCTCTCTACTGCGGCAAACGTTGGATGACTTGGAACACGACGATTTGGAAACCGTTCCGAATATACTCTAACACTCTCGGCACAATTGCCTTGACAATATCCATATACTAATAACATATCGGTATATTCTTCGTTGGTGTATTGAACAGCCATGACAAAACGAAAATAAAAGTAATGATGGAAAACACTTTTGAAAATCCAGAAAAGTCGTTGTCAAATATTCAAATAGTCATAACTATGGAAACGAACAATAACAACTAAATACAAACATATTGCCGTGAACTTTACCTTAGAATTTAAGACAATACTGTACATAAATATATAATGTTAGAAATAAACATGATTAATGTTGACACCAAGATATACTAGTACATTTAGATTAATATTAGCAATAAGAAAACACACTCGTAGTTTAAGAAACATTTATTTTAAAATAAATTTTATTAAGCCATACAATAACACAGGTATGCACATAGGGTATAAGCATTTTAATTAAGATTATATGTATATAAACACTATTTAGATATAAGTGAGGCAAAACCTCAACAATAATAGTAAATGTCACAAATGAATATTTATTTTCAGAAGTGATAAACCAGAGGTAATGTTTTATTTAGAAAATAAAGAACCTGACTACAGGTTAGGAACAAAAAGAGCTCTGAGTATATTATGCAAAGAACCTACATTTAAAAATGGAAAGACCCTTAAAACCAACAACCGTGAAAGAGTGATGTTAACCAACGGGACGATTGTAAGAGTCAATCATTTAAAAGCAATTAAATTATACTCAGAGAATAAAATAAGATATGCTCGTAATGAATATGAAGAGGCTTAATGCACTCATATAACTTAGAGATAAAATACATACAGTTGCGATGAAAAGGATATTAAAATAAAGTATATCATAAAGAACAGCACAGAATCGTATAATATTTCAATATACACAACAAAAAGTATTAATTCTCTTCGCAATACGAATAACAGAAGTCCTTTTCATGGTTCCAAACTTTGTGCACATACAAATAAACATCTATAACCAAAGAAATAAGCAGCATTATTATAAAAGCAATGATTCATTACAGCATATTAAACATACAAAATTCTCCAAGAACGGAAAAATGGTTCGAGGAAAGAGCAGCACAGACGGAGGGACTGGCAATTGAAACAATAACCAACTTCTTTCCATTCTTTCCGATCAAAAGCAACAAAACAAAGGTGCGAGTAAGGCTAGCGCTCGGACGAAGAATCTACCTGAAAAACAGTAAAAGTAGCAATGAATACATTTATAAGTACAATAAATATTTACGATAGCAATAAAAGAATAAAATAAATATCAATATACTTACTGTACATTAGATATAAATAAATAAAACAACAAATACCGTCGTGGGTAAATGTGGAGAAACATCAAATGTCAGAAATAAACATAATAAAAATAAACGCCAACCTAAAATTTGAGAAGAATAAGAAGAGATATGGAATAAGTATCGAGATATCCGCTAGAGGCGCCACGACGAACAATTTGAAAATAAAAGCACGCAAAGACAATCAAATAACGAGCGGCATTTATTTTCAACTATAAAAAGGGAGTTTTTACAGAAAAAGAGTTAGTTGTTAGCTGATACCTGTGACTTTAAAAACTTCCAATACACAGCAAAGTGATAGCATCTTTTAATGTAGATAATACATTTATGCGTCAAGCGAGTAGTGGTTAAGTGGAGTTTTTACACACTTACCATTACTATCGCAGTGTAAATAAATAAACAAACCAACTAACAACTCACAAACTAAGAAGAAGCATACACGCTCCTTGAGGAATAATTCTCAATTGTTTTATCGTCGCCATATTTACAAGAAGTAAGCGTCACCAGTAAAATTATAGAAGATTCAACGGAAGGAAGAATCAACAAGAATGGACAAACAATTTCAAGCAGAATTCGAAGAATTGTATGAATCTACGCAGTGAGTAGTTAATAATATTGTCATTACAATTAAATTCAATCAAAATACACAGGTTCTCTCCAAGCACTCCATTTCTTTTAAATAATTATTTATTTAAATAATAGAAAGTAAATATAGGGACACAATATTTATTAAAAATAAAGAACACTTGTCTTAATAGTGTACTGTGTGCGAATACTTGCACAACGGACCAGTGTTCAGTAAAAAAGACATTAGTAAGCACAGCTTTGAGTAACAGTCAAACTTTTACAAACAGGAACGCCTAAAAGCTTCGCACTAAGAATCTAAAGACTCCGTGAGAATAGAGGTTTAGACAATTAGTTTGTGATGCATTAGGAACGTGCCTGGGGTGGTGATTGATCCAAGCTTTATGTAGTACGTGTGAATGTTTGCATAAAGCCGATTAGTCAGTACCTTCATTATCAAGTCAACATAATTTGGACCTAATATACAGGCCTTTAGTAAGAAAAGAGTGAAGGTGGAGAAACCCTGTACTGACTGAATTCATATTAAAATAAACGATTACAATATTATCATGAAAACTGCTACTTATATAGTATTGTAAATAAGCAAATAAAATAAGTAATATACATGCAACAATAAATTTTAATTATTGTAATTATTAAGCAGATAATACATATTTTTATACATAAATAATCTGGTGTCATAGTTATTTGAATTCCTATCCCACACAACTTTAAAATAATAATAATTAAGGAGAAACAAGTAAGGAAAGAAGTAAATCACAGTAGAACCTACGAGAGATAACAATTTATGTTGTTTTGCCTATAAAGCTAGCATAAACTACAATTTTATTTATTTATCTAACTAATAAATAAATAAATTATATAAATTTCATTTAGAGGCAAATACTACAACATATATATACGGCGCCCAACTTGCTGGCTGTGTTTTTCTTACAAAATAAATTAAATACACAATTTGTCAAATATCAAAGCTAAACTTAAAAACACAACTTGCTGGCTGTGTTTCTTTCCTTGCAAAATAAAATTGTTTCTTTCATGTAATCTTATTCAAGTGGGATAGGATTCATTTAAATTTCTATTAAGTGAAATATTAGATAGAAAGCGTTATTTGTACACAACAAAAATGTCAGACAAAGAACAAAACAGTAGCAAAGGTGAAAAACCCAATATTGAAAAAGAAATAGAAACAAAGCCACAATTCACTCAATATAGGGAACCTACGCAACTAACCTCGGACTCAGAGTCGGATAAGACTGAGACAAAAGAGGATGATTCAGGAAATGCAACAGTTGAGGGAAGCATACTCACAGAGGGCACAAGTAGTACAACAATGGAACAAAAATTTGAAAGCTTTTTCCATAAATTATTCTGTAAAATAGAGGAAAATAATAACAAAATAGAGGAGAATAATAAAACCCTAAGCCACAGAATAGAGGAAAATAATAAAACTCTAAGCCAAACTCTAAGCCACAAAATAGAGGAAAATAATAAAAATTTAAACAAGAATTTAGAAAGAATCAACTCAAAAATAGACGAGGGATTTAAAGAACTAAGGCAAGAAACACTAGAAATAAATGCCAGATTAGAGGAAAAACTGGACAAAACAGTAGCAGACCTGAGAAAACAAATAAATGACAACACAGAAACGTGCAAGAATACAAGAAAATTCTTTGTACAAGAAATGGTAGAAAGAACTGCGAAGACGCAAGAAAACTTCAACATAGTGAATGAGGAAATAGTAGCTATCAATAGAAAAATAATACACAACGAAGTGGAAAATAAAGAACAAATAGAGAAAATTACACACAAGATAGAAGACTGCGAAACAAAATATGAAGCTTGCAATAACGCTGTGTCCAATCTACAAGGGAAAACATCAACTTTTGAACACACGATCAAACAGCTTGAGGACAAAGTAATGCACGGGGTTCATACACCTAGTGTGTCTTTGCCACAAACTGTGGGAAGCATAGACAATGCACCGAAATTCTCAGGACACTATAAGGACAATCCAATGATATTCCTGAGAACAATTAAGACATACATGAGAGGCATAACGGATGAGACATCCAAACTACACTTTATAAGAGCATGTCTCAAAGACTATGCACTCCAATGGTATCACATGATAATGGATGATGTGATAGACTTTAACGATTTCGAAAGGCGATTCACAAGACAGTATTGGGGTCGAACGCAACAAAGAAACATAAGACACGACCTGATATTTGGAAAGTATAGGTCTGGATTATCTCGAGAGAACTATGTCATAAGAAAATATTCTTTTCTCAAATACATTATACCCAGAATAGAGGAAAGTGACATAGTATCGCAATTGGCTGCACACTTTGATCACAATGTTACTCAGACCGTCGCACTTCAAGGAATGGAAACAATAGAAGAACTCCTTGAATTAGTAAAAAGATTAGACGACATAGATGAAAAGGGCTATAACGTGAACCGAGGGAATGGAAACATGAACAATCAACCTCGAAACAACGACAGCAACAACAGAAACAACTACAATGGGAATAGGCGAAACAATAATAATTACCAAAATACCTATAACCCGGACAGAAATAATGAGGGCAAAAGGAAAGATAATAGCCAAAATTACAAGAGGGAAGAAAAGACAAGTAAAGAAGATAAAAGAATTCAAAATATACAAATTGAAAAGGAAGTAAAAGAAGCAACAACAAAACAAAATCAAGAATCTAGGGGTGCGATACCAAAAGAAAACAGGCATAACTCAACAAACAAAGAGTGGGTGAATGCAGCATATTATTCTGGTGCAACGTCGCTGGATTTTTAAATAAGCCAGCCAAGAGAAAACGTAAAATACAAAACATCTATAATTACGATGATTTAAAAAAGATAACCACGGAACTACCACATATAAAAATCAAGATTGGGGAACAAGAGATAGAAACATTGCTGGATACTGGAGCTCAACTTTCACTTTTAAATAACAATATCATGAACAAAGATATTGAAAGTTTGGGGTGTTATAAACCCATAAAGAAAATAAATCTTATTACTGCAAACAAAAAATGTATGATAACAGTAGATAAAATCTTCTGTATAAATATAAAGATAGATAATTTAAATTTATTAACCGAATTCATCATAGCACCTAATTTGAATAGCGACTGTATATTAGGGATGGACTTTTTAAGCCAGTATGGTACGAAATTAAATATGGAAAATAAATTATTCCACATAAAGGACTCAACAATATCATGGAGCAAAGAAGCCCATGAGGAAGAGATCCTTATCAATAATCTATATGAAGAAGATGCTCAAGAAGAAATCACAACAAAAATGGATTGTAGTTTACACAATGAAGTTAAGAAAAGTGCACATCCTGTGAGGCAACTTCAATGCGGAGACCTCACGCAAAATAGGGATGGTACTAAATTAAATTGTAATAAACTGTATATAACCCATGTGAATTATCTTTTGAGTAAGCATATAAAATTATTTGATGATAGTCCAGGATTAGCCAAGGGTTACGAACATAAACTTAAAGTCGACGAGACACAGCCCTTCAGAATAAAAACATACCCCATTCCAAAAAAAAGTATACAGAGCAAGTCAAATTAGAAATAAAAGAGATGTTGAAAAACGGCATAATTACAAGAACGGAATCAACGTTCATAAATCCAATGGTTGTAGTAATAAAGAAGAAACTTAATGATGAAAAAGACGTCAAATTACGCGTATGCCTTGACGCCAGATGTCTGAACTCCAGAACCGCACCTAATTTTGAAGCCCCACAAAACATTGAAACCCTATTGACAAAATGTACAGACGCAAAGTGGTTTACGAAACTTGATTTAAAAAGTTCTTTTTGGCTGGTACCATTGCACAAAGATTCTAGGAAATATTGTTCCTTCATGTTTAATTCATTAGTATACTCTTACAATGTGGTTCCATTTGGATTATCGTCAGCTACTGCAGCACTAGTAAGAGCAATGCAGCAGATCCTGGATCCACACGAAGAATACGTCTCACACTACGTAGACGATATTCTAATATTTAATAAAGACATAGAAAGTCACAAAGAATCAGTAGAGAAAATCCTGAATACATTAGCAGAAAATGGTTTAAAAATAAACCTCGAGAAATGCGAATTCTATAAAAATAAAGTGAATTATCTGGGATACATAATTGATGGAAAGACGATATCAATAGAGGAGGAAAAACTTGAGGCGATACGAAAATATCCCAAACCAAAAAATATTAAAATGCTTAGAGGATTCCTAGGAATGATAAACTACTATAAACACTTCATTCCTAAAATATCCGACCAAACTCACACGTTATACAAAATGATCAAGAAAGGAGTAAAATTCAAATGGACCCATGAAAGGGAAAAGGCATTCATCGACATAAAAGAAAATTTCTACAAGGCATTGATCATAAATCTACCAGATTTCAATGAAGAATTCATACTAAGATGCGATGCCTCCAGCAATGCTGTAGCCGCAGAACTCCTACAAATAAGAAATGGGGAAGAAATACCCATATGCTTCCTATCAAGAATTCTAAAGGATTATGAGCAAAATTATTCCTCGTCAGAACGGGAATTGCTATCCATTATATATGGAGTGTCAAAATTAAAATATTACCTACTAGGAAACACTTTCCTACTTGAGACAGATCATTTATCTCTAATATTCTTAATGAAAACAAGGTTTAATAATTCACGAATATACAGATGGTCTCTCATACTATCTGAATATTCATTTAAAATAAAGCACAGGAAAGGTACGGACAACATAGTTGCAGACGCACTAAGCAGAGCCCATGGAGGTAATAAACAATCACACTCATATCAGATAAATGAATATGATATCGAACATGCTCCAAATTTATACAATCGAGAAGATATCGAAGACAGTCAACGAACACCTGAGATACTAGAAATATTGCAGAAAAATATACAAGATTAGAAAATGAAAAGATTAAAAAGAATAAAACATATCAAATAGGAGACCTAGTTGTAGTGAAGAACTATCGACTAGGTAGGAGACATTTAAATAAATGTGCAAAACTGGACCTACCCTACAGTGGACCTTACAGAATAAGTAGGACACTAGGAGATGTAACTTATGAACTACAAGAAGTAGACAATAGAAATATAAAAGGAAAATACCATGTGTCCATGCTACATGACTACGATGAAATAAATGATCAATAAAATTGCATTTGTAGTTCACGTTAGTTGTGAAAACATAATTTACACATTTGTCAATTCATTATTTCATAATGGCAAACCATGGTTTTAACAACTAAGGGATATGCCGTGAACTTTACCTTAGAATTTAAGACAATACTGTACATAAATATATAATGTTAGAAATAAACATGATTAATGTTGACACCAAGATATACTAGTACATTTAGATTAATATTAGCAATAAGAAAACACACTCGTAGTTTAAGAAACATTTATTTTAAAATAAATTTTATTAAGCCATACAATAACACAGGTATGCACATAGGGTATAAGCATTTTAATTAAGATTATATGTATATAAACACTATTTAGATATAAGTGAGGCAAAACCTCAACAATAATAGTAAATGTCACAAATGAATATTTATTTTCAGAAGTGATAAACCAGAGGTAATGTTTTATTTAGAAAATAAAGAACCTGACTACAGGTTAGGAACAAAAAGAGCTCTGAGTATATTATGCAAAGAACCTACATTTAAAAATGGAAAGACCCTTAAAACCAACAACCGTGAAAGAGTGATGTTAACCAACGGGACGATTGTAAGAGTCAATCATTTAAAAGCAATTAAATTATACTCAGAGAATAAAATAAGATATGCTCGTAATGAATATGAAGAGGCTTAATGCACTCATATAACTTAGAGATAAAATACATACAGTTGCGATGAAAAGGATATTAAAATAAAGTATATCATAAAGAACAGCACAGAATCGTATAATATTTCAATATACACAACAAAAAGTATTAATTCTCTTCGCAATACGAATAACAGAAGTCCTTTTCATGGTTCCAAACTTTGTGCACATACAAATAAACATCTATAACCAAAGAAATAAGCAGCATTATTATAAAAGCAATGATTCATTACAGCATATTAAACATACAAAATTCTCCAAGAACGGAAAAATGGTTCGAGGAAAGAGCAGCACAGACGGAGGGACTGGCAATTGAAACAATAACCAACTTCTTTCCATTCTTTCCGATCAAAAGCAACAAAACAAAGGTGCGAGTAAGGCTAGCGCTCGGACGAAGAATCTACCTGAAAAACAGTAAAAGTAGCAATGAATACATTTATAAGTACAATAAATATTTACGATAGCAATAAAAGAATAAAATAAATATCAATATACTTACTGTACATTAGATATAAATAAATAAAACAACAAATACCGTCGTGGGTAAATGTGGAGAAACATCAAATGTCAGAAATAAACATAATAAAAATAAACGCCAACCTAAAATTTGAGAAGAATAAGAAGAGATATGGAATAAGTATCGAGATATCCGCTAGAGGCGCCACGACGAACAATTTGAAAATAAAAGCACGCAAAGACAATCAAATAACGAGCGGCATTTATTTTCAACTATAAAAAGGGAGTTTTTACAGAAAAAGAGTTAGTTGTTAGCTGATACCTGTGACTTTAAAAACTTCCAATACACAAGCAAAGTGATAGCATCTTTTAATGTAGATAATACATTTATGCGTCAAGCGAGTAGTGGTTAAGTGGAGTTTTTACACACTTACCATTACTATCGCAGTGTAAATAAATAAACAAACCAACTAACAACTCACAAACTAAGAAGAAGCATACACGCTCCTTGAGGAATAATTCTCAATTGTTTTATCGTCGCCATATTTACAAGAAGTAAGCGTCACCAGTAAAATTATAGAAGATTCAACGGAAGGAAGAATCAACAAGAATGGACAAACAATTTCAAGCAGAATTCGAAGAATTGTATGAATCTACGCAGTGAGTAGTTAATAATATTGTCATTACAATTAAATTCAATCAAAATACACAGGTTCTCTCCAAGCACTCCATTTCTTTTAAATAATTATTTATTTAAATAATAGAAAGTAAATATAGGGACACAATATTTATTAAAAATAAAGAACACTTGTCTTAATAGTGTACTGTGTGCGAATACTTGCACAACGGACCAGTGTTCAGTAAAAAAGACATTAGTAAGCACAGCTTTGAGTAACAGTCAAACTTTTACAAACAGGAACGCCTAAAAGCTTCGCACTAAGAATCTAAAGACTCCGTGAGAATAGAGGTTTAGACAATTAGTTTGTGATGCATTAGGAACGTGCCTGGGGTGGTGATTGATCCAAGCTTTATGTAGTACGTGTGAATGTTTGCATAAAGCCGATTAGTCAGTACCTTCATTATCAAGTCAACATAATTTGGACCTAATATACAGGCCTTTAGTAAGAAAAGAGTGAAGGTGGAGAAACCCTGTACTGACTGAATTCATATTAAAATAAACGATTACAATATTATCATGAAAACTGCTACTTATATAGTATTGTAAATAAGCAAATAAAATAAGTAATATACATGCAACAATAAATTTTAATTATTGTAATTATTAAGCAGATAATACATATTTTTATACATAAATAATCTGGTGTCATAGTTATTTGAATTCCTATCCCACACAACTTTAAAATAATAATAATTAAGGAGAAACAAGTAAGGAAAGAAGTAAATCACAGTAGAACCTACGAGAGATAACAATTTATGTTGTTTTGCCTATAAAGCTAGCATAAACTACAATTTTATTTATTTATCTAACTAATAAATAAATAAATTATATAAATTTCATTTAGAGGCAAATACTACAGCAATATGTATTTTACAAAATGCAGGGCACAAGTGGAATTCTTAAAACAAAAAAAAACAGCATTTTTTGCATCAATTGTCGAGATAAATAGAATATCTTTTTTGTAAACCATATAATACAAACATATGTATTTTACAAAACGCAGGGCACAAGTGGAATTCTTAAAACAAAAAAAAACATCAAAAAAATAGCATTTTTTGCATCAATTGTCGAGATAAATAGAATATCTTTTTTGTAAACCAGTGCCTTTTTGTTTTAACCTATCTGGTATTGGCCGTTCTGTATTTTTTAAAAAAGAAAACATTTTACAAAAAAAATTATCAATTCAAAAACGACGTAAAAAGACGTGTACATAGACGTCTAAACGGCCTAAGACACGTGTACACGGCTTAAAGATACATGTACATGGAGCACACAGTATGCGCTGCCGTCCTCTAGTTAATGTTCTCAAATCTTAAAATGCGATTTTTGAGAAAACGATGCAATTTTTCGAGTCTTACCAAGAGTACCTTTTTTCTTGTATTTAAGACACTTAATCTAAATTTTATAGACAGACTCTTTTTTATCCATTGGCGTAGAAAATGGAAATGTTTTAATATTTATAAACGCAGGTTCTCCGCCTATGGATTGATTACTATCACAATTTTGATACAGAATTTCTTGACTCATAAAACTATGTAAACGTGACAAAATTTAGCGCAATCGCTCCAGCCGTTTCAAATTTATAACAAAAAAACAATTTTCCTACTGCAACTTCAGGACCGTATTGCGCACAAACTAAGCAACTTTGACTAAGCCAAGTTTTGCTAAATCGGTTTGTTTTGCTCCGAAAAATACGTGGTAGAGTTGTTTAAAGACCTTTTAGAGACACCTTGTATAATGACACGAACATTAAAATTTTTATTTTATTAAAGTGTCTACAGTGAATGTTATCATTAACAACAATGTCTATAAAATGTATATTACGCGGAATTTCAAAAAATCTTGAAGTATTAAATCTGCTTTTTCTCTATTATATTTCTTTCTGTTTTGAACAAATATTGTTCTTAATTTTATATTAATTTTTTACTCAATTTCCGCATTAATAAAGACCGTAATCATAACTGGTGTTTAGAAGAATTTTGCAGTGCCAAATATCGGCTTGTGTTAGCACTAGATCGGTCAACGTACATAAGAACTGAAATTTTGACCAACGATTACAACCTTTTGGCTCAATTGTTTGAGGTTGATTTGCTGTGGACAATAAATCAAGTATTTGTTTTTAGTTTTATTTTATATAATTTTCTACAAATGGACGATGCCGCCATTTTAAATACTCCTTGCCTTGTGTTAACCTTTTAACGTTGTACAAATTAATTGATCTGTAATAAGGGTTTTTGATCTTTCTATTACTTTAAAGGAAAATCGTAGAACCCTAACAGGTTAGTTAACTTGCAGAACTCCTGGAATTCTAACAGGTTACGTGTATATATATTAAACTAGTACTCAGTATTTGACCAATAATAATATAATTTCCTCTTCACAGTTTGGATTTGTTCCTGGTGGGCCGACCCAAGATATTTTACATCTGAGTTTAAATTATGTCTATGAACACTAGACCAAAAATGCAAGCTACGGGTATTTTCTTTGATTTGAGTAAGGCCTTCAACATAATGGATCACTCGGTCTTATTGGATAAATTATGTGTTCTGGGTGTTCACGTAAGCAAACATCTACTGTGCATAAACCGGCCGGGCAGATAATGTTGTGGAATCATTAGGTTCATCGCTTATGAACTTGTTTTGTGGAATGCCTCAGGGTTCCGCCCTCGGCCCAACTCCCTTTATAGTATATATGAATGATTTGTGTGAATCTATGCGACATTGTACGGTTTCCCAATATGCCGACGATAAAGGCTGCATTGTGTCGAGTAATGACGGTTGCTGTTGATGGCATGTGTAGATGGTGCGAGGAGTCAGATATTCTTCTTAACAGTCAGAAAACTAATATTTTACAATATAAATTTATTGTCTGGCGTACCTTGTAGCCTTTACGTTTCGGGGGCGAGTACCTGAGTATAGTCATGTGAGATCCTGGTCTTCAATTCAACTCTTGGCTGGGGGAGCGTCTTGCCTGCAGGTTGAGGGTAGGCTATATGAACGGCAATATACCCCATTAGAAGTTTGAAGAGTGTTTTAAGTCTTGAATCAATGCGAATGTGATATCTAGATTAAGATAGGATTGTCCTTCTGGGGTTTATCGTCCCTTTCTGAAGAATATTCTTGATGTAGAAGCGTGTGGTGAAATGCGTCATCAACGACATCTTGTCGCCCGCTTTTTAGAAAATCTCGTGTGTTGCCGTTGTTTTCTTTGTATATTCTGAATGTCTTGATTTGGTGTAAAAAAATAAGTCCACATTTAGTAATACATAGATGTAAGTATTCTATAGCAATTGAATTTAGAATTTACTGATTGTTGATGTTTATATATTTTTATTTGATGGTTGTATTAAAAACGAATAAGGTAAACATACGCAAACGGCTGATTGCGAAATATTATATTATATCCGCATTCCCTCCAGAAATTGAAAAATAATCACCTTCCGTCGACCACTTTATGTAAAAATAAAATAATAATAACAAAATGATAGCTTACTCTTTTTTTTTAATCCGTCGTGCGATTTGAACATAATTATTGCGCGAGAAAGATCATATTACTTCGACGTAAATGTAATTCAGTGTTCTTGAATACGTCCAGATCGTGTGCATTGAATGTATGTACACTCTTACGTATGTTTATTGAAATTTAGTTCAGATTTAGTTGTCTAACATAATTGTTTACATTAAATAATGAGTGACTTATTGTGTTGCCACAATTTTATCCAATGTTCTCGCAGAATCTAGTAATTCTGTAAAACTATAAAATAAAATCATTGGCTTCAGCCTGGTGCCAGGTCTACAGATTTTTCGGTAGATCTACCAATTTTTACTTTCTTATACGTAGTATAAGGAAGTATTGTGATGATACCAAAAAAGTGGTTTTTCAAAAATCTCTCTCTCTCTCTCTCTCTCTCTCTCTCTCTCTCTCTCTCTCTCTCTCTCTCTCTCTCTCTCTTCCCCCCCCTCTCTCTCTCTGTGTGTGTATGTGTGTGTGCGCGTGTCTGTGTAACCACGACAGCGGTCAAACCGCTACAGGTATCAATTATAAATTTTGAATTTACGAGTATAATATCCCTCTTGAGATCTGATTAGAATTTAAATAAAATCCTCAGACCGGAAGTAGTAGTTTACTTCAGTGAAAAAATTGAATTTTACCAATATTACGTCAACTACTAAGTTTAAGCAAATTTATAGAGAATTCATATGTAGTCAAAATTAAATTTGAGAAGACTTATTTTATGAAAGCTTTTCGAAATTCGTACCGGAAGTAGGTCTTTTACTCTTACCTAAAATCAGTTTTTTTGGTAATATTTCGCAAGTCATGATTTTTAGACAGGTACGATACGAGAGTAAAAGTATTTAGAACTTAATATTCAATGCCTTTTAGATAAAAAAATTTCAAAATTCGGACCGAAAATAACACTTTTACTCTTAACGAGTAGCACATTCTTTCGAATATCTCGCAAAGTATGCATTCTATGAAGATTATTAAGAGAATAGATTTACTTATAATAGGATTTTAAAAAATCTTTATATAAAAAAATTCTTAAAATTTGACTTATTTTTCTAAGAAGATAAAATCGTTTAAAACAATTTAGAACAATTTTGTATAATTTGAAACGCTCATACGTATAAGAAAGTTGTGTGGTGGCCACACCCCATTTTTTGCTTTGATTTACTGGTCTATTGATTTCAGTTCTGGACACATAAGACAAGTCGACTTTTCGGCAGATTAGAGGCTAAAATCGGTAGACCGGTAAATCAAAGTAAAAAGAAGCTTTCTATAAATTTGGAAGAAAATATATTTTCACAGGATATAATAGTTATCACATGGTTAGATATTATTATGTGTGAAAACTCCTCTAGTAATCTTTCTGGAATTTCAAAACGGAAATCTTTTGAATAAATGAAATGTATTACAACGTGCTATTTAAACCAAGGGATCTTGAATCTAGTTAAAGTACAGCATTGCAATTGAGGAATTTTATTCAATGATTGGCCAATAAAAAGTGTTTATCATTTTAAGATAAAATGGAGTTTGATACTACAGAATGTTGCCCTATATGTACACAAAACAGTCAAAGCTCTGCTTTAAATTGCACGAATACCCTCAATTGCATTTGTTGGGCTTTTAATGATAGAGCAACCAAAATTTATCAGCTTACTTATTCGTTGATTACACAATGACTTATGATACAAGAGTTTATCATAGCTCGTAATTGTTAGTTGCAAGTAAACGTTTTGGAGTATTGCTACACCAATGCAGGTTTTTCGAAAACACAGTAGAGGGCTGCAAATGTGGTAGCTAAAAATATAAATCCCGCGAAACAGTTGAAACACATTTTCGTACAAGTTATCTGATGTGGTATGGTTGATACTGCCTCTAAATAATTTTTTGCAAACTTAATTTGAAAAACTCCTAAACAATATTCCTCTAAGTATCAGAAGCAATTCCATTATCAGTACGAATGAGATCCTGTATATTTTAGACATAAAATCAGACAACATTTGGAAGAAAGATTTCCTAGATGTTAGTCCTTAGAGTTTTGAAAATTATTTATAAACGTATATATGATTAAAAAAAATGAATAATTCGATAAATACGGTTTCCAGAATTTTTTTCTATCTTTGTTAAATTTAAGATTGTAAAGTTGACAACTAAATTATGTATTGGTTCAAGTTTTATTATATCAATTAATGCAATATTATGCAGTGTCATACTGAATCACAAAATATACACTGACACACAGCTATTATGTACACAAGTTAAACTATATAATTGAGTCATATTATCTCCTTCCATTAATTGAATGTTGTTTGAAATGAACTCATATAGTTTCCGAGATATAACTATAAAAACAAACAAGAATTTAAATATATAGCGCCTGTTTATATACGATATTTTTATTTACAATACAACAATGCATTCATTTTCTTCAGTTATTTACATTCATAATTTCTTGGTAAATGCAGATGTAGATAAAAAATTAATAAGTCAACATGATAAGTATTACATAAAATAATTATTTTTTTCTTCCTTTCCTCTTTTTCATCATCACTTTTGTCTTTGTTTGCTTATCCTCTACCCTCTACATTTTTCTACATTTACTTTTTATTCTTCAATTGCCTACCATAAATGAACAATTAATTATTCGAATTTCTTTCTACATTTTCTACTAATACAACACGGTGCAAAGCTCTGGCATCTTTTTCAGAATAATGTCCTGAAATATAGTCTTTTTTGTTAAACTATATACAGCTTATTTGTTCTATGTTTTCCCATTGGCAATTTCGCTCATGTTGCGTTCCTATTAATTATGTTATAAATTATGCTTCTTACTTATTCTTATATACTCGTACCTACAAAATACACATTAAGACATGAAAAATCTTTGAAATATTTTAAAATAGAGTCCTGGTAACATTACTTTTAACATTTAACTAAACTTTTAAATATTTTAATATATGAGTTGAAAATATTCTCTAGTTATTAAAGTATATATGTATTTTAAAAAATGAGGTGTGGCCACCACACGACTTTCTTATACGTATGACCGTTTCAAACTATACAATTTTAAGAATTTTTTTATACAAAACTTCATTCAAAATCCTATTCTAAGTACTTTCATTCTCTTAATAAATCTCTATAGAATGCATACTTTGCAAGATATTCGAAAAAAAGTGCTCCTCGCTAAGAGTAAAAGTGCTACTTCCGGTCCGAATTTTGAAATTTCATATATAGAAAAAATATTGCAAATATAGTTTTAAATACTTTTGTACTCTTGATAAATATATATAGAATGCATAATTTACGACATATTTGCAAAAAATCGCTATTCGGTAAGAGTAAAACTGTTACTTCCGGTCCGAATTTTGAAATTTTTTTTATACAAAAGATATTGAAAAGTATGTTTTAAATACTTTTATACTCGTAAAGTAACTGTCTAAAAAGCTTGACTTGCGAAATATTCGCAAAAAACCGATTTTTGATAAGAGTAAAAGACCTACTTCCGGTAGGAATTTCGAAAAACTTTTTAAATAAAATTGTTCTCAATTTTAATTTTAAGTACATATGAATTCTTTATAAATTTGTTTAAACTTAGTATTTGACGAAATATTGGCAAAATTCGATTTTTTCACTGAAGTAAACTGCTACTTCCGGTCTACGGATTTTACTGAAAAACTAATCAGATCTCAAGAGGGAGATTATACACGTAAATACAAAATTTGGAATTGATATCTTCAGCGGTTTGACCGCTATCGTGGTCACACACACACACACAGACACACACACACACACACAGACACACAGACATTTTTTAAAAACCACTTTTTCGGTATCAGGGGACTTCAAAACGTGGACATCTGCAAAAATCTCGAGGTCGAAATTTTTCGTCATCACAATACTTCCTTATACTACGTATAAGAAAGTAAAAACGTGTCTATTTAATTCATTTAAATTTCTTCTATTTGTCATATCTTCCACGGAGTTTATTTAAACTTTACATACAACAAGTAAGCGGAATACAAGTATTAAGATCCATTTATAAAATGGCGAATAGTACTAACCTTAGACCATTTATACATATAGACACGCCGTTTTCTGTCCCGCCTTGAATACAAACTGAAGCAAACATAACGCAGGCATGTGACGTCACGGGTGGGCTTGTTTCTGCTATTGTTGTATGTCTAACGTCCGTTTTAACGTTATAGATACAGTGTTAATATTGATTAAATCGTTCTAATTTTAATTATGGTACAATCCTGTAGTGCATATAACTGCAACGAACGACACAAACGTGGGACAGATATATCATTTCATCGGTAAGTATAATAATGCTGCTATTAAAGAAAGAAAAAACTTGTAGCGTCTAGTGTTGTGAGTGTGATAATTATCATCAATTATTGTTAATTAACTGTTAATATAAATGATGAAGAATGGTTAATTATCATGATAATTATTACTTAATAATTAACGTATTAATTTACAACACTAGTAGCGGCATAGTCAGTAGCAAATAAAATTTGAACATTGACTTCTTCGAAATAAACCTCCACTTGATAAAATTAATGTGTTACAGATTTCCTCAAGATATAATATTGAAAAAGCAATGGATCTCAGCAATGCGCCGTGAGAAGTTCAAACCATCGAAATATTCTAGATTTTCTTATAAAAAATTTTAGAAATTTCAACCGGAAGTAGATCTTTTACTCTCATCGAAAATCAGTTTTTTGCAAATATTTCGCAAACCATGTTTTTCAAACAGGTACTTGTCGAGTATAAAAGTATTTAGAACTTAATCTCCAATACTTTTTGTTATACAAAATTTTTCAAAATTCGGACCGGAAGTAACACTTTTATCGCATAGCGATTTTTTGCAAATATGTCGTAAATTATGCATTCTATACATATTTATCAAGAGTATAAAAGTATTTAGAGCTGGATTTGGAATATCTTTTGTATAACCAAATTTCAAAACTCGGACCGGAAGTAATACCTTTACTCTTAACGAGTAGCATTTTCTTGCAAATATCTCACGAAGTATGCATTCTGTGAGATTAAGAGACTAGAAGTACTTAGAATAGGATTTTAAATAATTTTTGTATAAAAGAATTTTCTAAATTCGGACACATTTACTCACAGGCGTATTTTTTAAGAGGATAAATGTATTTAAAGCTTTATTTGTTCACTTTGCATAATGTGAAATTCATATATGTTTAAGAAAGTCGTGTGGTACCCACACCTCAGTTTTTCTTAATAATAAATGTATACCACAAATTGCTTTGAGTTTTATTTTTGAATAACCAAAAGTAAATGGAATTGACTGGTCTTTACAAAAATTTATAGTTATTTAAGGTAAGTACGATAAACGAAATTTCTGGGTTATATATTCAGATTTTGTTTTACAAATATTCTTAAAATATCAAGATCATAATGCTTTTAAACAAATATTCTTCATATAAGAGGATTGGGGTTTTCAATAAATTAAAATGAAGAATTTAGTTACTTTTGTAGTACAAAGGCTAGGTATTCAGTTGCATCGTGCCCACTCGTGACGTCATCCGCGTAGAATTATGTTTGCTTCACTGCTTGATATTTAAGGCGTGTCTATATGTTTAAATGGTCTAAGGTACTAACGACAGAAGCACTACGATTATTTACGTAGTACCTAACTGGATCACGTACAGTACACTTATGTTAGATACCCTTTGTGAGAAGGGCATTTACGCGGGAATTTTAAATTTAATTACCAATTTATATTATTGTCGAGTATTTATTACACATTATTTAATATCAATATATAATTATGTTAATAATTTACACCCTTTTATAACAATATTATATACACAATAATATATAAGATTATTAAAAAATAGATGTGATTCTTAAAAATTGAGACTGATCAGCTCAATTCTAACAGGCGTATTGTAATGAGCTGGATTGATGGAAAATGCGATAACTACAAAATAAACACGCCTAGTTTATTGGTATGTGTCTATTAAAACCTTCGGAACCTTTCCCAAGGGCCCCTTCCAGGGCGACAGGTATTTTTCAGCATATTATGTTTTACATAAACCTAACAGACAGTATCGACGGAAGTGTCGGTATTGATCACGCCCTGGGTACTAGTTGAGTTAGTTTAGTAATAAAATTTAGGGATTCTTGAAATTCACGTCAAGCGCACCTTTCGTTTGCTCATTTTAAATCTTACTGTGGCACATTAGGCTTCATCATTTTTAATATAAAATATAAGAATACCAAACCTCTGTACGCTACTGACCGGATGTGTCTTGGTATACCGAAACGAAAAGTAATGAATCACTTCAAATGGAATGAATCATTCCGAGAATATTTTTTAACTTTTGCAAGTGATGGTACACCGAACTTCCGTCAGTCAATATAGTCTTTCCTCGATACTTAATTGCTGTTATTAATACGAAAGTGTGGCTAGTACAAAAGTTTTTTAAACCAAAAAATTTAAGATTTTATATTAATTGTCAAAAATTGTAGCCTTCGAATTTCACAATTATTTTGGACTGTAGATTATTATAACTTGAATTACATTGCCTATAATTATTTTACATTTAATTCACACTCTAATTTTAACTTTTTCAAAGTAACTAAGGCAATTTATACTAATTGCAGTTCTATTACTAAATAATTACATTAAAACATTTTCAAGTTATAATACAAACGATATTTTTTTTATAGTGATGTTGTGGTTGTGAAGCTATATTATTTTATTTTTTCGCATTGTTAACAAAGTAAAGGTCATAGTTTTCGTTACATTTCTTTAACAAGTACATCAACTCTTACAATATTATGTCTTAATCTAATTAATATTAATTTATATCAATGATTGATTGACGCCATGTATTCCACTTCGAAATTGATATCTAGTACTATTTTAGTAATATCGTATTCATTAATTACATGCAGCGAATCCTATGTGTTAGATAACTAAAGTACTTATGCATTTGTTTCTCGCATTGGGATAAATGAACTTATAGCTTTTACTTTTTTCTTTTGGGAGGGGAGATTGAAGCTGATAATGCGAACGAATTTATTCAAATATGTATTTAGAATTAAAAACTAAACTTGACTATAAATGCGTCACAATTTTCAATGATCATACATTTTAGTATGAAAGCTTACCATTATGTTGTCTAACCAAAAGATATGTTAGGAACATCATTTAAAATTGAAGAACTGTTAAAGTCGAATTTTATGTTATTGTCATTATTTCATAAAATACTCGATTAATCACAACATTTCATCAGAATCCCACAGTGAAACAATTATAGGTTATGTTCAAGATAGCTTTTTTATAATTCTAACAATTTATCTATAGGTATGTGAATCAAAATTTGTTGGTTCTCAAAAGAATTGCTCTTTAATATTTGGGCACTATCACATAAAACATAAGACGAAATAGATTGTGGAAATATGGTGTGCACAATTTTGATTGACGTTGACGTTTAGTTGAGGTCTAAACCAAGAATGCTACCATCTATAACGACAACTGCTCAGTTCTAAGTTATTGTTTTCCGATATCCAGTATTATCATACCTTAATTATGACGGTACTGATCTTTATGTTGTGGCTATTGAGAAAATTCATGTAGTTGGGTGGATTGGTATGCAGCAAATTACCACCAATTACTATATTATTATATGTTACGGAGGAGTCGATCCTCAACAACATTTTTTTTTTGTATATGTATCAACAAGTTACCGGTCACCGGGAACTATTAATTGACCTAAATGTATTCCCCATCACGAATGATTCAATAATTTTATTTAATTCGATGTTTTGAATAAAACTATGAAAATACTTGTCAGAGACTCTGGCGGTCTCACTCTAAGATTGGTCTCAGAAATTCTTACATTGAGACTGTTTGGTGTTGTTAGTGGATCATCATCTTAGCACGGTTAGGGAAATTATTTTACTAGAAAGCTTCACAGCGCAATGTAAAATAAGAAAAATGTCGGGTAAACTCTGCTGTAGAGCAACTGCAGACACTTGTTGCTCATTTATTGGTTCGCATCAGCACGGTGAAGCCAAGGGAAATGGTGAAATAACTTTGGAGGTATGGGCATAAACGGAAGACCATCACCACCATTTGCAGCTTCAGTTAGAAGATTCTCGGTTATGACGACAACAACGAACATCGCCCCACGAAATACATTATGAACCTGCGTACCATTCGAACCCACGTTTCAAGATCACGCTATTTGTAGGCATTGAACTTGTAGCCTACAGAAAAGGTCTGTAAAAATAATATATAATGTGATATATCTGGACGATTACGGTTTTTCCGTTATTGATCTAAGTATTTTAACATTCCAAAGTCATCGCAGCGATCTTTCAAGAAACAGAAACCAGTTGTGCAATGATCGATTGTGCATACATAACAAATCCCAGCACGGTACTAATTATTATAGCATAAAATTCGTAATAATTTCTACAGAATGAACAGTTCTTTGTTTGTTTACTAATGTTTTCATGGTATTTTTTGCGTTGATCGGTTGGCTTTTCTTGGTTTCTTTTTCGTCTTTTATTATTTTTTGTGCCCTTCTCTTTTCTTTTCCTATTCCTGTTAGCTTTCATTTCAGTTTCACTTCGGAATACAGCAATAATAAAATAATAATTCCCGTTCCTCTTAGTTACTCCAAATTATGTTAAATTTTATGGTTGCGCCATTATGCTTTGTATTTTTGTAATCAACAAAATCAATCAAATGAGGTGTGAGCACCACACGACTTTGTTTCAAGATAAGCACATACGTAGCCTATCTTTTACTTTCTTAATAAATCTGCGAATAAAGGTCATAATTTTCAAATTTTCTTATACAAAAATTATTCCAAATCCAACTCTTAATAAATTAGGAGAAAAGTAATACTTCCGATTTAAATTTTTAAAATTTTTATACAACAAATTGCTATTAAATAAGAGTGAAATTGTTACTTCCGGCCCAAATTTTAAAATAATTTTATACAAAAGTTATTCAGAATCAAGCTTTAAATACCATTCAATTAATATAATGAAGTAAACAACTAATTTCTATCTATCGATTTTCTCAAAATATTATTATATGTACTTATAAATATAAGGTTTGGTAATTGATAGCTGTAGCCGTTTGGTCGCTACCGTGGTCACATACATACATACATACAAACAAAGTTATTTTTTGAACTACCTTTTGGCTACTGGGGCACTTCGAAACGTGATCTACAAAAATCTCCAGGTCGAAAATTTTTAATACAAATAAAATAATATAAACAATGTTTTTAGTCAAGCTAATTTTCATCGACATTAACACACGTAGTGCAACATTCTAAAGGTTTTTGAAAACAGTCAACAAATGCATCCGAAGAAATGATGTTCTATTCAAGGTTACATTTTACTGAATATCTCCTACGTCTTGAAATCGTTTCCCTTTGAGGACAGTTTTCACTGTAGGAAAGAAAAAAATTCGATGGTATAAAGTCAACAATCCCTTCTTTCGCAAGGAATGTCCCCAGGATTAGTGAAACATGTGACGATGCTATGTTATGTAACAAGAAGCAGCACTTGTGAAATACGCTACAATAATTTCATCATTTCAAGGTGGTATGCAGCAGTAACAGATTGTTCTTCCGGTAAAAATTCTTTATGGATTACGCCTTTTCTATCAAAATACGTAATCAGCATGGTTTTGAATCTGAATTTTTGCAAACGAACCTGTTTGGGGTTTGCTGATATTTTTTCAACCTACTGCATCAGGAGCTAAGACTACAACTAAACAATTTTCTGTAATAAGGGTAAAATACTATAATACATATTCCCTTACAAAAACATTTTACTTACATGTGTAAATTTAACCCGTATGATCAGTTAACCTCAATTTATCTCTAACAACAACTTCCGATACGTCTTTCGTGAAGCTAATTATATAACTGTTTATAATGATATCCTGTCAATTGACTGGTCTGAATTAAGTAAATGTGTGATGCTGATTTGTGCGTTGACATATAATGTTCTTGATAAGTCTGTTCCTTTATAAGTCATCTCCTCATAACTGTTTCCCACATTGGTTTACTAATGAAATAAAACAAAATCTTAAGCTTAAAAACTATTATCATCGCAGATGGAGAGCAACTTAGCAAATTTTCTTTTATCGTGAATTCAGTAGGCTTAGGACCATCACTGAAAAGCAGATTCACGAGTCTTACTTGAGATTTTCCTATGAAGCTGAATCAAACCTAATGAGTGACCCAAAACAACTTTGGCGCTATATTCATCTCAATGAGGGCACGTCTCGTATTTCGACAATAATTCATGACGGCGATCTCAGCTATGACAACCCTGTCCATATAATTGAGGGATTTTCTCATGTGTTTTCCCAGGTTTACCGGAAAGATTCAAATTCCACTGGTTCTGACATCAAATATCAGCTAAGAGATACTGATTATTTAATCATAACATCTCTCAACGAGGAGGATATTTTGTGGAGTAACAATCGTCTCAAATCAACCCCGACTGCTGGTGACGATCAAATACCTTCCTATCTAATTAAGGAATGCAGTATGGTGTTATCCGACAAGATGGAAGATAGCTAGAATTAGCCCTGTTCTGAAGAAAGGTGATCGGAGTGACCTGAGGAACTATCGTCCAATTGCAATTATCTCCAACTTCTCCAAGATTTTTGAGCAAATGACAGGTATTGACCTGCGTGCAGGAGGTAAAGGATTTGGGAGTGCTATTTGATCGACATTTATCTTCCGCCAAACATATTACTAATGTATGCACTTCTGCCTCTGGTACACTTGATTTTATTCTTAGAAATAGTAGGCATTTTACTAATGCAGCCACTATTGAACTTCTTTATTTTTCGCTCGTGCGTAGTAAGCTAGAATACGCTGTTGTTGTTTGGCATCCAATTTATATCTGCTATAAATTGCAATTGAAGGGCATCCAAAGACGATTTTCAAAATTCCTGAGCTTTAAGGCCAGTGGAGTTTATCCCTGTAGAAATATTGACGATGCATTGTTGTTGGAGGAGCATAATTTTGTTTTACTGGACACACGTCGTGAGATTGCTAGTGCCAACTTTTTACATGGTTTAGTGCATAACATGATTGACTGTCCCTATCTGTTGGGTTTGATTTATTTCTACGTGCCACTGCTTTCTGCCAGAAGATAAGCTACATTTTTTACTTCCACGTGCAGGACAAATGTCATGCTGAGGAGTCCACTACATCAAATGTGCCGTAATGGAAAAAAGTATTTTAATGATATTGTAACGTTTTCGGGTTCGCAATAAACAACTCGTGCAATTTATTTATTTAAAACAGTCTGTATATTCATACACGTAAAATTAATTACAATATAAAAATGTAAAACTAATGTATCACACTTAAACTACTACGATTTAAATTAACACAGGTATTTATTTACTAGTACTATTTATATGTCTGTAATATTTATATCTTTATTGCACTATAATAAAAACTGCACCGTATTTATATCACTTCTATTTATATAACACTCTAATATTTATGTCTTTTCTTCGGCTACCACTCAAGGAACTATTTATTTATTTCTTATATTTATTTCTACTTTGGTCTGTCCCGCGTGTCGACTACTTAACATCTGGAAACATTCGCGTAAACTCCATCTTCCTCTCGATGTTTGTAGAACATTCGATAGACATTCTGTCTCTTTGCAGTACAACGCAAATGGATGATTTATTGCTTTATGATGTTTACCAGTCGCGTCGAGATGATTTACTACCTCTTTTTATTGTTGCTCGGAAGTCTGCCTTTCTTTGTGCACTTGTTTCGTTACAATATTTTTTTGAGCTCAAACTTAAATAAATGATTTATGTGCAATTTATTGTATTATATTCTTTGTAATCTGCACATAAATTGTAAATTACACTGTTCCCCTTGCTGGTTTTTTACTGTTGGGTACACAATAAAGTATTATTATTATTATATATATAAGCGGGGGTCCTACAGCCTCAGCCGTTTCCCGCATTTCGATCTCCATCTCTTCCTGTCTCTCCAGATGTCTTCATTTATTGCTCTGTCTTTCATTGTTTCCATAACCCCACTTATCCATGACTTTACCGGTCTTCCTCGTTTCCTTCTATTCGTTGGGTTGTATTCTAGAGCTCTTCTTGGCCATCTGTTTTCCTCCATCCGTTTTACATGTCCGTACCATATCAGTTTACTCGTTTCTATTCTTTCTGACGTTCTATGTATTCTGTTGGCTCTTTGTCTGATTTCCGTATTAGGTATATGTTCAGTTCTTGATATGCGACATTCTCTTCTCAGGTAGTCCATCTCAACAGTGTCCACTTTTTTCTTTCCTTTCTCAGTCATTTGCCAGCATTCGGCTACGTATGTCAGGATAGGATCTGTACAATTACTTTGTAGATTGTCATTTTGGTTTTCAGTGTTGCTCTTCTAGACCACAGTATTGTGTTCAGAATTTGTACACTCTTCCGACCTTGTTGGACTCTATATTCGATATCGCGATATTGCGTTCTGTTGTTCCTTTACTAGAGATGATATTTCCAAATATTTATATTCGTAGCATCTTTGCATTGTCTTAATTCCAAACCTGGGTCTTCGTCTGCGTTACCTATATGCATATATTCCGTTTTTACCATGTTCATGCTCATTCCCCATTTTTCGTACTCATCTCTGAGTTTCCTGAGCATATAATCTGCATCTTCTTCACAGCTTGCAGTTATCACCTGATCATTATTATTATTATTATTATTATTATTATTGTTATTACCCTACAATATGTTACAGGTTACTAAACTTTTAATCAAATGAAATAACATGTATACAAAACATAGTCACAATTTACATTTGCTACTTTAGCCAGTTCATTGATACGAACACATACTAAAAATGCATAATAACAAATGTAAATATTTATCGTCTTACAATTAACATAACAGACAAAACTAACTTTGGAAATTCGTTATATAATACGCAATTTTTAATGAACGAAACGCATTCGCGTAGATTTCCATAAATAATAAATATTCAAAATGTAATTAAATCGGTAATTGTGGTTGAGTGTAAAAAGTAATAGACTATTACTTCATATATTGTTAAAATGAATAATGCGTCTTTCTGAAATGTTCACGTTAGAAGAACTACAAAATATGTAGAGCGGTCATAATACTCTGTCACAAAATATATTATTAAAAAGAATTATGAACCACTAATTGCATCTATTTCACAAAAACTAAATTTTAAGGTCACTGCTGCTCCGTGTGAAAGATTACACTTTCCAGTAAGAATGGTAGTTCTCCTTTTTCCTAAATTGTTCCACTTCAATTCTTGCCATATCTTATTCGCAAATATAATAGACTGACTCTATGTTGTACAGTCGTTATCATTAAGTTTCGTGAGCTCGGGTCAAAGCACTAAAATTATTATTTGATATAATTTAAATTCTCCAGTTTTCACGAGACCACAAAATTAATGGACAAAGTCTTCGTATCAAAGGAAAGGTGTTAAAATATTCCTAAGTTGCTTACGAATATAAAATTAAAATAAAATGTACTAACCAACATAGGAAATGGAGCACCAACAAATCGTATAAGCTTGATTTAAAGTTTGGCTATTAAAATTGAAATCGTCCATCTGCTCATCATAAATGAATATACTTCCTGGACTGAATTTCTTCCCAATAAAAATTTTTTCTAAATACTAATAAACCACGTAATACAATCCAAGTAGATTTTGGGGCTAATGTTTAGATACGTGATTTGATTGTTTCCATGCCATCACTCAACAGTTTTAATGTAGTTAATGTTGATTATAAATAGCAAATAATAACAAAAATGACAACTCGAAAAGCAAGTCAATTAAGTAGAATCATTGGAAGGTCATTGATTTATCAAAAACGATATTCAAAGTCATTACATAGCAACACCGACCTATCTGTTTACTAACAAACATAGAAAATGAAAACAAAAAATGTGTAATTAAAATTGAAAATGTAAAGATTTAAGCATAGGATAGCCGCTATTATCTATGTAGTTTAATCAAAAGTAATTAAAAGAGTAAATGTAAAAGCCGCATACCACTGATGTAGGTTAATCGGAAGATTCAGATTTATCATGGACAGCATCTAATCTCACCACACAAATAATACTGACTTATGTATCAAATGATGCGTGGGTGGTAATGCAAAGAATTGTGGAAATCAACATGAAAAGGTGAATTAAGAAATGTTTGGTAACTCTGGACGCATGTTATTGTAAGTAATTTGTTTTCTTGAGTATGGTATAATCAAGAAAGTATGGGTTATTTAAATAATATGTCTAGTATTCCTTAAGAATGTCAATTTAAAAAAATCCATTTAACAAGCGATAAAATAAATCCGGAGGCCAAGTAGGTGTGCACCAAAAAACGTATTTCCTAATTTACGCATTTGTAAATTGAGATAAGTTTAATTTTATAGATTTTGTTCATTTGAAAATCAAATGTCATTTAACGAAATAAAACGATTAGATAAATACGCAATTTTAATAATTAATAAATATATTTTACAAAGCACATCTCCTTTTTACGCCTTCAAAAACACTGGTTAACATATTATTTATTATGTTCATTGATATAATTAATTTTTTGAGTAATTTGGAGGTGTGCCAGAATTTGTTTGTCGAAATACATTTTTTTAAAAAGGCCATGAAAAAAAACTTATGGAGTGATATCGCAAGTTTTTGGACGAAATTCGTGACCGCTATTCAGGCAAATCAACCACCTGTCAAAAAATTGACGTTACGTGTTAATTGTACCGCGAGATCAAAAATTATATTGATAAAGGTCTGCCATGAATGTCTCCTTGTCTCAGAATAAGAAGGAGTGATTCAAATATCGCGCCAAAATGGCGTATGTTTTTAAAGTATTTCATTGGTTCTTGCGTAGGCAAGTTTAACATGGCAAAATAACTTTGACAAAACGTCATTTTATGTTTATAGCCAAGCCATAACCTAGTCTCCTAATTTTTTACTTTGGTTTCTTATATTTTATTGTGTTATTAAATAAAATCTATACTTCTATATACAACATGAGCATGCGTTGTTCAGACGGCTTAATACCTAAGGAACAAGTCATTATGCATTTGAAACTTTGAATTTGATGAATTTGTCAAAAATACTGTACGTCAGTACAAAAATCAAACATTCAACAATTAATATCATTGCAAAAATAACTATAGATGAGTTCATACCATAAATGAACTGGACAACTCACACATATTCTAGAATTGACTCATTAATTTCAAGTAAGTGTTAATTAAATACTAATTATATTACTACATGTTCATATACATGTTATATTTCAGATATGTCAAACGTAAAGAATCCTGTACTAATAGAAAAAGGTGCAAATATCTGGTGGAGAATATGGGCAAAAGTTTAGATTGCCACAAGTATAATGAGTGCATGACAAGCTTTGTTGAAAACCTGTAGGATTAAATAGCCATACCGATAAAGATAGGCAATTAAGAATACTTCATATAGGATCTGAATTGATACATAAGATGAAGTTGCTTCAAAAAAATCCCCTTTCAGAATATCACTTATATGAGAACTTTTGACAGAAGCAATTAAATGTTATTAAGTATTTGGAAAAATTGTGCCGACCATGTAAATTTTTAATCTTTTTAACATGATGTGAACACTAAATTATGTTAATTTCCAATATATAGTAGAAATAAATATTTGTTATACTTTATATATTTTCATAATAAATAAATTTTAATAGGGAATAATAATTAGTAATGTGTAAACAACTTCAGCCGATGTAAATTTTTCTATTTATTACTGTTGTATGTAAGATTCACATTTCCAAGACTAGTTGCTTGAATTTACCTCCTCAAGGTTTGTAGCAGTAATACGAATGATCTATCTGTAAGTTCTTTATTGATATTTAAAATAGAAACTAATAAGCAAAACCTTTTCTGCAAGTTCTTAAGGACATTTTGATAAAAGATAAAAGGTTTGATTCATTTTTGCTCTCTGATGCAAATATTTAATAATAAATAGACTTGATTCACATTTTCCATGTTGATATAGCACATTCACTAAAATGTGCAGCAATTATATATTTATAATGGCAATCCTCCTCAAAACGCTCAGAACAAAGTCTATGCTTTGATTTGTAAATTGGGCCTATATCTTTATCCATAGATTCTTCTAATTTTTTTTTGCAAAACTAGAATGAACAGATTTGAATGTTAAGAGATTTGTATTCATCAAATTATAGATGTATGCACCTACTTGTGTTTATAACTTTACTCTCCTGTTTCCAATTGCCGTGCACTCGTATTGCTGCTTCGATTGGTAGAATGGAAAGCGGCACATCCATCTATTTTAACGAAAGTAGCAAATGAAACACAAAACAGCTAAATTCTTAGTTAGAATTAATACAGTTGTTCTAACCTCAATTGCCATGATGTCATATCAAATTGTCTACTAAATTTTAAGCTATGTGTTCCATGTTTTGGCTGGATATTTGAATCACTCCTTCTTATTCTGAGACAGGGTATATCATTAAGTGTCATACTATCATTAATATTTGTCATTATATTAATGACAGTATGACACTTAATGATATAACTTAAGACAGACGTTTTGCAAACCTTTATCAATATAATTTTTGATCTCGTGGTATTTTGTGCTGTGTGTGTGTTGTTCAATAAACGGCGTCAAAATTTCTTGTTGATTATCTTTGTGCATTTATGGTTCCATAAAAGAAAATTGGACTAATAATTCTTCTCCTACATATGGCCCACCAAACACCAACTTCTGAGGATAAGCAGCAGTCGCAACATAAAATTGTTGGGTTTTTCAGTACTCCACATTATTATATTCTGCGAATTAACATACCCATTAATATGAAACCATGCTTCACCTGAACAGAAAGTTTTGTCCCGAAGGTCGTTGTCGAAATTATTTATAAACCATTGACAAAATTCTAGTCTTTGATGATAGTCAGCTGGATTGATTTCTTGATAGCAAGTGAGACGATAAGGAAATAAGTGTAGATCCTTCTTAAATAGTTTTGGCAACTGCCAAATGAAACGTTAGTTTGTTGTGACAGTACCCGAATTGAAGTTCCTGGGATTTCATCCATTATTTCTCTTACGTTTTCAATTACTTCTTGTGTGCGCTTTTTGGGTCGACTTCTTCCTTGTTCACGATATACGAGGTGTGTCTCAGAATTAATGAGAATGATTAGTTTTATAGAGTTTTATTGAATGTATCTACAAATTAATATTTTTCTCTTCAAAGTATGTCCCTTGGGAATGCACACAGCGTCTTTAGTGAGTTTTCCATGGCAGGTAACAATTCTGGAAGTCTTGTTTCGTTAGGCTGTTTAGAACCTGTGTCGTGACTGTTTGGATGTTGGTTACTGTTGAGTAATGGGAACATTTCAATTATCGCTTAAGCGTTGGAACAAGAAAAAAATCACATGGAGCCATGTTTGAAATGTAGGGCGGGTGTGGGAGTACTAGAATATTTTTCTCTGCCAAAAATTGTCCAACCGACAATGAGCCGTGAATGGGGGCATTATCGTGATGCAGCATCCACGAGCTGGCAATGTCAGGCCGCACACGCAGAACTCTTTGCCGAAAACGTTCAAGGACGTTGCGATAAAGAGTTTGTCTGGGCCGGCGGTACGAATTCTTTGTGGACAATTCCACGCGAATCAAAGTAGATGATAAGCATCGACTTGATTCAGGATTTGCTCATTGAGCTTTTTTCGGCCGCGGTGATGCAGGTGTGTGACAGTCAGCGCTTTGTCGCTTTGTTTCTGGATCATATTCAAATACCCATGACTTGACACCGGTTATCACTCTGTGCATGAAGTTGGGTTGGGTTGTTAAGCGATCCCGCAATTGCTGACTAATGGAGAAGCGATTTTCTTTTTGTTCATCAGACAAGTTCTTGGGCACCAGCTTTGCACAAATTTTCCTTTGTCACAATCCGATAAACAGTGTCCTTACTTATGCCGACCTCATGTGCCATCAACCTGAGTGTCAACCGTCTGCTAACGCAGAACACACATTCGCCACGCTTTCATCGGTTTTTGACGTGGATGGCAGTCCGGAGCAATGGTCATCTTCGATGGTTCCGCGGAAATCTTTGAAAGTCTTGTACCATCTGAAAACTTGTGCTGACGACAACGTAACATCTCCATATGTTGTTCTTACCATTTGTAGTGTCTCTGAAGCAGTTCCCTTTTTTAACGCAAAATTTAATTGCATATTGCTGCTCGATATTTGCCTGCATTTTACATGTAACGTGGTATTGGAACTTAACGGTAAATACGTGGGGCTTATGCCACTAACACTAGACTTAGTGGGCTGCGCCTGTTATGGTTGCGTTCTTAGACATTCCACTCACATGTAGTCGACTCCAGTCGGCTGCAGTCGTCATATTTAGCGTAAACAATTCATTCTCATTACTTCTGAGACATACCTCGTACACGACCACTCTCTCTCTCTTAATGCAGCGCCAATGAGTAAGTTGTAATGTCCATAGTGTAAAACAACAGTAGCTAGTAATACACTCAGTATTGTGTAAATGCCAATTATCAGCCAGGCAATTAGCAATGGCGGCTGATGAGTACATGTTGGTGGGGCAAGTATACATAGACAAGACTGATTCGTTTATTATCGATTATATGCTCGGCATCTAGGAGTATATCACCGATAATCAACGAAACAGTCTTGTCTATGTTCGTGCCCCACCATCCGCCACTGGCAATTAGTAAATATATTAAAACAATATTCTTAATATGAACTTCTCCCAGGTTTTTCCCTTTTGCTTCTACGTTGCTCCAAATTTCCAGGTTTTGTCATTTTTCTGTTGTCAGTCTTCCGCAATGCCTCAAAAAATGTTCTCTAAGACCTAATTCAAAATAAAGAATATTTTTCATTATAGAATCTACATTCCTTCTTTTCTATTTTGTTTGGCTATTCTCGCTTTATGTAATAGCATAGTGGAAGGAATGATGTAAGGACAATGAAAAATAGAAATGCACTAACAAACAGGCTTGAAATCAAGTTTCTTGATTTTTCTGGTTTGAATATTTATTTTAATGGGTAGTTCTAAATAAATAATAACTTATTCGTTCTTGGCTAGTATTTATACGACAAATTAAATTATTAAATCTATAAATAGAACATTTTGAATTTTTTTTGCTTTAATTAGCATCAAAAAATATCAACAATTATTTTTATTTTTGTTGGGCATTGTAATACCTACTAACCAGTGAATTGGTCTATTTATAGAGATTTTGTTGTCATGGAAATAATACAGTAAAATAAAGTTGATTTATTTAATTTGTTGATTTATTGATTCAGAAATAACGATATATAAAACAAGTTTTAATAGAAGCATAGGTATTTCGGTTCGACATGTGACTATTTTGCAGTGAATTATTACACGTAAATAAAGGTTGAATACCTGATGGATTACCACTGAATAAAACTTGAAGCTAAATTACTGAGATATATTCCATATAGTTAATAAAATATTTAATTAGTGCAGAATGAAATCCATTTTTAAATTATTTATAACATGTATTTATTAATTATAAAACATAAATTTATGTATTTTTTTTTCTGTTTTGCTGTTTATCATGGATTAATTCTGAAAAAATATACATAAATTGCAACGCAATTATATCAAATTTATTGAGTCGTATAACGCAATTAATTAAGCTCTTTTTGCTACTAAATATATGTATACAAACTGAACATGATGTTCGTAACACTACTTTTTAAATGGAATGCAAGCTAATAAATAAATATAATATGCAATTTCTTGCAAATCAATAGAATTAATAGATTAATTAACAAAATATAAAATAGAAGCACAAATACATACGAGATAACAAGAGCAAAATGCCAAAGGTACTGCCAATAAACGATGTAGATACCACAAATTAAAATAAAATAAAAAACAAATATTCAAACAGCACTGTTATAAAATAAAACTAACCTACAATAAGGACACAGTACCTAAACTACGAGCTCTTTCCGGTGAGCCTGGTAAAGTATAACTTTATAACAAAAAACATTTATTTATAACTTTTCAAAATATTCTCTTCCACAGTCAGTGAATTTTTGCATCGTGAAAACCAATCTTGAAAACATTTTCTCCAATCTTCTTATCGTAGTTTGTTTATTTCGTTTTTAAAGGAAACAATCGCTTCTTCGGTCAATATGAAACGTAAACCCCGTAATTTATTCTTTACCCGCGGAAATAAGAAGTCATTAAGTGCTAGGTCAAATACTCAGTTGTTCGAGCGGCAGTGTGGGCCCGAGCGTTATTTTGAACCAATATGATCCTTCCTCTTGAATATTTTTCGTACGCCTATTCTCCACTGCTACATTGGAAATATGCCCAGTAATTCGAAAAAGTGTGGCGACCATCTTCTTGTTTCGACTTTTTTCACGAACAACTTTCGTTAGAGCCATCTCATTTTCAAAGACCCAAACTGACGATTGCTGCTTTTCTTGGGGATCATAGCATACATATCGTCCCCCTTATCACGTATGGTATGTAACAAAAATGGCAAAAATCGAGTTACGCCGGTTTTAGGATAATCCGAGATGCATTTTTCATATCACGAAACGGCGTAACTGTATCTATAATACTTTTCTGGTAGCTGTTATTTAAGTTGAAGGCGTATCTGATAAATATCAGGAATATTATTTCACGTACGTGATACGTGATACATTATCATATTATTACAAACGCGTTCTAACCTCTAAGTTTATACGTTTTATGACAAAACCGTTTTGTCGTTTATTTTCTTTGTCTTAAGATGGATGTGCTTGTGCGTTGGAAAATGGTACACATAATGTGGTAGATTCTAGTGAACTTAAGACAGTTAATTGTAAGGAAATAAAAGCAGGGTGTTCTGTTAAAATGTTATACAAACGCCGATGGTATTACGGTACTGTACTGGATATTGAGTCTAAATATGAGGTTACAACTTCTGATTCTGAGGACGACACTCCACTATCAAAACTAAAAAACGTTACAACGAGAGAGAATGTTATATCAGGAGTTAAAAATACAAACGTTAATATACAAGATGGTGTCTCACTCACTCACGGAGCCAAAAAAATTAGATCTGTCTACTAACATTACTAATGAGTTTCTCTGTAATCGAGGTAGGTTTTTAAAAATAAATTACTTATAAATAGGTTTATTATTTCTTACTTTAAATAAAATTTAAATTAAATTAAATTTATAAGATATAAAAAATTTAATTTATAAGTTATCTTTTCAGGTATAGAGTATACTAGTGAACAAACTATGATATTACAAGGTGAAGATACAAGTACTAGTTTTGAAGATAATGTCCCATTGGCAAATTTTATAAAGCTAAAAAATACTGAATTTGACAATGATAATACTAAATTTAGCTATGGGGATATAGGCCTGGATGTAACTTCCCCTGAAGATGACTCAGATGTCGATCCTTCTGTGACATGCGAAGTTGGTAGGTGTAAAGGAGAAGTTTTTGCTGCGTGCCCCCGTTGTGAAGTGTTGCTATGTTTTGGTCATTTAAAAATGAAGACGTTGTAAACTGTAATCATGGCCGCAGTGGCAGCAAAAATCCACATTCATTTCGTGTATGGAACTATCAAAATGGTGACCAGGACCTCCTAACCCCTGAATCGTTTTGTATGGATGGTGAAGAGAGAGAAGGAAATATTAAGGTCAAGAAAGATAATAAACAAAAACTAGCTAAAGAACTGAGAAATCAAGGTAAGGGTTTTGAAATAGCTAAAGTTAACAAAGCGCTTAAAACTCTGTTAATTTATAGTTAATATTTACTCACAGGTGTGATTACCTAGAGCCTTTTTTAGGTAAAGAATACTTAAGTCCTAACACGAAGAAAACAGTTTTCTCAAGATTTGTCAAAGACCGCTGTAATTCTGAAATATGCAAAAAATATGGCAAAAATTGTTTTGAAATAGATGATGTACAACGTCAGAATATATTTCGTTCATTTTATAATTTAGGGGACTTACAACTACAGAGAGAGTTTTTAATAAGACATTTAGAAGTAAGAGGAACTAAAAGAACAACTACAAAAAATGAGTCTCGTAGGCAGCACACAAAAATTTACAAGTTAACAAGTGGTAACAAGGCAGTCGTTGTGTGTAAAAAGTTTTTTTGCAACACTAGCAATAACAGATAAGATGTGTAGAACAGCCTTATCTAAAGTGAACGATGCAGGGATTTTAGAAAAGGATAGGAGGGGTAGCCGACAAAGATGTGAACAAGTCAAACAAAAGGAAATCGAAATGCATAAAACAATAGAGGAGCACATTAATAGATTTCCAAAAGTAGAATCCCACTACTGCCGTGCGAAGACATCAAAAATGTATCTTCATCCAGATTTAACTTTAAGCAAAATGTATGCCATGTATGTAACAGAACAGCATACTAAAGGACATACTGATCTGCTAGCAAGTTTTAGTTTATACAGAAAAATGTTTAAGAACAAAAATTTGTCTTTCTTTAGGCCGAAAAAGGATCAGTGCTCTCTGTGTATCACTTATCACAATGGTGATGATAATGTAAAAAATAATTTAAAAGAGAGGTATGAAGCTCATACTTTACAAAAAAACAGGGTAAGGGAAATCAAATTACAATGTAAGAAAGCTGGTCAAGAAAATAAAAGCATATTGGTTGGGGTATTTGACCTGCAACAAGTTATCTATCTCCCTATTTCCAAACAAAGTGCAATTTTTTATAAAAGTCGATTGGCCAATTTTAGCTTTACATTTTATGATATTGCCACCAAGCAATGTTTTTGTTTTCTTTGGAATGAGGCGATTAGTGGACGTGGTTCCTCAGAAATTGCAACTTGCGTTTTTAAAGTGTTAGAAGAATATAACGAACAAGGTATAAAAAGCGTTGCGCTCTTTGCTGATGGCTGTTATGCACAAAATAAAAATAGTATAATTCCTGCAATGCTAATGTATGCTAAAGCATAAATTTATTTAAAAATAAATTTTCGAATTTGGAGGATATATCTCTTCGATATTTTGAAACCAACCATGGGCAAAGTGAGGGTGACGCAGCACACAGTGCCATATCAACTGCAATTTCTACAGCAGGTGATTTGTACCTTCCCTCTCAGCTTCACCCCATAATTCGTTTAGCACGTCGGAAACACCCATACCGCGTTATACCGCTTAACTATAATGACTTTCTTGATTTCAAATCTTTTTCTCAACAACTTAGAATCCTTTCTATTAAAGAAAGCGAAAAGGGTCATAGATTAAAATGGCCAGATATTATGGAAATATTTTTAACAAAAAAATGTCCAACTACTTTGTTTTTTAAAAATAGCCATTTTGACAAAGACTATGATTCAATAACGCTTAAACGCTTCAAAGGTTCCTTATCGGATATGAATATCCCTGCTTTAAATAAAGAGCCCCCAAAAATAACAAAACGCAAATATGATGACTTAATTTCATTGTGTACTGGAGAGACACCCGTTGTTCGACTGTCTGAATTTCAGGACTTTTATAGGTCTCTTCCCCATGAATTAAATTAAAGTTCTTGATTACTCCAGTTAAACTGTTTTACTATTACTATCATATTTTTAGAATACAGTTTTGGATTTTACTGTCTACTGTAGGAATGTTTATTTTATTTTATTTATTTTTTTTTGTTTTGATAAACTTGTTATTGTAATATATGTAATAATAAAATACACTTTTAAATTCAAATGAGTTTCATTGTTTTCTAATAAATTGCATTTAGTATTTTCTTTAATAGCTACACTAACAGAAAGTTTATGGAAAAATAATGGAAACTTATTTATAACGACAATCAGAATTGTATCTTACAATAGAATAAAATATTGTTCCACGTAGAGGCGTAACTGAAAATAATGACGTTTTTAAAAAAAGTATAAAAGCTAGATTACTTACATTTACATAATTATGAAGTAGATGCCTTCCTTCTACTTGTACTAAAAAACTAGGTTTCAAACATTAAAAGTTAATACTCTATAACTACTTAAATGTCACTTGTTTTTGTTTTTCGGCTCTCCTGAATAATTTGCTGAATTCAGATACGTCCATACGTGATAAGGGGGACGATATGTTTCATCACCTGTGATGATATTGAAGACTAGTGGTGTTGCAAATGTAACTATCGGTTACTAACGTATTCATTACTCGATAAGATCCGAAGAAACGAATAATGATTTCAAATAAAATTCGTTACTTTTTCAAACAGTTACTCTCATAATATATAACTTTTAGAATACATTCTTGTCTGAAATATTTCCAAAATATATTTTTTTGAATTTAACCAATTATTAGTATTACTTGTATTTGCGTAGGTCGATTTCATTGTAAAAGTTTTGTTTGAACTTATTGTATTGATGCATTGTAAAATAAATTTTGTGCCATGTATATTCTACATTTATTTGTGATATAATATCGGAGTCAGGGATTTTTATGGATTTATGATAGAATATCTTGCCTATTGTAAATAAAATGGGGACTCCTTAAAAAATACCTTACGCTTTGGCGTTTTACTTTTAATTTTGAGTTAGAATGTTTTGTGTGATACTTTTAAAGAATTTTTTTTATTTAACGTAATATATATTTATATTAAAATTAGTATATAAGTGAACATTTTATTTGTACCATATATTAACAATACTTATTCCCGCACCGCACATTTGGACGAGTACTCGGTAACGAATAAAAAGTAACGGATATTTACAAGTACTGAAAAGTAACCAAATCCAGCATCACTATTGAACACCAACTGAGACGATCCACGGTTGAAGCGATCTAGTGTAGATCTGCACGCCTCACACGGTTTTCTACAATTATGTTCCGAATAACAGCAATATTTTTTACTGTAACTGCCGTTTTTGGCTTAAGAGCTCGAAAACTGCCATTTACGGAAAGTCGAACGCGTTGAAATTCATTGTACCGCCATTTTAGGGCAGCGAAGCAACACGGCTTGTCACCAAACACTCGATTGATTTCCTCAAAACATTCTTTATGCCTTAAGCCATGCTTGAAATTGTAAAAAATCACAGCTTGATAATGTTCTTTGTTCAATTTAATGATTTTTTGGCGAAAGGAGTACTTTAAACTAATGTAACTGGTAATCAGGTATATCTGACAACTGTCACTATAACTAAACTTGTAACCAACTGATTGAAATTGTCATACAAAATTTGTCGCAAAATATCGTCGCCCACTAGAATGGCTCAGTGGAAAGAGAACATCCCTCGTATAAAAAAGCGAGATCTAATACGAATGACAACATGGCATGATCAGAATTCAGGAATTTCAAATACCAGTCTATCAGAAAGAACTGTTCTGGAACAGTTCTACAATTATGAGTTCTGAAAGAGCGGACATTGAAATGATATTTATCAGAATTTGTAGAACTGCATTTCCAAAGAGTTATATTTAAATGGAACGTGGACTAGTTATAGAACTGTTCAAAACTGTCGAAACAAAGTTAAAAATATGTCTGGTCATAATATTAGTCTAATCTAGTGATAATTGTATTTTAGCAAAACAGCCTTTATGTTCTTTTCTCTATATGTTTTATGGATAGAACATGTAATAATTGAAAACAAACAACGCAGGTCATCAAAAATTGAAATGATCACGTTCCCCTTTGTGCACGAAAACGACGTGGCCACTGGAATATTCAAAATATAATGTAATTAAGTGACTTACCAGACGTCTATAAGCAAATTTATTCGATTTGGATCTAGGAGGTACTCATGAGATCAGTGATCGAACATACTGAAATGAAAAGGTTGCGAATCCGACTCACATGAGGTTGAATTCATGAAAATACGATTATTATTTTATGATACAAAATCCTATTGTCCGTATGTTTATTTCGGTCTAGCTGTATTAATTCTTTTTACGAATCTAGTAGACAGATTAAATTTATTACATAAAATTATATATTCTTATCTGTTCACAGTTAGTACGTTCAAATATTTTACGTCGTCACCTTAGAATTAATAATTAATTTTATCCTTTTCGTAATACATCTTAATAATTTCAAAAATTATTATGCAAGACGCCCTGCACTAAAATCTGTACTACAATTATATGTACATATACATTTACATAATTTATTCTATCGAGGAAATAATCTTACATTAATAATTCTAATATAAATGGAAGCTACTAGGCATATCATGCTTTACAGTAAGTGACCCCACGTGTACAAAAGTGCATGCCTCAATTTTACAGAAACTTATACATGATAACAATCTCAAAGAATTTAACGTATCAACGAAATATGTGAACTGCAACGAAACGTTTTGGCTTCCAAGAAACCACCGTAATTCTCATAGCACCATCGTTCACCTACCACCACTATTATAATAAGAATTGATTTACGATTAGGGACATTCTTTTGTTTGTATCATCCCACATATGGCAAGAGACGTCATTAGAATAAATGTAAGTTCACAAAGGTATGTTTTACGTATGAAATCGTTTAATGTATTTATAAACGATATCTAGATGTGATATATCGCGGTAAGGTATCACCTACCACGTTTTCGATGTCACCCTGTTTTGGTGAGGGAATATTTTTAGGTAACATAATCCCAGTAGAGTTTCTAATTATAAAGTGCATACAGGCATACCTAGACGAGAATCTTAACTTAAATAGATAGTAAAATACCAAGTACACGTACACTTGTTGTATTATAATAACATTCTTCTTCTTTACGTATGTTAGGAATGGGATTGGAAGTTATATGAATACATAATTTAATAACATTTTTGCACGTATAATAAAATCCCTCGAGTGATGAAACGTTACTAATTAACAGGTAAATGGCTGTGCAGTATTGGCAATTTAAGAGTTATGAATAAATTGAAGTCTTCTGTCTGTCTATACGTATGTGCGTTCCGAATGTTTGATAGAAAGTTGTTCCAAATAAAGTTTTAAATTTGTGAGGCAAGATTTTACTTCCGGCCCGAACTGGGAGATACTCGTATAAAGCTTTCTTGTCAGTATAAAGAAGTATTGTAGTAACGAAAATTTTCGACCTCGAGATTTTTCCGTATGTTCACCTTTCAAATCCCTTGATACTGTTACCATTGCCTCCTCGCAATCTTACAACGACGCTGTTCGACATGTTTCCAGGTCAAGTGCGATTTAATTAAAAACGGTTGTCAGGGGATGTTTTTTTTTGATATATGTCAGATAAGTCAGTGAGTAGTTGTCTAATGACATTTATGTAGTAAGAACATTAAAACATTGCTTTTAGTGAAGTTTATTTATTTTTTGTTATTTACGAGGATACGCCGCGGCCCTTTCTCTATCAGAAAAGCTTAAGGTAACATTTGGCGCGCCAACGTTTGGGCAAGGTTTCCTGGTAAACGGAAACTTTCGTTGCAGTAGCATCGACGAATCCAAAAAGCCCTAAGTCTCTGCGAAAGAGAGAATCCCGCCGGAACAAAACGAATGAATCCGAACACTCATCGTCTCCTACGAGGAATAACGTGGAGCTCATGGAACAAGTTACCGAGCGAGTAGTTCTGCGAGTCCTGGAGAATTACTCGCCGGAATCTGTGCCTGTTCCCGCAAAAACAAATAATCTGCCGGCAGTACCATCTAGTTTAAGGACAACATCTGGCTCGGAGTAGGAACAATAGCCGAGGCGCTGAGGCAGATAATAACCGCTCTCAGGTCGACTGACAACAGATACAATAGTCACGACTACGATGAACCGCCGCACCCCTTCAGTGGGCATCCAGCCGAGGACCCACGCAACTTCATAGAACAGTTGGAAGACTACCTGCAACCGTTTGATCTGGACTCACCAGAAAACATTTATGCCGCCGTGCGCCCATATCTTCGAGGGAAGGCCGCTGCATGGCACCACCATAATTTGGGCACCTTCTGGCACATGGAAGGGTTTGGCGGGAGATTTCGGATGAAATTTTTCAATAAGTCAGACTATGCCGTCTTTCTAAAAGAATCACCTCAAGATGACGGTGCCTAGATGCCACTTACTAACATCGCACAGATCGAATACGCTATGGGGACTATTGAAAGCCCAATGCAGTACGCCGAAGAGTATCCTGACATGGGCACTATCCAGCCGCCATAGCCTTATAGCGGCCAACCGAATGAAGATCCCCTGATTTTCATTGAAATGCTAGAAAATTACCTACAACAGTTCTCCTTGGATAATGCGAGAGATATAGACCGTGTGGTCAGCCCATATTTGGAAGACGAGGCCGCAGAGTGGCATAATTAATTTCGAGGTACCTTCAATTCGGTGCAGGAGTTCGGCGAGCGTTTCCGAATGGAATATTTCGATGACCAAGACTACGCAGTCTGGTTTAACGAGACGCAGACCCCAACTGTGTGGGTCAACGCTCCTGCCATTAAACACATAGAGTATGTGAATTGCGTAGAGGCTAACGAGATAGCTTCACAGCTAGTAGAAACTGAACACGCCGTGGTAACGAACGTACTACTTCAAGGTAATGCCTCGACCACAGCAACTTCCATCGAACCTTCAGGCGCCCGACACAAGAAAAGTGTGTGTGCAGCAACAACCGGCAAGACACCATAGCAGCCCTCAGCAGATGGGCCTAACCTAGCAGCGGACGCGCCACCCAGAAATGTTTTCACGGTCCAAGTTGCTGCCACCAGCACACAGACCTGTTGGGATTAAGAAGAATCCAAGTCTGAAGCGATCACGAAAAAATCAACGGACCCCAAAATTGATGAACCAACAAAGGTGGGGTCCAATCTTTAAGCCGAGGAGGAAGTCCGGAAACCTCAAAAGCCACCGTCAACCCAAAACGCGTCGAAATACCAAGAGGTCCAGCCATCAAGTTCGATGCCCCAGCAACCGAGGCAAGAAGAAGACAGGAACCATCTGCAACCACCACCGAACTCGTCCCTATACGTCAACTCTGAAAGCTACTTTGAAAGGAACCAGGTCTGACAGCCAACAACATCGACCCCATAAGTATATTGGTCAAACACCATGGGCCAAGCCGTATAACATACCGTTCAATCCCGGAACACACCTAACACGACCACCGCCACACAAAGAAGCACAAGAGGACCAGCACAGGACCGTCAACCCAGAACCAACCGCGAAGACCTCAGGGACCAGCCCCACCAATGGACCCGCAGCCGGGGTGCAGCCGCACGGATCCTTGAATAAGAGGAACATGAACACGACGCAAGCAATGCTTATTTCGAAGGGGGGCGCAGAGACACTAAAATGCGTAACGGACCTGGAGAATCAATCGAAACAGCGTCTTTCAGGGAGGGGGCGTATGTTACCATTGCCTCCTCGCAATCTTACAACGACGCTGTTCGACATGTTTGCTGGTCAAGTGCGATTTAATTAAAAACGGTTGTCAGGGGATGTTTTTTTTTTTATATATGTCAGATAAGTCAGTGAGTAGTTGTCTAATGACATTTATGTAGTGAGAACATTAAAACATTGCTTTTACTGAAGTTTATTTATTTTTTGTTACTTACGAGGATACGCCGCGGCCCTTTCTCTATCAGAAAAGCTTAAGGGAACAATACCAAAAAGCTGGTTTTTGTATTTAGGAATACACACCTTCTTAAGAACTGATTAGATTTTCAGTGGGCCAGGAACAGTAGTTTTACTTCACTGAAAAAATCAAATTTTAACAATATCTCGTCACTTACTAAGTTTAAACAAAAACCGAAAGTACACAAAAGTAAATTTGAAATTTTTATTATAAAAAAAACTTTTGAATTTCCTACCGCAAGTAGGTCTTTTACTCTTATCAAAAAGCAGTTTTTTGCGAGATCTCACAGGTCGTGCTGATATATTATTAGTATAAAATTACATAAAATTGATGATAAATAATTTTCGTATCAAAAAAAATTCAAAATTCGGACCGGAATTAACACTTTTATCGATAAGCAGTTTTTTGCAAATATTTTGCAAATTATGGATTTTGTACAGATTTATTACGAACATCAAAGTACTTAGAACCGAATTTTGAATATTATATTTAGTATATTTTTATAAAAAAAAATTTAAATCCGGACCTGTAGCAACACAAGTATTTAAAACTGAATTTGGAACAACTTTTGCATAATTTGAAACGTACATGCTTACAAGGAAGTAGTGCGATGCCCGCACCTCATTTTTTGTAAATGTGTAGTTGCGGCAAAAATTTTGACGTTTCCTATACACCGGGTCAGCTAGGATAATTCCCAGATTATTGATGCCTACTAAATTTGAACACATTTTTGTACTTGTGTGATAAAGGTAATACTCACATACTGTGTGGTCAATATTCCATATTAATTTGTTTTATTATGGGAAAACGTCCTATATGTGCAAAGAAAACCAATTAAAATATAATAATTTGTAAATACTGCATGAACACAATAGTCTATGCGTCTTTCTCCGTGAACTAGACGATGGTTATACGCGAAGAGATATTTCAATGTTGGTTGCAAAGCTCATTGACATCAAGTCATTTGTTGATCTTCCTAGGAAGATAGTTATTGTTGAGGTTTTTCCTGCTTTCCATTACTCAACCGAGAAAAAAAAATAAAATCCTTGCAACAAACAGAAATGGTGCAAGAATAATTTGGTATGCAGTGTAAATAGCCATTGGAGTTGACAATGTGTTAATTTGTTATTAAACCTCAATAGAATGTAAGAACATATTGAGAACACTTGCTTATTATTATTAGCTTTACAGGATAAATGTGTTTTAGCGGAACATTGCACTGATCCTTTTCAGGACACAAGCACACTCTAGCGGGACGAAATTCGAAAAAACACGACTACATACCATACATATTTATTTGGTGAGCAATATGGGGCAACATGTCTTCCTTTTCCGTGTAGCTCTTTCTTTAAGAGTATTATCTGTGTAGAGTTGAAGGTGAATTAAAAATGCCATGAAACAATCACAATAAACGAAATGTAAGAAACCTGAGAATAACAACGAGTCTCTCTTTAAAGAATACAAGACACTGGTTGCGCATCGACAGATTCAGTGTCAAACAAATCTGTACCTGCAAGTGGCATCAGAATTTGATGGTGTTATTTGGAGAAAGAATTATTTTAAAAGGCATTCAAGAGTGTCTCATAGTAGAATTATCAGAAGTGGGATAACGTTTGAAATAACCAAGTCCAAGCTCGCGGTGTTGTTCCTGAGTTAATTCAAATGCAATATCAAAAATACTGTAACCACACGTCAAGAATAGATTGCAGCAAAGAGGTATTAAGAAGTTAGTTATCAGTTATTGCCGAAATTCTAGTTAAGCAAAAACTGGACCATACGCAGTGTATATGCAGCAAGTGTCTGATTTAAATTTTATTTGTGCAAAATTTTATGTTATGCCTACGATCATACATATTCAACTACGTAGTTTAACCATTCAACCATTATCCTCTAGTACGTGCTGCAGAGCCTTATGAAGATCAAAGCGAACTTCACATCTGGTCATGATGACCAAGTTTTGCTCAGCCATATTCTGTGAACCACTTACGGTGTTATTTAATTTAATACTTAAAACGGGAGTGTTTCCTCAGCTATGGAAAATCACTCGGCTAATACCTGTTTTTTAGAAAGGAAATAAACCCCGTGTGCTGAACTATCGACATATTAGCATTATTAGTTACTTTGCCAAGATATTTGAAAGTATTCTAAATGAACAAATCTCTCGCAAGGCATGTACCTCAACAGCACGGTTTCAGCGGGGGCAGATCTACTACAACCAACTTGGCTGAACTAACTCAATAGGTGTCGCCCTGGGCAATCACACACAAGTGGATGTTATATACACCGACTTTACAAAGATCTTTGATTCCACTGACACTTAGATAATGCTGCCAAAGCTTGACGCGTTGGTTTTCAAAGAACGTCCTACAACTTATGGTTGGTTTTCATTCGAGAAAATAAAACCCAACTTAGGGGGTTCCTCAGGGTGCTAACCTGGTCCTCTTGTCTGTATCGTATTCATCAACGAGTTTTTGTTGACATTAGATTGTGAGGTATTGGCATACGCGCATGACCTCAAAATTAATCCCCGAGTCTCTACGTTGAGAGGCTGTGAACATCTGCAACGAAAGCTACAGTTTAATGTTGACTGTGTAATCGAACTGGTTTCACTTAAATATTGTGTACGGTTGTCACGTACACTAGAAATTCAAACCCGTTTTAATTCCGCTATGGTGTAGGTCACATTCCAGTTCTTAGAAAGCATGGGATGGTGGATTTGGGTGTTATCTTCGATCCTACTTGCGTTTCACTGATCATATTTTTGCTACTTGTGCCTCAGCAGTTAAATCACTGGGATTTTCTTATAAGAGCTTATAGTCAATTTAATAATCCCTTCGCATTGAAATCGCTTTACTATGCACTTGTAAGAAACAAATTAGAATATGGTATCAGCACTATCTATATCTGCAATTGGCTCTTGAAAGAATTCAGAGGCGCTTTTCGAAACATCTATCATTTAAATGTGATGGTTATTATCCGGAAAAGGGAGCTGATTATGCAGCTCTCCTTAACAGACAATCCATAGACACTTTAAGCAGTAGAAGGGATCAGAGTAGTGTCAAGTTCTTAGTGCATTTACTCCCAGATAAATATTCACGTCCCCTTAACCTATTTATTTGACACCTTTGTTTATTAAAAATCAAGAACTAATACTCTAATAAAAGCCCCTTTGACCCATATGGTGATCAATGGTAACTGGGGCATCCCAGATTCTTTTTACTTATAATTTATTATTTTTTTTCTATTCAATTATGGTAAATAGCCGTTCTTCAAATTTGTTCATCTAAAACTAGAGTAACTTTCTGTTCTTGTTAAATTTTGGTTTTCTTATATACTATTCTTACTTTCTGCTTTCAGCATTACAGTATTATTAAGAATTAAGTAGTTTGTTTATTCTTGTATGCTATGTCTTGTTATTAGAATTTCTTCTATTGGACAGTAAAGATTATTATTATTATACACAAGTTTAACTTATCTAGCTCGAAATACAATATTATTATAAAATCTCCTGTATTGATGGGGTTATACATTCTCTATTTTTCTGCAAAAATAAATATTAACAGTTAGACTTGATCGTAACCTCTAGTCTCTATAAAAGATAAGATTACGCTTCGAATCATAATATTATTTTTACAATAAAATTAAAATGATAACTAAATGACCCGCACATTGAAGAACTTCTTGGAAAATATGTACATACGTACTTGATAATGAACTTGATTCAACTTTATTTAAAGCGCTTGCATTCGTTTCTATTAAAGGAATTGATTTAAAAATAAATTTTGTGATGTTCCACGCGACGTCTCTGCACTGTCTTGAAGAAGTAGGTATATATGTATGCATATAGCCGAACGAAGCAAATATATTTAGATGCACTTCACAAAGCGATTATTATTATCCAATTAAAAGAAATGGGAGAAGTTGTCTGGCCAGATAACAATTGCTTTTAAATTATCAAACAATGCAATAATTATTTATTGTAAAGCCGAACACGTCAATGGCCAATGATTGTATGTATACGGGTATTTTAAATGTATTTATATACGAGTGTATAGTCAGTATTAATCACGTTTTCCAGTTATGCCGATAGAATTGTTTTTCATTGTAATAATGTGAGCTGATTGACTGAATTAGAATTAGTCTGAGAAAGAACAAAAGCAAACGACAATTATAAATGTGAATATGCGTACTTGATTGTTTGGACAAAGTATTCCTTTTGGGGTGTTGAGATTTTTGCCTCGCAGACATTTTTCTTATGTTCCTATCTCAGGTATTATATACACTCTCATGAACGCTTGTCAATAACTATATATTTATATATCTATAAATTTTAATTATCTCTTTATCTTTATCCTTTCCATACGTCCCAGCTTAACCGGGACTGTTGTTGTTTAAGGTTATGAGACGAGCGGGGGTAAGGGCGGTGTGCGAGTGCAATTACGTATTGAGTGAAGGAAGCAGATACGCGTAATTTGTCAATGTTATTAAATTTAGATTTTAACCTAAATGTGTTGAAGCTGTGTTTAACATGCCGAAAAAAAATTTCAAATTTACGAATGAGCTACAAAAGGACTATCCATTTATTAAAAAGCGTTGTAGTCCGGATGGCAGAGTGAAGTACCAACAGTGCTTCTCCGAGTTTTTTATTGCACACGGTGAGCACGCAGATATTAAGGACCATTTGAAGACTGCAAAACACAAGGCTGGTGCTACGGCGACTACAAGTTCTTCATCTATAAAAACTTTTTGAAAAAACATGCATGATATGAGCTTTAAAACTTCTGACTGTATGTTTAAATCGATATCAAAATTAGGTACCGCAAATCTAAATGCGAAGAAATAATTTCAAATGTTCTGGCACCTTCGTCTGTGGAAGAATGACATGCTGACATGAAGAAGACGCTTTTGTAAGTGTTACCAACAACACTTCAAATAGGAAAGACGTAAAACTAACACTTATTGTTGTAAGATTTTTACCATTACAAGGCTTACAAGTAAAACTGCTGGATTTTGAATCTGTTGACGGTGAGGAATTGCAAATATTGACTGAACATATAATTTCAACATTAAGCCGTCATGAGATTGACAGAAAAGAAGCTGCAGTTTGTGATGACAATAGTAACACAAATATTGGAGGCGTACATAGAAGAGGGCCAAATAATGTTTACATCTGCTTAAATAAGAACTTGTAACTAATATTGTCGGCATTGGTTGTAGCGCAATTAAAACTGCTGTGGATGGTTTTCCAATCGAAATTGAAGCTCTTGCTGTGAAAATGTACAAATATTTTAGAATTCTGCAAAAATGCGGATTTGGAATACAAAAATAACTTGTACAGGATTTCTTTGGAACTAAAACTATTGAAATCTAATCTTCAGGAATGGATGGATAGTAACTTTGCCCCACAAGGTACGAAACTGCATTTTATATCGAATTGTGGGAAAATTGTTTTGTTGGCGCCGAGATCTTCGCATGGGTCGGATTGCAAGATATATTCAAATGGGAAGACATTGAACGATCTTCTGAAGCTATTATTGAAATACACCGTGTATATTTCAATAATAGCCTCAGCATATCGATGATCAAAAGAAAATTACTAATTATCTTTTTGACGAGTTTTCACTCGCAAAAAGTTATTTTGGCATAGCATGCAACGACTTGTATGAAAAAATAAAAAAAAGCAGCAAAGTGTTGAAAAGAGTTCACTGTAGCGAGAAGTACGACTGGTGCAATAAATAAAATATTTTAAGCTTCCTCTCTAATTTTCTATATAAATGAATGTAAGTCACAATATGTTATATAGCATATTAATCTTAAGTTAGAAGATTATTAATACCTTTAATAAACAATATTTGGTAGTTTTTTCCTAGCTCCTGCTTCTGGCTCGGTTTAAAGCTTGATAATTATGGTAACCTTATTTATCTTCCTATCCCATGCAGCCTGCCATTCATTCATTCATCAAGCTTGGGTTGGACACCAGAAGAAGTTCAGACACTTTGACATTTTATGCGCATTGTGTACTGCATCCATTAGAATACATCATTTCGTTCGAAGAATTCTGTACCTATACTATACAATGACCATAATTTTGCTCAGTAGAAATTGAGTAATCTTAATTCAATAGATCTTTACTGAAGTGTTTCTGCTTAAATTTTGGGATTTGTAGCAAGTTCCTCACTCATGTCCTGCTGTTATTCACATCTACAATTGGAAGCAGCTTGAACCAGAACAATGTTGTGTATTTTTCGAGTCCAAGTAATATTTCCCTTCTAGGGCACGATTACTCTATTTATGATCTATGTATAAACACTGTACAATTGTTTCAGGTTTATAGAAGCATATTGTATTTGAGTACACTGCTAGCAGGTACCCATAGGAGGAAAAATAATAACTTCGTAAAAGTTTCCTCCATAGCCTACATCTATGGTGAAAAACGAAGAACATTGAATAATAGTGACCGACACTATACAGCAAGGAATGAGATGGAGGAAAAGAGATTGACGAAAAAACAAGGAAAACCTTAGACAAACTGCTGCGTTAAAGATATATCTTTGGCTATTCCAGAAAATGTGAATAAGATGGGAGAAGGGCTTTTTTGATGATTAAGAATCTCACCCATACTACCAGTCAATACAAGAACAACCAATAGCTTGCTAAAGATATTTTCCAGTTGCAATTACCTTAAGATACTCGTCTGAATTTTTCCCCAGTACCTGATTCTTGGTCGGTATTCAAATAATCATTTTGTAAGTAAGAATCTTACCCATACTACAAATTAATACAAAAACAATTGGTAGACTGTTAAAAATATTTCCCGTTGCAACTACCTAGATTGCTCAGTTGACTCTTCCCCTAGTACTTGGTTCCTCATCGGTATTCAAATATTCAGTTTGTGAAAGTAATTTCATACTATCCGCCAACATTTGTAAAGGCTGTATTACACTTACCAAGTTCTTGGCCAAGTTATTGACCAAGAACTTGGTCAAGTTAAAATTGACGACAAGTCGTATATTACACTTGCCAAGTCGACTTGATCAATTTCTTGGCCAAGAACTTGGTGGCATAGAACATGTTCTACTTTTCTTCTCAACTTGATCAAGCTTTTAGTGATTTCTAGTAATATTCATGTTATAAAGTTTTTTGCCAACTGTGTAAAATGTAAACACAAATTCCATTATAGAATATTGTTAAAAATGACATGTTAATTTGATACTTCTTGAAAGAATTGTATGCGTAAATTATTTATTTTCTTTAGTATCTCTTGTGCAGTAATTTTTACATTCAATATCAAACACAAATCTTCGATAACTTTATTAATTTTTTTATTTCGTACTTTTGCACTATTGGTACTGCCAATTCACCTAAAAACTTGGCCAAGAAATTGATAAGTGTAAAACAGTCAAGGTCAACAATAACTTTATCAAGAACTTGCCGATAATTTCTTGGCCAATAACTTGGTCAAGAACTTGGTAAGTGTAATACAGCCTTAACAATTGGTCATCCAGCACCGCTCCTGTAAGATTAAACCAATTAAGTCACCTATCTTCAACGTTCGTGAAAATTGATTTCACTTTCGTAATTTAATCTTGTAGCTGGTAGTACTCTATTCTCATCAGAATCCTTTTTATAAGAACTCGATACCGTAAATCACCGTAGGTAAAAATGCGGTTGTGTAAATGTTTATCTTTGTTTTCTTGTTCACTTACCTCTTATTTAGAAATATCGGTTTGATTTTGTGATATCTGTTACTTGATATTATTATGGTGTTTACATCACTCGAAACTGAAATTTATAGTTTATTTTAGAAAGAATTTTGTGATCTTAATTACTGATATCGCCCGTAATTATGTTAGATGCTAACAGTCCCAAGCATAAACTACCGTAAGTATACCCCAAAAAAATATTTCTAGAACTGCAAGAAAGTTAACGAATGCTATTGTGCTTATACAATGGATCAGAATAATCTACCAAGTTTTCTTAATTGTGCTTGGATATTTGCTAGACCTCTTATTTGCCACTTCAAACGTCTGTATTACGTCCTATTCATAAAAAAAAACATGATATAACCTCAATCCAAAATTATCGAATGAAAAATTAATACTACAAATTCCTTTTGAGGTTCAAGAATTTACTATTTACAATGAAGTCAAATATTAAAAGAATGAATTTCTGTAATTCCGTATACTGTAAAAACAGTGCCTATAGGATATTTCATTTCATATATATGTCGCAGGCAAATAGTAATTTCAGGAAAATAGTATCTACCTAGGCAAATAGTATCTGCCTTGGCAAATAGAATATTTGTTTCTATAACAGTTAAATGACTAGGCAGATAGTTTTTGCCTAGGCAAATATTATTTACCTAAGTAACTTTTAGGCAAATACATTTTTAAGTGAAAATAATGGTGAGGTTGTGACAGTAAGATGTTGGGAAATGGTCTTGATAATTTAAAAGCCATTTATATTTTCCATCTGAGCAGGATTGAAAGTCAATTAAGTCAATTTGACCTCTTACATTGAAATCTTTTGATGTTATTGGCTTTATAACCAAACCAGCCTGCTTCTGTTTTTTTTTAAGTTACACGTCTTACACAATTGTGCGTATATTTCAACCGCCAGTCTTGGAATATTACACTTCTTTTTTAAGTTATGAAGCATTTTGTCCCTTCCCCCGTGTCCTGTAGCTTTGTGTTGTTCTTCAATTTTATCGAACATTTCTTCAATTGGTGTAACATAAATTAGATCGTCCTCAACCGATTTTGCTTTTAAAATAACTTTTGTTACCCCAGATATATCGAGGAGATCATATGTTTTGCCGTAGTATTTTTCTTTTGCTGTGAGGGCTTCACCATTATTTTGAAGTAATTTTGAACGGAAACTTTTTAAAACATTATTAACTTCATCGATTCGTTGTTGGTTCCATGGCTTCTTTGTTGTGGTTTGTTCGTACTTTGCATGAAGTCGTAAATAAAATTCATTTTTATCTACCATGTTATATATACTAATAATGTACTAAAAAGGAACACAGCAGATATTACACAAGATTAGATAAAGTGAATAATAACTTACTTGATGAGAAACTTGGAAAATAACTAGGATTATAAATGGAACAACTGAACGAGCATAAACATAAAGTGAACATAACCTCAAATACGAATGAAAAATCTATTTGCCTACGTACGACTCCGGCAGATACCTTTTACCTAGGCAAATGGCTTTTAAATAGAAATAAAGGTTAAAATACCATTTGCCAAGGCAGATACTATTTGCCTAGGTAGATACTATTTTCCTGAAATTACTATTTGCCTGCGACATATATATACACAAACAACACGCATACATAAAATTAGTTACATAGATAATAAACACATATTACTCATGGAATGTCTTCTACTTGAACGTCAGCATGTAATAATGTATAAAAAGTTTATGTAGACCTGTTTTGTATAATAATGCATACGCACAGGAAGTTCAAAAATAAACGCAAACACAATGTGTCAATGTTAATATGTTCCTAGAAAAATGTCCATCATATAAAAATATACAATTGTTATAAAATGTTATCATACATGGTATACATTTACCTTCGAATTAGGGAACAAAGCAATATCCTCTCCGTCAAGCGATTATAGGTGAATACAAAAGTTAAACTAGACGTATTTAATAGAGTATGAAAGCTTTTTCGAGAGCAACCGCGAATCAAGAAATAATTCTTATTCTAACGGAACAATTGTCTCAAAAATATAAACTGAGATTAACGGTTTATGATTGAAAGTAGACTTTTTCCAAGCAGCTCTTTTTGTATTTAACGTTCAACAATTAAATTAATTACTTTATTTTGCCCGCCTGGTCGACCGCCTTTAATAATAAGACCAACAAAACAATCTAATTAATATTGAACGATGTACAAGAAATGAGAGAAAAAAGAATTATCTGCTTACTAGAAATTTATAAATCGAAAATATATTCTTCTGCGGTTTGTTCCAACAAAATCCGGTTAGCTAAAACAATTTTTCTCCATCATTTAAATTATCTCTGACTACTCTGTGATTTCTGTTAGAACAATACAATATAATTTTATTTGTTGTAAATAAATAAGGTATTCAGTGTGTAATTAATAAAAATATTAATACTGTACTTCCATTTTTCCAATTTGTCATATTAATGAATGGTACAAAACGGTGTAACTTAAGATTTGTCTCATCTAACAGCTAAAGAAATTACAATTAAGAAACGTGGAACTTGTATTTAGATTACTAATTTATGAAAGAAACACACTATCTACCCCTATCTTGCACAAATTTTATATCCTGACCCATCTATTTATGTATATTTGTGTTGACCTGAATCGCAAAACATAAATATGGGAAACTTACTAATAATGAAATTAATACTTAAAATTAAGCTAAAGTTGCTACACTATCATAATTTTAGAAAAGTTATACATATTTCATTTTTATATTTCTTTAAATAATAAAAAATAATGTACGTTTCTAAGACCAAACCACTTAAAAATTGCTGAATGAATTGTACAATCTTTTATTTTCATTAATTGTTGTTTGTTTTGCTCAATATATATTGATTCATACGCATTCAATTACCTTCATTATCCTTCTTTTTTATTCAAGGTAAAAATTTTCTATTTGATTAAATGACCAGTGTTGTGGAAATATTCAGCAACTGCTGAAGACAAAGTTTCACCTGATCCATCTATATTGCATTTAATTAGTCCAACATGTAACTTTTTACATAATAATATAGTACAAGATATTTTATAGATTCCAAACTCTTGCTTAATTCTTAATTTATATTTAAATTCCCCTACAAAATGTATGTGTGTTTTCTGCTTCTTGGAAATGTTGCTTAGTTGCTTAAAAATGTTGTGAAATAGCGTTTTATGCATCTTTCAATAGTTCGCGTTTCTATTAAAACTAAAGTCGTGGAGTTTTTTTTTTATATTGTTTGCATCAGCAACAGTCCACTTTTTCTCTCATGAAATATCTGTATAAGGCTTTTTCAATTTCGTGAACCCATATCCAGTTAGAGTACTATAACCACCATCACGATATTATACTGTTATTGAAAATTCATTTATGCTAAAGGAACAGGTTGGCTAGTTTTATAGGTTAATTGTGCTTGTGTCTCTTTCATAAATTTGTAAATAAATACTTCGCCAATTATTGTCCGTAGTATAGATGGCGTTGACTGACATATCAAAAACTGTTGTTATTGGAAATGTCATTTATTGGCGTTAGTGAATGTAAAGTGTCGTTTCTCTGTTCTTTGTTGTGATAACATATCCCAATCTGCATCTTCATATCAAGTAGTTAAAAATTGCTCACGTGATTTTAAACTGGGTAGAGTGATCTGTAAACGTGCACCAGGTACAGGTCTCCCCAGAACTGTGGTTATCGGCGACAATACAGGCTGTCCCAGAAATAAAAAGACGGAGTAGGAGAAATCGGAAGCTAGATTGTGTAAAAACGTACCCTCAAAATATCAAGTCTTAATTCGTGCACAGACGGCAGAAAAAAAAGTAATAAAGAATTCAATTGGCCTTACGCCGACTCTGGACTAAATATCCACCTGCTTCACTTTGACAACCGGTCCTTTTCAGGACCACCATATTACTTGTGTTAAAAAAAAGGAGGAGGAATAGATACTTAATAATAAATATCAAACCATTAATTACTTCAATTTTACACCTGCTAGAAAAAAATAATACATTCGTGATATTTACTGTAATAAAGGCTAGAAAAACTACGGTTTATTGAATATTGTAAAATAATAATAATCAGCTGTTTCCGACTACAAACACATTAAAGAGCAACAACCTTCCTATTTTAAAAATAAAAACAATCTTTTATTGTCTGCAATAAAGTGGGTCGCCCATCTGGCAAAAAATATGTTTTATATGAATGAGTACGATTTAACGTTTTTTTTCCCGTTTTATACAAATAAATGCGTATTTTTCTATGAATGCGTGTTCGTTTCTATTTACAAATGAGCATTCTTACGTGTATTTATAAACATACATTCTGTGCCAGGTCCGTAATGTAATTTTTTTATCTAAAAAACAACTTAGAAAATTAAATTTCTTCGTTATTGCGGTATATTTGGGCCTGTTTCTGTTCGGACTTTACATACCTGCTACTCCGTCTTTTTATTTCTGGGACACCCTGTATTGATTTGGTTCATCATATAGTACTAAACGATAGAAGAATTACCTTTAGGTTTATATCGGAAACATGTAGCTTCAGTTGGAAATGTCCCCGATACACCAAATGTATTAACCTTTCTGGGGATTATGTTGAAAAATAAAATTGTTTCATTCTTCTCAGTTGTTTATTTCTATGTTTGATGAACTCCCCTCATGCGAGACGTTTTCAGTTAATATCCAAATTCAAAATAGATTGTTTTGTTCATGATTAACGTACCATCCATAGATCGATCTTCTTAAAAATACCAATCTTCAACAAATACTACCATGGGCATACAATATAAAAGAAGTATTCTGGCCGCCAGCTCAATCACTTCAAGCAATTAGATAATAACAAATATTTGTATGTTCACTAAATACTCAAGAAACCCAATATCGAACTATCAACTTCTTCGGGATCACGAGATCCTTGCGTTTCAGTCCTCTGCCATTTTGCTGTTCAGTTAAGATCAATTGGATTCCTAAATTATACAAACAAACTTGACTTAAATTGGTTGAAAGTTAATAGTTATTAAGACTGTTGAAAGTTAATAGTTATTAAGACTCGTAGGCTTCCACGGTTGTCGTGAATAGCGTTTTTTAGGTTCAGGGGTTCAAAGGACTCTGAATATGCCTCTTGGGATAATGGACGGAATGCTGGCAGCAAAAATAGAAAAACGACACGATTTCAAGACGGAAACGGAAGGTAATCATAATTACCCTATATATCAGTGAAATAGGATTGAAAGTTGGCGTAACAGCTTTTACGGGAATAACTTTAAGGTTTTTAGGTTATCGATACATAACCATTGATACATTTTTTATACCGGCACTATAAGTGCTATATAGCTGCTGGATATTTTACTACCAGACGGAGGATGAGAGCTTGTATGCAAAAATTGTCTCTTCTAAAAAAATTGAGAGCTTTTTGCACCATGATTACATTAGATATTCTTCTTTAATCTAGTTAAAATATATGCAAAATTTGTTTTTCAAAATCAGCCTCCATAATCAGCCTAAGAAAACACCTAGCACGGAGAATTTTATAATTCTTTCCTACATTGTGTTTGGAAATACAGAAAATGTAACTAGGTGACTTTTACTGTCTTATACGTAGTATATGGACGTATTGTGATGACGAAAATTTTCGACCTCGAGATTTTTGCAGATGTCCACGTTTTGAAGTCCCTTGATACCAAAAAAGTGGTTTTTTAAAAGTCTCTGTGTGTGTATGTGTATGTGCGTCAGTGTGTGCGTGACAGCGGTCAAATTCCAAATTTTGTATTTACGAGTCTAATCATCCTCTGAGATCTGATTAAATTTTCAGTAAAATCGGTAGACCGGAACTAGTAGTTTACTTCAATAAAAAAAACGAACTTTGCCAATATATCCTCAACTACTAAGTTTAAACAAATTTATAAAGAATTCGTATGTCTCAAAATTAAATTTGAGAAGAATTTGGAATACTTTTTGTATAAATGAAATTTCAAAATTTGTACCGGAAGTAGTTTTACTCTTATCGAGTGGCACTCTCTTTCGAATATCTCGCAAATATGCATTCTATAGAGATTTATTAATGAGAGAATAAAAGTACTATAATACTATAATAGGTTTTGAATAATTTTTATATAAAAAAATTCTTAAAATTTGGACTTGAAGTAACACACTTACTTACTTATTTTATTTTTTTACTTATTTTTCTAAGAAGTTAAAACTATTTAAGACAATTTAGAAGAATTCTGTATAATATGAAACATTCATACGTATAACGAAGTCGTGTGGTGGCCACACCTCATTATTTTTTCTTTTGGTCTCTCAGTAGAATAATTTCCAAAGGTTTTTCAAACAATATTTAATTTGATTCTATAAATTATTAAAATCTAAAACAAATATTACTTTTAAGCTCCAAAGGTTTTTAAAACAATTGTTGTTACTTTTGTTCTTTACTTTTGAAACACGGTATACATTTTCACGATAACCGGATATATCGATAATCATTTGATATACAAGCAACAATAGTTTTTTGTAAAATTCCAGCAGTTTTTGTTAGTTCAAAATATCTATGGTAATTAATTACACTTTGTTGGTAGAGAAAGTATCTAGAATTTTTATATAGCGATAGTTTGATAGATTAGGTTTTTGTTAAAAATTCCAGCTGATGGTTGTTAATTTATATCGTATTGTTCGTTCCACGATTACCTTTTCCCGCTATAGTACTTTCTAAATAAATAAAATGAAACAAAATACGCACATAAATTCACCGCTTCCGTTTATTATATTTTAAGTGTTCCCTTAAAAATACAACGACAACTAAATTACAGTATTTTTAGTCAGACGTAAATTTACTTCTACCACCACGAAGAGAAATATGTATGAACATATTGTACATACGTATAATCCAATTAACAGTGTCAGTAGAATTCAGCGATAAAATAAATTTAATATTGTGTCAGATTTACATTCTTATATCATACGGAGAAATCTACAGTGATCATCCCACACAAATACATATGTAGTAATTATCAATAAAAAAAATGAGGTGTGGCCACCACACTACTTTCTAATACGTATAAGCGTTTCAAATAATACCAAATTGTTCTAAATTGTTTTAAATAGTCTTGTCTTTTTAGAAAAATAAGCTTGTGGGTAAGTGTGTAACTTCAAGTCCAAATTTTAAGAAATTTTTTATACAAAAATTATTCAAAATCGTATTAAAAGTACTTGTATTCTCTTAATAAATCTCTATAGAATGCATACTTTGGGTGATATTCGAAAGAAAGTGCTATTCGCTAAGAGTAAAAGTTTTACTTCCGGTCCGAATTTTTTAATTTTTTTTTTACAAAAGATACTAAACGAGATCCTACAGTAGGTACCAAAAATACCGAAGCCCAGCGTATTTCGTCGATCAGTAAATAATTACTAAGAGCAAATCATATTCGCGAAGCCGTATTCGTAGAGACTAATAAACATATGTGTAATATATTATATAAAATAACCCATCGCCTCCTTTGAAGAAGTAAGAATCTAGCCGCAATTCAATCATCTACTTAATGATAATAATAACAAATGCCTTATATTACAAATATAAGATAAGTACAAGTTGAAGCACAAATAAAATAGTAAGTAAAAATTACAAAATAAGTATAGTACGTACCTGTAAATTAAATATTAATAAAATACAATGACATGTAAAACGTAATCTCAAGACGAACCTCAGTATTACTGCTTACTTGACTTTGATAATTAATGTTAAATAACAGTATAATAGGAAACTATTGCTTAAACTTGCTTTGATAGACCCGGCATCAAGGAATATATCACCGATAATAAGGGAATCAGTCTTGTCTCTGTAATGTTTCCACCTAAACGAACTCACCAGCCGTTACTGTCTGTAAGGGTATAGTTTCTTCAACTTATTGTAAATGCAGTGGTAGTATATGTGGATATCTGATGCTAGTATCTGAATAAATTTTCAATGTAGAGACCAAGGCTCCTCGCTCTATTCACAACCGGTAATTGTACAGAAATAAAAATACGGAGTAGCAGAAATCGGAAGCTAGATTTTGTAAAAACGTACCCTCAAAATATCAAGTATTTATTCGTGCGCAGACGACAAAAAAAAAATAATGAATTCAATTGGCCTTACGCCGACCCTGGACTAAATATCCACCTGCTTTACTTTGACAACCGGTCCTTTTCAGGACCACCATATTACTTGTGTTAAAAAAAAGGAGGAGGAATAGATACTTAATAATAAATATCAAACCATTAATTACTTCAATTTTACACCTGCTAGAAAAAAATAATTACATTCGTGATATTTACTGTAATAAAGGCTAGAAAAACTACGGTTTATTGAATATTGTAAAATAATAATAATCAGCTGTTTCCGACTACAAATACATTAAAGAGCAACAACCTTCCTATTTTAAAAATAAAAACAATCTTTTATTGTCTGCAATAAAGTGGGTCGCCCATCTGGGTCAACAACCGACTACATAGCTGCGTTATCTAGACGCATCGGGCAAAAAATATATTTTATATGAATGAGTACGATTTAACGGTTTTTTTCCCGTTTTGAACAAATAAAAGAGTATTTTTCTATGAATGCGTGTTCGTTTCTATTTACAAATGAGCATTCTTACGTGTATTTCTAAACGTACATTCTGTGCCAGATCCGTAATGTAATTTTTTTTATCTAAAAAACAACATAGAAAATTAAATTTTTAATTTCTTCGTTATTGCGGTACATTTGGGCCTGTTTCTGTTCATACCCGCTACTCCGTCTTTTTATTTCTGGGACACCCTGTATATTATCAATAACAATATCCAAAGTTCTGCCTATGTTGAAGAAAGTCCATTTAGAACCTAAAAGGACGACCTTTGATTTCTATTCTATATGTAGGCTTTGATTGACAGATGCACTAAACAGATTTGAAAGATCACTGTTAATTCTAAGACATTGCACTTTGCTATTTGCATGGGGGGAAGGAGTAATAAAGCTGAGGTGTATATAGAGAGTAGAATTGGGCCAAGAACTGAACGCTGCGGTACACCTTGCACTAAGGCAAGAGGGACAGAGCAATTGCCACTTAATATTACCACTTTCATACGACTATTTAGATAATTTTTCATCAATGTGAGAGCCTATTATTAGAGCTAATGCATTTTAAAATACAAAGAAGAGTACCATGATTAACTTTATCGAATGCCTTGATATACTCAAGTAATACCAGACAGGACATAAGGCTCTGATCGGAAACCGTGATCAGATCATCAGTTTTCGATAGTAAAGCTGTTTCATTGCCATATCCTGGCCTGGATCCCGACTGAGTAAAGGGCAAAATGTTCTCCTTCCTAACAAAAACCGCTATTTGTGCCGGCAGTACTTTTTCCAGGATCTTGGACATTACAGGCAGCAGGCTAATCGATTTAAGGTTTTTAAGTTTTACCGTTCTGCGACGCTAACAATCCAGGAACACCGAGTCAACTATACATGAATTAATTATGTGTGTAAAGGTACCACCCCAAAGTTGGGTGACACAATCTATAGAAACCCCTATTCTAAATTAAGATATTTAATTTAAAGTTAAACTTTAGAAATAAAATGTAAAATTATTTATTTCGCCAGCTCAACTCAAATTATCTCAGGGCGATTCGAGTTAATTGAAATGATTAAGTAAAAGGGGTTTCTGTACATTAATAAAAAAAATACCATTTAAAAATTTTAATAATTCTTATAATAAAATCAATGAATCCTGTATCTATAATTTTACAAACAACACAAGAAGTAACATATATTTAAAAATGAGGTGTGGCCACCACACGACTTTCTTTTACGTATGAAAGTGTTACTTCCGGTCCGAATTTTGAAATTTCATTTATACAAAAAATATTCCAAATCCAACTTTAAGTACTTTTGTACTCTTCATACATATATATAGAATGCATAATTTACGACATATTTGCAAAAAACCGATTTTCGATAAGAGTAAAAAGCCTTCTTCCGGCAGGAATTTCGAAAAAAATTTTTAATAAAATTCTTCTTAAATTTAATTTTAAGTACATATGAATTCTTTATAAATTTGTCTAAACTTAGTAGTTGACGAAATATTGTTCAAAATTCGAGTTTTTCACTGAAGTAAACTACTACTTCCGGTCGACCTAATTTGCTGAAAATCTAATCAGTTCCCAAGAGGGAGATTATACACGTAAATACAAAATTTGGAATTGATATCTCCAGCGGTTTGACCGCTATCGTGGTCACAGACAGACAGACAGACACACAGACATTTTTTAAAAACCACTATTTCGGTATCAGGGGACCTCAAAACGTGGACATCTGCAAAAATCTCGAGGTCGAAACTGTTCATCATCACAATACTTCCTTATACTACGTATAAGAAAGTAAAAAAATGAGGTGTGGCCACCACACGACTTTCTTATACGTATGAAAGTGTTACTTCCGGTCCGAATTTTGAAATTTCATTTATACAAAAAATATTCCAAATCAAACTCTAAATACTTTTGTACTCTTCATAAATATATATAGAATGCATAATTTACGACATATTTGCAAAAAATCGCTATTCGATAAGAGTAAAAGTGGTACTTCCGGTCTGAATTTTGAAATTTTTTTTATACAAAAGATATTTAAAAGTACATTCTAAATACTTTTATACTCGTAATGTACCTGCCTAGAAAGCATGACTTACGAGATATTCGCAAAAAACTGATTTTCGATAAGAGTAAAAGACCTACTTCCGGTAGGAATTTCGAAAAACTTTATTAATACAATTTTTCTCCAATTTAATTTTGAGTACATTTGAATCCTTTATAAATTTGTTTAAACTTAGTAATTGACGAAATATTTGCAAAATTCGATTTTTTCACTGAAGTAAACTACTACTTCCGGTCTGGCGATTTTGCTCAAAATCTAATCAGTTCTCAAGAGGGAGATTATATTCGTAAATACAAAAGTTGGAACTGATATCTACAGCGGTTTGACCGCTATCGTGGTCACACACACACACACACACACACACACACAGACACACACACAGACACACAGACACACAGACACACAGACATTTTTTAAAAACCACTTTTTTGGTATCAGGGGACCTCAAAACGTGGACATCTGCAAAAATCTCGAGGTCGAAAATTTTCATCATCACAATACTTCCTTATACTACGTATAAGAAAGCAAAAAGCAATTCTAATACATTTGAATTTTTTCTACAAACATTAAACTAACACAAACATTTCTGTTGGTCCTTTGTTCGATTCCATCGTAAGCTATAACCGCCAGAATTTATTACATACAAAGCACGTTCTATATTATACGTGTTTATATCGATACTTGTGAACATATCTAGTTACTTTACACATATATTTGTTAGACGATATTTATTTAATTACTTTCTGTTTGAACTTCTATTTTTACAGTCTCTCCTCCTTTATTACATAAAACATTACATTCATTAAACAATAATCATTTAAATAATACCTTATCTAAATTCTTCTTATTCATCTTCTTTTTTGTACTGTTTCCAGCAGGAACTTCGGACTGCTTATTATCGACGAAATCTTCTTTATTTCTATGTTGTTTTCAACGGCATCATCTGCTTGTTCTGCCACTCGAAATACAATCTTTATTTTAACAATATAACACGTTGCACAATTACTTCTTAGGTGCAACTTTGACCACTACTTTACTACGTTTTCTCGGTAGTAAATTATTTATTGAAGTTATATTAACAATCAGCCCATTATGATGTGGTTTTTGTTAATGTAACAATGCGGTAGATTTGCGAAGTATCAACTGATTTAAAGAAAAACTTGAGCTCAGTATGATAATTTTCATAGTACTTTTTAAAGCGGTCTGCATTATTAGCAGACGTTGGCCACTTTTTCACAAAATAATCGTTTATTTTATTTATATCACACAAGTAAAGGCGAAGGTCTGAACATAGATAGGTTCCAGAATTTAATGTGTGACACCTATCAGTTCACTGAAAAATGTATGTTCAGAATTATATGGATTACTTATGCCAGTCTGTACAGTTAGTATAGACATATCATTTTGAGACCGTTTTTCTTGGTTAAAAAATTAGGTGTGGCCACCACACGACTTTCTTATACGTATGAGCGTTTCAAATTATACAATTTTAAGAATTTTTTTATACAAAAATTATTCAAAATCCTATTCTAAGTACTTTCATTCTCTTAATAAATCGCTATAGAATGCATACTTTGCAAGATATTCGAAAAAAAAAGTGCTACTCGCTTAGAGTAAAAGTGCTACTTCCGGTCCGAATTTTGAAATTTCATGTATACCAAAAATATTGCAAATCCAACTCTAAATATTTTTGTACTCTTAATAAATATATATAGAATGCATAATTTATGACATATTTGCAAAAAGTCGCTATTCCGTAAGAGTAAAGCGGGTACTTCCGGTCCGAATTTTGAATTTTTTTTTATACAAAAGTTATTTAAAATTATCATATAAATACTTTTATACTCGTAATGTACCTGCCTAGAAAGCATGACTTGCGAGATATTCGCAAAAAACTGATTTTCGATAAGAGTAAAAGACCTACTTCCGGTAGGAATTTCAATAAGCTTTTATAAGACAATTTGTCTCAAATTTAATTTTGAGTACATTTGAATTCTTTATAAATTTGTTTAAACTTAGTAATTGACGAAATATTTGCAAAATTCGATTATTTCACTGAAGTAAACTACAACTTCCGGTCTACCGATTTTACTAAGAAACTAATCAGATCTCAAGAGGGAGATTATATACGTAAGTACAAAATTTGGAATAAATATCTATAGCGGTTTGACCGCTATCGTGGTCACACACAGACAGACACACAGACACAGACATTTTTTAAATACTTCCATATACTACATGTAAGAAAGTAAAACCACTTTTTTGGTATCAGGGGACTTGAAAACGTGGACATCTGCAAAAATCTCGAGGTCGAAAATTTTCTACGTATAAGAAAGTAAAAAAATGAGGTGTGGCCACCACACGACTTTCTTATACGTATGAGCGTTTCAAACTATACAATCATAAGAATTTTTTTATACAAAACTTATTCAAAATCCTATTCTAAGTACTTTTATTCTCTTAATAAATCGCTATAGAATGCATACTTTGCAAGATATTCGAAAAAAAGTGCTACTCGCTAAGAGTAAAAGTGCTACTTCCGGTCCGAATTTTGAAATTTCATGTATACAAAAAATATTGCAAATATAACTCTAAATACTTTTGTACTCTTAATAAATATATATAGAATGCATAATTTACGACATATTTGCCAAAAATCGCTATTCGGTAAGAGTAAAAGTGTTACTTCCGGTCCGAATTTTGAAATCTTTTTTATACAAAAGATATTAAAAACTATGTTTTAAATACTTTTATACACGTAACGTATCTGTCTAAAAAGCTTGACTTGCGAAATATTCGCAAAAAACCGATTTTCGATAAGAGTAAAAGACCTACTTCCGGTAGGAATTTCGAAAAACTTTTTAAATAAAATTGTTCTCAATTTTAATTTTAAGTACATATGAATTCTTTATAAATTTGTATAAACTTAGTATTTGACGAAATATTGGCAAAATTCGATTTTTTCACTGAAGTAAACTGCTACTTCCGGTCTACCGATTTTACTGAAAAACTAACCAGATCTCAAGAGGGAGATTATACACGTAAATACAAAATTTGGAATTGATATCTCCAGCGGTTTGACCGCTATCGTGGTCACAGACAGACACACACACAGAGAGACATTTTTTTAAAAACCACTTTTTTTTCACAATACTTCCTTATACTACGTATAAGAAAGTATAACAACTGAACAATATTCCTCTTCGAAATGTTTTAAAAATCTTTTTCTCTAATATTATTACAAAAGTCATTATAATAAAGTTTTCCTCGCCTTGCAATCATCGTCTTTGATACTTTCATAAATCTGTATTCTTAGGTAGTAGAAGATGGGATTTACCAGGACAATAATATTTATTTTTACTGAAAATTACTACTGTCCTGAAAAATCAAATTTTGCGGGTTTCCGTAAATACATTCATAATATATACAATCATCAAAAACATGGAAACGCACACGCGTTGTTAAAATGAGCAGCAGTTATTGCTCCATCATTAGATGCATCTTCACGTATTTATATTTACCCGTCTATTTATAGGATGCCATAGAAAAAGAACAAAATGTCACAAACATGCTGCGTACTCGGAAACAGCCCAAAATAAACACGAGATCAAGAGAAGAAGTACAGGTTCTGTTGAAGTCTGAACAACCGAAACGACACTTTAGCCACTTAGGGAAAAATGATCGGTATAAAAGAAACGAAGTGGGGTTCCTTTGAGTTTATTTATAAACGAACTATTTTACTATGCACTTATTGTGTATAAGGAATCTTTGACGAGATCATAAAAGCGACAACTTTAGGAAGCTCCATTGACCGCATCGAAAATTAATAAATTAAAATGTATAAAGAATCAGCTTACCGAAGCGTTTATATTACTAATTAAATTAAAGTAAGCGTAATGAATTATTTTTCTTTCGCTCATACAATAGGAAATAATATTTTCTATTATTTCTAATATTATATAAATTTCTAAATAACTATAAAATAATTTATAATAATAAAAACAAGAATGCAATTTTATATCGAGAATTAAATAAGATGACTTTTTTAAAAAATATGCACATTGGAAGATTATAATAGATTTAATTTATGGCATGATATACTTTTAGAAATATATTAGTTTTGCTTGAGATCCATGGTAGTGATTATTGCTACTCGAGGCCCACAATATACTAGAATATAAACGTGGCTAGCACTACGCATTATTATTTTAAAAAAATACCTCTAGATACTAGAATATTTCCGTACATAGCATTGGACAGTTAAAAATGTACACAAACTTTAATAAACATAATTTAAAATAAAAAAGAAATAAATTAAGTGTGGGAGCCACACGACATTCTTATATGTATGTGCATTTCAGAGTTTGTTATACAAGAGTTGTTCTAAATTAAGTTTTAAATACCTTTATCCTCTTAATAAACCTGGGACTAAAAGTTTTCGTAAAAGTTTCGGTTCGAATTTTATAATTTTTTATACATACATTGTTCTAATATCAGGTCTAAAAGCTATTCCACTTGTAATAAATCTATAAGGGATGCATAATTTCAGTGATATTTGAAAAAGAGTAAAAGACCTTCTTCCGATAAGAAGTTTGAAAAAGTTTTTTTACGAAAATGATTTGAATTTCACTGACAAGGTATTGGTGAAGTTCGATTTTTTCACTGAAGTAAACTACAACTTTCAGTTTATTGATTCACGGAAAATCTAATCAGAGATTATATTCTTAGTCCTTGGTTTCTGTTACTGCTACTTCGCTTCTACTGCTGCGAAAGTCAGATACAGTCTCTTTTACGTTCTTGCAGCAGTAGAAACCCTGCAGATGTCTCTTAGGATAGTGGACGGAACCGTGGAAGCCTTCGACTTAGAATATATTTGTAAATATAAAGCTTAGTATTTATATCTTTTACCATTTGGTGGCAATCGTAGTCACACACACAAACAGACAGAGACAGATACATGGAAAGACAGACTTTTTCGGTATCAGGAACTTCAAAACGTGTACGGCTTGCAAAAGTGTCAACAATTTTTATCATCACAAAGACTCGTATGCTGCATTAAAGACAGATACCACCTCCCCATCTTCTTTCCTTTCATCCTGACAGGTGTTAATGACGTCTTTGTTTGACGACGCTAATGAGACAGACTCGTTCGCTACAATGAAGACAGATGCCACCTCTGTGCATTTGCTTTCTTTCTTGCATCCTGACAAGTTAATGATCGCCTTAATTCTTAAATATTCCGAATTTACGTGTCTTCTCTTTTGTCATGGTTCTTCGTTTATGTTTGACTTGTCGTCTTCCTCGGGCTTTTGGGCTACCTCCGACTTTTCTTCTTCGAATAAATAACGAATTTAAGACAGGCAGATTACACTAGAAGACATTTGTTATTCTTCCTAAGAAACTAATCCTTGATTGTAGTCTTATAAATATTTAGAACTACTCTTCGTCTCTTCTGTGGTGAATCTTTGTTTTTCTTGGAAGTTTCCCGGAACTGCCCTTGTTTTTCTTTATGCTTTTCTTCAACGAGTAAATAACCAATTGCGAACATAAAAAGTATTAAGAAAGCTATTTTTCCTTTCTTCCATCCTGACACGCTGATGATAATTTATAAACTATTTTTCTGTATAGTTTCCACCGATGTTGAGACATTTCTCGTGGCGGATGACCAACTTACTAATACTTTCCTGTTGCGAACCGAATTTCTTAATTTGCCTTTGAATGGCGCCAGCAGTATTTTCTCTTCTTGTGCTTTAAATTGTATACGAAGTTTTTAAAAAGTCTGGCAGTATTGAACAGCATTGACTCTTTCTTCTCTAGAAAGAAATTCAACAATTCAACAAGTCCAATCACTTTCATGTTCCAAAACACTCCAGCGACGACTGCTGTCTTGATTATCTGGTTCCGTGACAAACGCAAATTTCGTCACCAGATTTAAGAATGCCTACCTCATCACTGCCTCGGATAAGAAACATCAAAGCTCAGCTATGTTCCTTGGATTTGTGTACATTTTTAACCATTTTTGAAATTTAACAAGCACATAACATGAGGTTATCTAAACGGCGGGAGCAATGGTGTACAAAACAGTTGAAATTGAAATAAATTTGAGGGAATTCAACAGAAAGTATTGACAGTAAAAGCGCCCATTCCCTAGAGGTTTTTCATCAATTTACTCATTGAATCGTCATCGATAATAGAAGACCACCAGCTACGTGCTACGTCGTGGACATTTCTGTGTCCTCCATTAAATTTTCTAAACCATGTTCTCAACATTCTATGGCTTATTGCACTTTCACCATAATCTCAGCAATCTGACGATGAAATTCATCAATTTTCGCATTGCTTGCATTCAGGAAACGAATTACAATTGTCCTAATTATTTTTAGTAATCACAGATCGACCGTAATGTCAGTGGAAAGGCAATAGACACCAAAGACTAGTGCACATTCTTGAAGCTCTGTCAGTAGTCCAGCAGTAACTTGAGTTAAAAAAATTGTTTGGGCTATTTCCATCGTTTATGGAAACTTGATATTCCAACGTTTCGGCAGTCCTTCTACTGCCGTCATCAGGGTTCATTTTTGTATAGCTACTTTACTACTCGACTAATTAAGAAAAAACTATTAGCAAAAAAGGAAAGATTATTTTGACGTTAAAAATATTTGACATAATTTGACAAATGTCAAATCCACACCTTTTTTATAGGTTCAGTGTGTATGCGCAATATGCTATTTTTTTCTCGTGTTAGTTAGTAGTAGTAGTTATTATTCTCCGGTCTCGTGGCTGCCGGTCTTCGGTTAACACATTCTCTCATCATAGGGAGCCAGATATTCTTGATCTCCAGGCTGGGCGTACTGATCGTGTCAGGTGTTATCTTCATATACGCTGTTTCTGTAATTTTTCTTTTTTGGCCGTGTTCTTGTTTGGCCAGGATTGTCGCCTCGTTCCATGCAATGTTGTGATCTTCTTCCCAAGCATGTTCCGCCAGCTGCGATTTTTCTGTTTCCCCTAAGCTGACCATTCTTTGGTGTTCTTTTATTCTGACTCTTAGGGGTCTGCTAGTTTCTCCAATGACAAAAGAACGAAACTCAAGATTGATCTGTAATAGAATTCTGAATTGAAAATAAACGTGTAACTTATGTCTAACTTTGTAAGGATGTTTTTAAACACTCAAATTATAATTTTTTAATATTAACTTTGCCATTGCTGCTAATTCTTACTTGAGCTTGAAAGTTGTGGCTAGTATTTGAATTACTAGGTGTCACTGTATACCACATTGTAATAATAAAAGGAACTACAAGAAAATCTGATGTTTTTGACACAGTCAATTCTGAACAATTGATGAAGATGTGATAGATTTGACTCAACTCACGAGGGTTTGCTATTTCAGTAATCATGGAGCCGCGATCAATGACAACATCACGTATACATAGACTACACCGTAATTAATCTTACAAATCCATTACGGCCACAGAGCCTCCAGAAGAAGTATTGAACCGACAGGATAAGGCTACTGGGAGAACCTTAGATCACCTGTCAAGCTCACATACGTTATTTACCTGGCACTCCCGATCTCTGTATCTCAGCCCTCAGCATCAAAGATCTTTTTCCCGTGAAGTAATTTAAAATTATGAATTTATATCCACAAAGCTCTCATAAAGTATGACTTCAAAATACAAATGTGACGGGAAGACCAAAACATCGATGAAAAAATGTTCCGATGAATATAGAGCCATTGAAAATATTCTTAGAGGCTCCTTTATCTTCTTTCGTGATTTTCTCCTTAAGAATACATAAGAATGAGTGCCTATTTTACCCTTCAAGGTATTGTGTTTGAATTTTTATTTTATGTTCCAGGAATACTAAGTGTATCAAAAGGATTAGGTTCGACATTGTATAATAATGACTAATAATGCGGGTTTAAATATTAAGAAGAATTGGTTAGACAAGGTCGTCATGATAAATTTACTTCCTTTTTCGAATGATTTCGTAACCACTATTTTTTATTATGTTTTGTTCTAGGAAATAGTCTTTTAACGTTTCTACAATGATGACATAAGCACTGTAGTTTACTCGTAAATACATGTTAGTATTAAAGCCTAAAAGCACCAACTTAAAATATAGTCTGTACAGATGGTTTATTCCTGATTATTTCCTTCACCTGTCAAATTTAAATTTTGTCCAATCACAATCAAAACTGAAGTTGAAATTAACCAATGAAAGGTACCGGTTCTTGATATCAGCGACTATTACAAATCGACTATTCAAATGTAGGTAACAAATCAAGTATGTATTTTTTCATTAAGTGGCATACGTGTCAAATAGATGAAAATGTCCGACAAAAAGAGATTTAGCGATGTTTCGGATGAAATTATTGATAATCACATCGATTTGACAACTCATTTTTTATTATGAAACTTGGTTTAGGAAATAATCTTAACAAATATAGCTCGAGCTTGATAAGTAGTCGACTATTACATTGTTTCAATTTTTCTCGTGTGCCTCCTAATTTGACTTAACCAAAATTGGCATTAATAATTAAAGACTAAAGCCCTCGAGCTAAAGCTCTCGTGCTCTAGTCAAATTATTAATGCCAATTTTGGTCTCGTCAAATTGACCGTAGCGCACACTCGAAAAATTGATCACAATGAAATAGTCGACTATTTGTCAAGCTCTCGTTATATTACCTTTGATTATTTTAAATTTATTACGCACACAAATAGACAATGAACGTCACAAATAAATAAAATTTAATATTTCATAAAATTTTATTGAATGGCATTTCTTAATATACTGCAAGATAAAAGAGACACTCAGTATCTAAATTACAGTAGTTATCTCCCGACACTTAAAATAACCGTCTGAGTGTGGTGGCAAAAACAAAATGTTTAAGTTTACTGTCATCGCTAACAGAGTAAACTGTTAAAGTCATTATTTAATTCCCCCTGACTTAGAACGGAACTTTGTATTTTCTTCTTAAAAGCCATAAAACCTCGAAGGCCACAACTTCCTACCTAAATATTCTGGTCTATCAGAGAACGATGACGGATTTACAGTCAAATACATTTCACTTCCTGCAGTATATTTAATTGCAATTAAATATTGATGCGATATATAATTCATCAAGCAAGTATTTCTATTTGTTTATACACAGTGTTTGTAAACATGTCAGCACAATTGAGCTCAAGGATTAATTCTAGAATAATAATTGTTATATAATTTTAATTATTCCCAATATTTTGCAACACAATAACTACTTTGTCTGTAAATTATCACTCACCGATGCCGAGCTACCCGAGAAAAACAATATAACCTGAAAATAATTATATGTATTAATTTTTTTATTCGACCAATAATTATTAATTTTTACAATGGCAGACTTGAAAAAGAAGGTAATTAAGTAGGCAGTTCTTTCTAAAACGCTTTATTTCCGAACATATTCTGTACGCATCTCTTGTAGTACTAGTAAGTATATTAAATATGTGGCGAGGGGGCCCGAATAATGTTGGCCACATAAAAAATAATCTATTTCATGCGATAATAACAATTTCTTCTCACTGACATAACTACGACTTCTAATCTACCAATTTGTTAGAAAAAATAATCTGATCTTAAAATTATGATTATATGAGAGAAAAACGATAATTCTCATATATAATCTTATTTGTAATATATGAATATAAATAATGAGTAAGTATATACAGTCGAAAGCAAAAAAAAAGTAGACAAGAGATCTGGTACTATGTAAACCTGGCTTTATTTACTTGTCATTAGTGTCAAGACATTATTCTATGGAATACCAAATAATTATCAAAACATCTTCTATCTGATTAATACGAATCAAAATACTAATTAAAAAACATCCTTATATGCATTAATATCTGGTTATAGACCCGTTTTTGTTTAAAACTTCTTGCAATCTGTTTGGAATAGAGTTATAAAGGTTGGTACAAGTATTTTGATTTACATTCTCTGATGCTGTGTGAACTATTTCTGCAAGTTCTTGTCTATTTTGAGGTCTTCGATTCAATTTCTTTATTTCTTCGATCATCAACCTCCACACATTTTCGATAATATTTAAACCAGGACTTCTTGGCGGAAAATCCAATACATTGATGTTATTTTCTCTGAACCATGTTTTAACTCTGTCCAATGTATGGATGGGGCAGTTATTATATTATTATTAAATAGCTCCACTGAAGGCAACATCACATTACTTAGAATGTTGATACATATGTCTGACTTTAAGTTTGCTTCTATTTCCCCTAACATACCAGTCCTATGAATTAAAATCCATCCCCACAAATTTATTTTGAAATTTTTCTTGCTTTGAAATAATTTTCCATCAGTAAAAATTACAGTTTCCCAAAAGTGTCTGTTATTTACCAGATGTTCAAGTGCATACGAGTTTCTTTTGGGTCGCAATCAAATTAAGTTTTTCGGGAGTTTTATGGCACCACAAATTAACTTCTCTAACTCTTAGTCGGGCAGTAAAAACCCGGAAAGTTACTTACATCAGCTGCAATTACTACTGAAAAAAACGGATTTTCAATAAGCACATTTCTGAGATGGCGGTCTTGCTCAGCTTTTGATTTTTTTGCGGCCAGAACCAGAAATTCTACAAATTCTATGGTGATCTCGCTATTTTTTAATTATTTTAAAAGCTGTGCTTTTATTTATATTATTTCTTTCCGCAATTTCACGTATTTTGAAACCGTTACTCAAATCTGCAATAACATTAACTTTAATATCTTCATTTAGGGAAGTCATTTTTGTAATAGTTTAATATCAATTGTAGATTGTAAGCTGTGAATTTTGATAGATAACCACATTGTGGAAAGTAACTTTGAAGCCGCTATTACACTAATCATTTTGAGAAAGTCTATGACAGAAACCTGTATTTTTGTCTACTTTTTTTTTCTTTCGACTGTAAATTAACATTCTGCAAATTTCATAGTAGAAGCAAAGAACTGTTTTGTCATCAGTTTTTGCTATTATCGCAGATCTATATAATGGATGATATTGTTCGTATTAAATATAGTGTAATTAATATTATTAAGAATGTCAGATAATCTATCGAAGTACCGTTTTTTCTAATGTTTGTTGATTTTATGTGTCATAGCAAATATCTCTTTTCTTGTATGAATTATGAAACAAATGATAAGAAAGTTATTAGAATATTTTTAGGGAAAACAATTGAACATCAAATAATTCAGATAAAACAAATAAATTTAATATTTTAAATGGGATGTACTATTAATACATATTCTGAAATTACATAAATTTGTCTTTACAACGATATATCACTTTTTTAATTTAATTTTTTCTTCAATTTTTCATATTGAAACGGAAATTATGTGTTTATTTGCCGTGAATGCGTATATTACGACCAATTTATACCTTTTCTATTTAAACTAATGAAATAAAAGCCCTCAAATATAATTTAGCGAACTCTTTTAGTTTCTCTAGTACAGTTATAACAACATGTAAACGTCATCAATGACGTACAATTGAATATAATGCGTCTTCTCTATACCTGAAAATCTTGTAAATCGTTTTATTTTATAATGTTGTCACACACAAGTGCATATATAAATTAATGAATATGTATTAATAACAAATTTTGAAAGCAAGAATAAATATATATTAGATACATAAAAAGTAACCTGAAAATACTTAACTATCACAAATATACATATATACATTTATACGTAAACGTATATGAATATATGTACGTGTTGAGATACACAGCATACACTTAGGTGTCATTACCAACAGCGAACGCACAGACACCGGTGTTTCGGCCCTTGAGGCCTCTTCAGTGTACGTGGTGCTGCTGGCAATGATCCACAACTAAAACCGTGTCTTATGTCCGTTGAATCGCAGAAGTGCCTATGAGAATATCAAAGGCCGAAACACCGGTGCCTGTACGTTCGCTGTTGGTAATGACACCTAAGTGTATGCTGTGTATCTCAACACGTACATATAATCATATACGTTTACGTATAAATGTATATATGTATATTTGTGATAGTTATTATCCGTTAATGTACGTTACACATTCAAGTATTTCATATCCTATTTATTTCTGAAAATACTTGTTTATCCAAAATTGAAGCTTTTATCTATTAAAAGATTGCAAGTTCAAAATTTTAATACCTCGCGTAGGTGTATTATATATATTACTACATTTAACAATTAAGACTTTCAACTCGAATATTTGACTAATTATAAGTATGACTCGTATAATAAAAATTCCAAAACCATCTGAAACGAACTTACTGATTTCTGTTAAAAGCTAACGGGTTAATTTAATTGCTTTGAAGTTTCAGTATGTTAACATATTGTACGTTTGTATAAACGAACATGAAATACATTTGTGAAAGCGTGTTTCATATAAAGGAAGAAAGCAAAATCATTAAAATGTAAATATGAAAACAATAAATATTATTTTTTACAGTTTTAAGAATGCATTAAGCGCAGTTTATTAAAAATCAATGTAAGCCAGTACATCGTTAGTGGTTCATTAAGAAGGGAACATGCACACATTTACGTATATGACTGTTCCATGTATTATCATTAAGTTTTTTAAAATTATATTTCGTAATCAATACCGTAAATATCAGTATGCCTCTGCTTTTAAGAATATTTTTATATTATGAATTCATAATAACTCTGTATATGAGTTGTTAATAAATTTTTGTTTTTTTTAACAACGCCAGCAAGTAATACATGTCATTTTACATTTATCTTCAATAAAAAAAATGTTGATCGCACCATATGGTTAACAGTGCTCTCCGATCTCCCAAAAAATGTACAAAACCGTGTCTGAATAAAATACAATCCGGAAATGTCGTTAAAAGGTCGGTCAGATTATATTTTAGACATAATAAATGTTTATAGTGATATTGGAATACAGTAATCATATTTCCAAACAATACTTTTAGTAATTACTGTCTTTCCCTTGAGGTAGATTATTTTTTATTAAATTACGTTAACCACATGAATGTCTGAAGCTCTATATGCCGTGTCTGCAAGAAAATCTAGAACATGTGTTACTCCTTTGGATCTACAGCTAATCTAAAAGAATTTGTAATACTTTATATTGTAACGAAACCAGTCTACATTAATAAGAAAGGCAAATATTCGGCGCGACTGGTAAACAAGTCGTAAAGCAATAAATCATCGATTTTTATATGTACTGCGAAGAGACAGAATATCTGTCGTATGTTCTACAAACATCGAGAGAAAGATGGAGTTTTCGCGAATGTTTCCAGATGTTTTGTATGCGTATATAAAAGCAGTTAAACCGATGGATGAGTCATTCCGGAATAAGAGATTCATTCAATAGTCTCGTGTGGAACAGGCAGATAAATAAATAAACATAAATAAATAGTTCCTTGAGTGGTAGTCGAAGAGTAAACATAAATATAAGTAGATTAAAATAAATATAGTGCTGCGGTGTTATATAAATAGAAGTGATATAAATACGGTAGTGTTACATAAATATACGGACATAAATACATGTGTTAATTTAAATCCTAGTAATTTTAAGTGCGAGATATTAGTTTTATATTTTTATATTGTAATTAATTTTACGTGTGTGAATATACAGACTGTTTTAAATAAATAAATTGCACGAGTTGTTTATTGCGAACCCGAAAACGTTACAATATTGTCGTAAAACATTTTAAATAAATAATTATGATTTTTGTAATGAATATCGAATTTTACATATTTTTCTGTATAGACAAACTAAAAAGTTTAAAATTATTATAAATATTTACATAAATATAAATGTAAAAAAAATTACAAAGAAATATGATAACTCACTATAATCACTTTTGTTCAAACTATCCCTGAACAGCATAATTAAGAAAATGAAACACGCAGGAAACATAAATAATAAACCCGTCCAAGTAGTAGCATATGAGGATGGTATTGCTACAGAGGCGGCGGAATGTTTTGAAGGCGAGCGTTGGTGTGACCTACGGTGCTTTGCGGGATGCAACAAATTATAGAGATGTGCAGAATATACGAACTAAAAGCGTTATCAGTTTTTTTCTTATGCACAAGAAAAGATTATATCGTCAAAGATCTTGCGGAACATCCTTGGACAAAGCAAACACGTTTGTTTGTTTCGCATTTCTGCCAATGAATTCATTCATAAGTCTCTCTATGTCAATTTTGTCAGCCATATACAGGCTGTACCACTTAAAACTCCCAGGTCAAATATCTCGGAAACAGATAAAGATATTTGAATTTTGTAAAAAATAGTTACTAAAGAATGTGATTGACTCTAGTTTGCTCACACAATTGTGTTTTATTATATGAAGATATAGATGGCGCTACGATGAAAAGAATTATTTTGATCGCCACAATCGTCATTTGTTTCTTATTTGAAAGAGTATTAAAATTAATGTAAATTTTATTATTTGTGTTAGTTTCCAAAATTTAACGGTTTTATAGATATTCGTGCTTAAAGAAAGTAAAAGTAAATTTAACGTTTTGTCTTTATTTTGTTTAAATACTTAAAAGGATCAAATATAACTAACAAAGATGTTCAAAATTGTTGTCTTCTTGATTGCTACATAACGTATATCGCCTTATTAGTTCTCTTCCGCAAGCATTTAACAATGTATTTCTACTAATTTTTTGAACACTTACATAATTTTTTTTATAAGGTCAGCCATATCCTATTATGGGTTCCTTGTAAACTTCAGCTTTCAAGTAAGCCCACAAGAAACAAATCTAACGGGGTTAGATCCGGCGAACGAGCCGCCCACCCTAGGACTCCATTAGTACCAATCCAACGACGTGGGAACGTTTGATTAAAATTGTCAGTAACTATGTTGACATTATTAGCAGTTTGATGTAACCACATTTACTTCGCAGTTCCATAACATCTTCCAAAAGTTGTGGCAACTCATTTTGCAGGAAATGTAAGTAGCGCACACCAGTTAATGTTTCATGATAAAAGTGGGGGCTAAAGATATATCCGTTTAAAATTCCACACCAAACGTTAACGCCAAAAACTGTTTGATTTCTTGTTTGCCTTATCCACCTAGGATTATCTTCTGACCAATATCAAGCATTATGTTTAAGTACCATTGTTGTGAAAACGACATTCGTCACTCCACATGATCTGATTCATAAAGTTGGTGTTTTCTGCTAACATTACAGTGCTAATGTCAAAATATTTCCTAAATAATCAAAGCAAGCATACATATGTACAATTGCTTTCTTTTGAAATGGCCGGTGTAAATTGAAAATAGATCCCCAAGTTCTACGATAGTAACATTCTAATGTTCGAGTTCAGAACGGGACAAGCAAAAAACATGCGTCGTAAATCTTATAAAGCATGAATAAGCCATTGTACTTCATATGAGTGTGGTTTATATTTTCTGAAGTTTTTAAAGACTTTATTCTACAATCTGCACGAATATATACATGTCATATATATAGTAACGAATGAAACACATATTTTGAATGCAAATATAATTAAATGTTAAATACAATTAAAAGAAAAAGATTGTATTACGCTATGTATTAAATTGCTTTGTAAAAGAAACTACATCGGCCATATACTATAAGCCAATATATTTGAAATAATTGTGTTTATTCATAATAATTTATTGTCTGATAACGTTCATGCTAGGTACTTTATTAGAAAATATCATTTTTATGTTCCTCAATATCTTTCTGGCTTTTATTTTATTCTTTAGCCTTTTATTTTAATTTCAACAGGGAGATCCACTGTTTTTCATTCAAATCTTGGTTTTATGGAACTTTGAACTTGTTACTATTCTTCTGGGAGTGATTTATATTTATTTTAGATGTTGAAGCTTTTTCTTTATAATAACAACGTTTAACTGAATACTAAAATAATACTTAAACAATTTGGTATTATAACAATCCATGTTTTTCTTATAAAAAGTAAAAATTGTTATATTCTCTAATAATGAAATGTTTAGAATTATTAAAAATTATATTTTTCCCGATCAACACTGATATTTTGAATTAGTTTACTTCACTGAAATATTAGCTTACTTCACTAAAAAAATCAAAATTTACTAATACGTCGTCAACTACTAAGTTTAGAGAAATTTCTAAAGAATACAAAAGTAGGTACTAAAATGTGAATTTTAGAAAGGCTTTTTTTTCGAAATTTCTACCGGAAGTAGGCCTTCATATCTAAACCGGTTTTTAGCAAATATCTTACAAATTATTGATTCTTTACAGATTTTTCTAGAATACGAAAATATTTAGAGCCCGAATTTTGTATAAAAGAAATTTGAAAATTCGAACCAGACGTAAGACTTTACTCTTATCGAATAGCAGTTTTTTTTATACATTCTATATAAATGTATTATAACTGCAAAATTAATTAGAGCTACATTTGGAACAATTTTTCTATAAAAGTAATTTTAAAATTTGGACCGGAAGTAATGCTTCTACTCATCAAATAGCGGTTTTTTGGAAAATCTCACAAATTTTGCATTCTAGTCAGATTTATTAAAAATACAAAATTGTTTGAGCCACATTTGGAATAATTGTTATATAAAAAAAAATCAAAATTCGGACCGGAAGTAACACTCTTACTTTCTTTTATTTTTTTTATTTATTTAACGAAAATAACGTAGAAGTATTTGATTGGCCGGCAAAATCTCCATATCCGAACCCCATTGAAAATATATGGAGTGCTATGGTGCCGAATAGGAATGCTAATAATGATAGAGTTCAAGTTAATATAGAAAATATTACTCAATATGCACAATCTGTATGGGAGCATTTCAGAGGAAGTATAGCTATATTTTGAGACAAAAAAGGAGAAAGCAGCATGAAGTCAGTGAGATAGACATAGATTTCGCTACATATGAAGGGTTACGGACCAACTTGAAAACATTAGTCCGTATTTAATTTAGTTGCACTTTGTCTATCGTAGTGTATTACTTTCGATACCGATGTTTTTAACGCACATGATATATATTTAAGCCACACCTTTGCGCATCCCAGGTGCCATCAGATGTTAACCGAGCTATAACTTATGTGAAACTGTAATAATTTCTATGCAATCAAGAATGCAAGAGTATATGGACGATAATGGATTTTATATGTCGTACTAAGGTTTTTATTATTGCGAAAAGGAAACAAACTATAAGACCAAAATCGCATAACCATTTTCTTCAATTTTTTTATTAATTAATTACTATTATATATTAATTATTAAAAATTTGATATCTGCTACAATTCTTGTTTTAATTTATTATGGTAAAGGTTAGAGTAATTAATTTTACAATCCTAATTAAATTTTATTACATGATTACCCATTAATTGCATAGTTCCAACTACACCAGACTTTAATTTTAATTATTCAAATTTTGTCTAAGGTATTCTTACTTTCAATAAAATTTTCGATAAAAGATGTATGTTTATTAATTTCACGATATAATATTTACGATTGCAGCGATTTATTTAATGAATATAATTCTTTAAAAGAACTATTTATTTTGGCTAATCAGTTGTAGAAAAAATTTGCGATGCTACTAATGATATACTTTCACATGTGCACAAACATCATGGATATTCATCATGTTACAATGTAACAATCCATTTAAAAAAATGTGACGTGACCGCACATTTTCTTCACAATTTTATTAAATGTCCTCTCCCGTCTACTTTAATTTTATTTTAGATTAAAACTTTTCGTTTTGAGAGTTTGTGAGAAATTGAACACAGATGTTCAAGCATGGGACCTTGTATGTATACCGGGTGTCTGTTTAAGCTCGGCCACCGGCCATATCTCGGCAACCGTTTATCGTACAACCTCGCGGAAAAAATCTTGATAGTAAAATAGATGACGGGAATTACAATAAAAATATTTTAAAATTTCCAAAATGACCGCAAGGGGGCGCAATTCTCAAGATGAATTAAAAATTCGATAATTTTTCATTAGATTCTAGATTAAGATAGATTAAAAACTTTACTAGCAAAATTTTTAGACGTTTTTATACAACTTTCATTTGAAACTTTTTGATCTAACTCCCATACGAAGGGGAGAGTGGAGGGGGGTATGTCTGCGCACAAAGGTAGGTATAACTTTAGTTTGCCCCAACGGATTTTAATGTTTCTGGGCTCATTAGATAGAGAATCTTACACAGAATTCAAGAACATGTAGCACGAAATTACGTGGTTGTCAAAGAAAATAACAGGGGGCGCTGTTCTCAATGTATGTATATTTCTTGTTTTTTCTTTAAAATTTCAAATAGAACGGTATATTTTTAATATCGTAATATTGAAGCACATAAAAAACTGAAGAGAACGATGAAAACCGGAAGTTGCTACCTTTTTTGTTGACGAAGATATAGTCATACGAAGACAATCCAGAAAAATAAAACTCTTTAAATATAAATTTATTTATTTATTAGAAGTAATAATTTTATTTCAATTTTAATAGGGTCTCTAGACAGTGTATAGTACGTTTTCACTTGAAGTTTCATCATACTCTTCGCTAAATGTATTTATTTCAATCTTCTTATCGATTTTTTAATTCATTGCTTATGTTACGTTAGATTCTTCTTTTAAATGTTTTTAAATACTCTTGCTATTATTTTTTACATATCATTTCTTATCCTTTCCAACATTGAAATAAAATAATAATAGTGAACAGTGTAGTTTGCTTTCTTTTTTAAAATTTTCATCAAACAACATGGCATGCACAGTGATACTAAATTACATTATGATGAGAGTTCCAAGTTAGGCCATGAAAATCGAAATGCAAAGATATTAGTGTCACTTGTAGTTAAACTTTTTGTACGTATTTAGCAAATTAAGCCTTTTTGGACGCCCGCACATAATTACTAAGTTTGTAAAATGTCGTGTTCTAACTTTGAAGCTTATGACATGAACAGAATGTATTTTCAATGCTTTGAAAATGCATTCTTGCTTCGGGGAAATATTCCCTAAATTATCCCGAAAGAAGACATTATTGAGTTTTGATTCACCTTGCCAGATGTTCTTGATGTTTATTTATGGGGCAGAATAAAAGACATAGTTTATCACAAAAAGCTGAGAACAACAATTGCTGCCTCCGAAATGGAAGTAACTCTGCTCTCTACTAATCGACAAGTAAACGTGTATTGAAAATGAAGGTGAACACTTTGAACATTTGTTAAGTTGAAGTTTTTTCTTGTTTTTTTTTTTGTACTTTCTGATTTAAATATATTTTCTTTTCCTTTATATTACTTGGTCAATATATTTTCTTATTTGTGTTTAGGCATATAATAGGTTCTTTTATTTACTTTCATTTCAAGCGGGGATGATTTAGATATCAATTTGTGTACCCTTTCATTACTAATGAGTAAATGATTTGATTATAACTTATGCATTATATTATATTGTTTTTTCTCTCTTTATTTTCGACTTAGTTCATGAGTTATGGAAATTATTTTTGCTGTTTTCCTATAATTAGATCTACGTATATCAGTTGGGTGATAAAGATATATTATTATTATTATTATTATTTTTATCATTATTATTATTATTTTATTTCAATGTCTAAAAAGGCAAGACATGAAATTTAAAAATAGCTAGACAATTTAAAAACGTTTAAGAAGAGCATCTAATGTAACATATGCAAGAATTAAAAAATCTGGGAGAAGATTGAAATAAATACATTTATGGAAGACTATGATGAAAATTCAAGTGAAAGCGAACTATACACTGTCTAGTGACACTTAAAATTAAAATAAAGTTATTACTCGCAATAAATAAATAAATTTATATTAAAAATTGTTAATTTTTTTTTTGAATTGTCTTCGTATGACTATATCTTCGTCAAGAAAAAAGGTAGTAACTTCCGGTTTTCATCATTCTCTTCAGTTTTTTATGTGCTTCAATATTGCTATATTAAAAATATGCCGTTCCATTTAAAATTTTAAAGAAAAAACAAGTAATATATAGATACATTGAGAACAGCGCCCCTTGTTATTTTCTTTGACAATCACGTAATTTGGTGCTACATGCCCTTCAATTCTTTGTAAGATTCTCTATCTAATGAGCCCAGAAACATTAAAATCCGTTGGTGCAAACCAAAATTATACCGACTTTTGTACGCAGACATACCCCCCTCCCCTGTTCCCTTCGTATGGGAGTTAGATCAAAAAGTTTCAAATGAAAGTTGTATAAAAACGTCTAAAAATTTTGCTAGAAAAATTGTCAATCTATCTTAATCTAGAATTTAATGAAAAATTATCGAATTTTTAATTTATCTTGAGAATTGCGCCCCCTTGCGATCATTTTGGAAACTTAAAAATATTTTACTTGTAATTTCCGTCGTCCATTTTACTATCAAGATTTTTTCCGCGAGGTTGTACGATAAATGGTTGCCGAGATATGGCCGGTGGCCGAGCTTAAACAAACACCCGGTATATGTATTATTTTATGTTATAAACTTGTAAGAATAAGTTTATAATATCACGACATACATTAAATCATGTTATAATGTAATAATTAATACGAAATGCAAAATTTTGCTGTTTTAGAATATATTTTAATTTTTTTTAGTCTAAAAATGAGGTGAGAGACGTTTGCCAAAAACCACTTTTTCGGTATCAGGCGAACTTAAAACGTGGACATCTGCATCATATTTCCTTACTACGTATAAGAAAGTAAAAAGGCAAATATTGCTTTAATTAATAAACCACAAGACAACGTGTTAAACTCGTTTTTTTTTATTTTCTTATACGTAGTATAAGGAAGTATTGTGATGATGAATATTACAATATAATCTCCCTCTTGAGATCTGATTAGATTTTCAGTAAAATCGGCAGACCGGAAGTAGTAGTTCACTTCAGTGAAAAGATCGAATGTTGCCAATATTTCGTCAACTACTAAGCTTAAACAAATTTGTAAAGAATTTATATATATTCAAAATTAAATCTGAGAAGAATTTTATTAAAAAAGTTTTTCGAAATTCCTACCGTCTTTTACTCTTATCGAAAATCAGTTTTTTGCAAATATTTCGTAAATTATGCATTCTATATATATTTATCAAGAGTATAAAAGTATTTAGAGTTGGATTTGAAATATTTTTTGTATAAATGAAAATTCAAAATTCGGACCGGAAATAATACTTTTACTCATAGCGAGTAGCATTTTTTTGCAAATATCTCACAAAGTATGTATCCTGTAGAGATTTACTAAGAGACTGGAAGTACTTAAAATAGAATTTTGAATAATTTTTGTATAAAATAATTTTTAAAATTGTGTGATTTGAAACGCTCATACGTATAAGAAAGTCGTGTGGTGGCCACACCTCATTTTTTTTATTTGAATTAATTTAAAAATAAGGTATGTGTTATATTAATAAAACTAAGGATATTTTTCAAAAGCATTTGGGTATATTATCTGTTGTACTAAGCAAATAGAAATAAATTTAGTAAATCATGGTCACCTTGTTATTTAAATTATTTTAGAAAGCTAAACTAGTTCGTTTTATAATCCAGAATATATTTTAAGAAATAATATAGAAGTGGAGGAGAGGAATGTAAATAAAATATTATACAATAAGCAGCATTCAAACAAATATAAATATTCTGTGGAGATATTTATTTAGTGTGTTTTCAAGACCAGTCATCCATACAATTAGAATGTGACTATCGACAGATACGCGCAGCGTTTTTAAACTCACACCGGTCATTTCTAAAGAAACCAATTGTACATATAATACAGACATGAATGCTTTTCTGCTTACATACCTATGGGTGCCTATGAAGTGGAATTTATAAAAAGGAACTACAAACTATAAAATTTAAATTGTGAAGTAACTATAATAGCAAGAATTGTGAATATGTTTACTGCTATTTTTCGCTACAAATTAATTATTTAAACAAAATAAAGACAAAACTTTAAAATTACTCTTTACTTTCTTTAAACACGAATATCTATGAAACCGTTAAATTTTGGAAACTAACACAAATAATAAAATTTACATTGATTTTAATACTCTTTCAAATAAAAAACAAATGAAGATTGTGGCGATCAAAAAAATTCTTTTCATCGCAGCGCCATCTATATCTTCACATAATAAAACACAATTGTGAGAGCAAACTAGAGTCGATCACATTCTTTAGTAACTACTTTTTACAAAATTCAAATATCTTTATCCGTTTCCGAGATATTTGGCCTGGGAGTTTTAAGTGGTACAGCCTGTATATGTAAAAATCCTAACATTCTTCGTTTTTTATCCATCGTAGATCGTGCGCAAGATGTCATTTTCTACAGTGAAAAACTTTTTTCATTTATGCACGAAGAGCGGGAATCGTCATGAATATTTAACAAATTGCACTATAGAATACAAAAAAAAAACCACCGGAATACAAATATTACGAATATACCACATCAGATTATTTCAACATGTAACAGTGCGGTTCCCAGGGCCAAGTCACCGTGCCCCACCCACCGGCCAATCGCCAAGAATGGAAGGAAGAGGGGCGCTTAAGAAAGCGTCAGTAGGTTTTCGAAGGTTGTGCGAGAGACATTTGCATCGTTGTATTCGTTAAAATATTAATAATAAATTAAAGCATTTAAACAAACTTTACTGTGTTTGTAATGTTAAAGTGGCGCTCAACTTGTCGAAACATATAGTTTGATATAAACGAATAGGAACCTGCAAGTGTTTTGGTATTAGTTAGTGAGTACCTAGAATTTATATTCTAAAAGTGTGAACCTTAGAATGCAGTAGATTGTAAGCAGTATTAGGAAATTATAGCACGATAACAGTAAGTTGCATAAAGTGCGTCTACATAAAGTGGATTTGAGCACTGCTGTTTTGTCTGGTTTTGTTTGCTTACAATTAGCTCGTAATAAATAGATTGTGATACGACTACTAATAGATGAAAATTACTTGAAACAGTACTACAACTGTAAGTGAATACTGAATATTAGAAGCGACTTGATCAACCTTTGGTGAGTTATTTTTTAAATTTAAAGTGGAGCATAATAGTAGATACTGGTTGCGCAACAGAGCTCAAGCTGGTAAAATGGCGGATCCAGTAGTAATGACTAATGAACAATTACGACAGCTCATTCAAAGTATACAAGCAGTAAATATAAATACTCATGCAGTGCCGAGTGGCAATTTTGCTAGTTGCCAGTCGAGGTATGACGGTTCGAGGAATTCTGATGCAACTGCCTTTATAGATGCTATAGAAATTTATAAGAATTGCATGAATATTTCTGATGAAAATTCTCTTCGTGGACTGCCAATGCTTTTGGATGGTTTCGCTGCTTCGTGGTGGCAGGGTGTTAAGGATTCTGTAACTACTTGGAATGATGCTCTGGCGCTATTGCGTACGACTTTTGGCCCAAAGAAACCACCTCATCGAATATATAAAGAACTGTTTGCCACCGAGCAAGATTCGAAAACACCTACCGATGTGTTTGTTTGTAAATCACGTGCTCTGCTTGCACAGTTACCCAAAGATACCCTTAAAGAAGAAATTCAGTTAGACATGGTCTACGGATTATTACATAGACGTATTAGAGAAAAAATTTCGCGAGAAAAAATCTAAACTTTCACTCAGCTTTTAGAACAAGCCCGTGTAGTAGAGGAAGCGTTTCCCGAGGAAGTCATGTTTCGCAGTAATAAAGTAGAGGACAAGCGTCAGCGATGCAATTATTGCAAAAATTATGGCCATTTGAGAAATGAATGCCGCAAATTAAACGCGAAACAGAATGAATCTGCGATGCCCTCACCATCAACTTCGGCGAAAGTTACGACAACTTCTTCGCAACCTGTTGCCCGTGAGACAGCTCCGATTTCATGTTTTGGATGTGGAAAGCCTGGATACGTGAAGAGCAACTGTCCGTCGTGTCAAGCACCTAAAGAAGTGTCGTTGGCCGAGTTCTTTTCCATCAGCACGGATTCTCACGTAGCAATAGTGCCACGTGCGCGACCAGTGCTGTTTGTTGACATATTAGACTCTTATGGACGTGGTTTCATAGATTCTGGTGCAAAATTAAGTGTTGCAGGACGCAAGTTATATGAAATATTGCTAAATAAAAGACAATCATTCACAAGTGATGTATTAACCATGAGGTTGGCTGATGGATCTTGTAAGCGTGAATATGTATTAATCACAAAGGTCGTGGTGCAGTTGAAGGAGCGCAGTATTCCTACCACTTTTGTCATACTTCCCGAATCTGACAATTATACCTTGTTTGGTATAGATTTTATACAAGACGCCAAGATAGTCATCAATGCTGCCCAACAATCATGGCATTTTGCTGATCAGCCAAATGTGGAATATGACCTGAGTTTCGAAATACCTGAAGATTACCAAATTGTTGGACTAAATTCTATAAGTGCTTTGCGCGCTGAGGAAGGTAGTATGTTAGTTGATGTGGAAAGGTCTCGTTTAGATGCGTTACTATAAAGGAGCGAAGACATCTTTAGGCCAGGGGAGAAGCAACACCCTATGCGGAACATCGCATAGACACTGGTGACCACCCACCCATATCAGTACCACCTTATCGTATGAGTCCTAAGAATAAGGAAATTCTGAAGAAAGAAATAGATCGGATGATGGAGGAAGGAATTATAGAAGAGTGTGAATCACCGTGGGCCGCACCGGTTGTGTTGGTGCCGAAAAAATCCGGTGATGTGCGAGTATGTGTGGATTATCGTGGTGTAAACTCTATAACTTTGCCAGACGCTTATCCATTACCACGAATGGATGATCTTCTTCATGCTGCGAAAAGAACATTTTATATGACGACAATGGACTTAAGAGCCGGTTACCACCAAGTGAATGTGCGTGAGTGCGATCGTGATAAAACAGCGTTCGTATCACCATTCGGAACTTTTCGTTATCGTCGTATGTCGTTCGGCCTTCGTAACGCGCCAGCGACGTTTCAGCGACTGATGGACCGTTTTCGTAGTGGACTTGGTGATGTTCTGATATTGGCCTACTTGGACGATTTAATTATATTGTCATCGACCTTCGACGAACATATTAAAGACTTGGACCTTGTATTTTCCCGCTTACGACAATTTAAGCTTAGAGCCAATCGAAACAAGTGCAATTTCGCGTGTTCTAGTATCAAATATCTCGGACATTTAATAACCCCAAATGGAATTCAGGTTGATCCTGAAAAGACTGCTGCAATAGCTGACATGGCTGTTCCCAACAACGTAAAACAAGTATTATCATTTCTTCAAACTTGTTCTTGGTATAGACGTTTTGTTCCCCAATTCGCTGACATATCCCGTCCATTGAGTAATCTTACAAAAAAAATGCAAAATGGGAATGGGCGGCGACGCAACAAACTTCTTTTGAAACTTTGAAGAGACTACTAGTTGAACCTCCTATTTTGCTGCAAAATAATCCTGAAGAGCCTTATATCCTAAGAACGGATGCCAGTAGTTACGCACTGGGTGCTGTACTACTTCAAGGCGAGGAAGAAGATGAACATCCTATTGAGTACGCAAGCCGACTTCTCACGCCGGCAGAACGTAACTATTCGACAACTGAGCGCGAGGCTCTCGCTGTCGTTTGGGCTTTAAATAAGTTCCGTGGTTACATAGAGGGATCGTCAGTTCATGTGACCTCTGACCACCAGCCTTTAAAATGGCTAATGACACTGAAATCGCCTACAGGAAGATTAGCCAGATGGGCTCTCCTGATCCAGAATTTTAATTTGAAGATAGACTATATTCCAGGCAAGCGCAATGTTGTTGCAGATACATTATCTCGCCCATCTTGTGCGCATGACAACAAAAGCGATTGCGATGTCTGCAGTATATCCGTTGCACTACCCACTCGTTCTGCTGCTGACATGCGTAAAGGCCAATTGAAAGATCCTGAGTTACTGAAGATGATCCAATGCTTTGAAGATGTGAGTGCCCACCCCGACGAATATGTGAAGTGGACGGAGAGAGGTTATCTCATGACTAATGGCGTTCTGTATAGGTATTGTCCGGAGGGAGAGAGTGAAGAAGCCTTACTTGTGGTTCCTACCCAGGAGCGAACACGCGTGTTGAATGAGTACCATGACGCCCCTACTGCTGGTCATTATGGTATAGAACGTACAATACAACGTATCGCCAGCCGATACTATTGGATCGGTATGCGGCGCTATATTACGGATTATGTAAAGAAATGTATTGATTGCCAAAGATACAAAGCTGCTAACCTGAAGCCAGCTGGACTTGTTCAAACACCAATCTATGCCCAACGTTTCGAAGTAATATCTATCGATTTGTTTGGACCTCTTCCTGAGACGGCGACCGGTGGGAGATGGATATTTATCGTTGAAGATACGTGCACAAAATGGGTAGAACTCTTTGCTTTGAAACAAGCTACAGCTGAGGAATGTGCCCGAGTACTTATAAATGAGATCTTCATGAGGTATGGAGTTCCACGGAAGATGGTGAGTGACAATGGCGTTCAATTTGTAGGAAATGTAATGCAAAAAGTGGCCTGTTGTATGGGAGTGAAGCAGAGCTTAATTCCCGTGTATCAACCTCAGGCGAACATGGTAGAACGAAAGAACAGAGACCTAAAGCCCCGACTAGCAATACTTGTTGGCAATGATCATACCGCATGGTCGGAGAACCTAACAGCGATTCGCTTCGCTATGAATACTAGCCGAGGTGAGACCACCGGCTATAGTGCAGCTTACTTAACTTTTGGCCGAGAATTACGAACGCCGGATGACGTAAATCATGATCTGCGAGCTATTGTACAGACAGAAAATTTCATCCCGGAGATCACCCCATATTTGCAGAGAATTGCAAATACTCTACGTGACGCTCGTGACACACATGAAAAGCAACAAGACCGTCAGAAGGTTTATGCAGACTCCCGCAGGAGGGACGTGGCAGGGTATAAACCAGGTGACCTCGTCCTGGTTAGCACACATCAGTTTAGCAGCGCTGCTGCACAAAGGACTACGAAATTTGCGCCGCGCCGAGATGGACCTTATACCGTCATTAAGAGGATATCCCCAACAACCTATCAAATAGCTAATCCCAATGACTTATCTGTGTCAATTGGCTCTTATCATGTTTCAGCACTGACCCACTTTGAGGGACCAGCGGACAGTTGTCCTGTGGTTCCCATTCGCAAGAGAGGAAGGCCTAGCAAAGGAAAAGCCACCACTCCTTCTGGTACCTCGTCGGGTCGCCGTCGGAACCAGAGGGGGAGACTGTAACAGTGCGGTTCCCAGGGCCACGTCACCGTGCCCCACCCACCGGCCAATCGCCAAGAATGGAAGGAAGAGGGGCGCTTAAGAAAGCGTCAGTAGGTTTTCGAAGGTTGTGCGAGAGACATTTGCATCGTTGTATTCGTTAAAATATTAATAATAAATTAAAGCGTTTAAACAAACTTTACTGTGTTTGTAATGTTAAAAACATAGAAAAAAACATTAAAGAAATTAAAGAAAATGAAATTGACACTTTTCGGAAATTATCAACTACACTTCAGAATATAATAGAATCACACCAGAAAATCCAGGAAATTAAAAGAAGAAAAGACTGCCCATGGATGAAAAAGAACACAGTCAGTGAAATCAGGAAGAGAAATTATTTATATAAAAAATCATATTAAACACCCCAGAAACGAAGAAATCTATAACAGATACAAAGATCAGAAAAACACACAAAATATGTTATAGAAAACACTAGGAAAGAATATTACATAAAGCAATTCAAGAAATATAAATCAGAACCGAAAAAGACGTGAAACTTAATCAGCAAAGAAGTCAGCCAAAATCAAAGTAACAACAAAAATATAAGCGAAATACAAAAAGAAAATGGAATGATAACAACTGTGCCCAAAGAAATAGCAGAAGAAATCAACAAATACTTCTCAAATATAAGTCAAACCTCGGCAGAGGAACAAATGTCAAAGAACACAAAAGCCCCATTAACAACAAAGATGAAGAAACAAATACCTGAATTAAAAGTTAGAATGGTAACTCTGAGAGAAGTGACAACAATAATAAATCAATTAAAAAACAACACAACACCAAGATTTGATAAAATAACAACAGCAATAGTTAAAAGGAACAAAGACGTACTATCACCAATTTTGGCCAAATTAACTAACAACGTTATACATGATAGAGAATTCCCCGAATATGTAAAAAAAACGATTATTGTGCCCATATACAAAAAAGACAACAAGCTGAACGTAGAAAATTATCGTCCTATCTCCTTACTATTTACACTGAACAAAATCTTAGAGAAAAGCTTACAAATTCAATTGTCTGATCATCTAACAATGAATAAAATTGTGGACTCGAACCAATATGCTTTCTAGAAGAACTCCGGTACAACATCTGCAACAACAGATTTTATAAATGAAATTAAAGAAAAAGTAGAAAAGGGAAACATAGTAACAGCACTATACATAGACATGAAGAAAGCATTCGATACAATATCTAAAACCCAACTTATCGAAGAATTGCAGAACTTAGGTATAAAAAATACAGAGCAAAAAATAATGGAAACGTATCTAATGAACCGTCCACAAAAAACAAAAATAAACAAAGTCGAAAGTGATGTACGTTTTGCCAAATATGGAATACCACAGGGCGGGAACTTACCACCTTTACTTTATATACTGTATACCAATGATATATTTGAATTACCACTCCATGGCAAAATATACGGATACGCAGACGACACCTGTATTATATACAGTAACAAAAAAACCCACATAATAGAAAACCACATTAATAATGATAAGAAGCAAATAGAAGAATGGTGCTTTAATAATCTCATAACAATAAACGAAGATAAGACAAGCTTTATGATCTTAAATAAAGCACAAAAACCAAAACTAGATATACAATTCAAAGGCAAGAAAATCCATCAAAGAAAACAAATAACTTACCTAGGGTTAAAAATTCAAGAAAACTTAAAGTGGGACGGTCACGTCCAAAACCTTGTCAAAAAGAACTCAAAAGTAATAGCTGGAATATATAAAATTAAAGATATAATACCGCCAAGCATGAGACCGGCAATATACCACGCCATGTTTGCATCTCGTTAATATATGCCAAACAACATCAAAAAATATAAACAAATTACAGCGACAACAAAATAGATTCATAAAACTGATATATCGACTAAATAAAAGAACTCTAACAGCACAACTATATAATATCATTGGAATACCAAATATTGAGAATTAAAAGTATATTACTGATACATAAAATAGACATAGGCGATTAATCCATACAGTAAGTGGCAACATAGTACCCCTTCTTTCCTTTCCAATGCCAGCACGACCGATGCATGCTCGTAAATACAAGTTAGCGTGGTTAGCAGTAACTATTCGACCACCGGCTTGGGTGTTTGTAATGCGTTCAGAAATAATATTTACGAGTTGCAAGGATTTGTTTTTCTTTTTCCTTTCAGTAAATGCAGAGAATTATTAAGCTGCGTTCACGCTGCATGACACAAACAAAAGCGTAATTCTAATAAAATTAATAATAAGGTAAATAAAAAAGGATTCTGAAAATAATAATAAACTACTACATCAGGAGATCGCGGCGGCCATTTGATGCTTCCCGTTCCAGTAACAAGACGGCTTTTACTGCAGACTAGATCGCAACGTGTTCGCAGCTAAACGAAGTGGGAAGATCGGAGAAAATCGTTGTGATGTCGATTGTTGCCGCGATTGGTGACGGAGAGTAGGGGTGCCACGTTGCCACGTATTACTTGTATACGTATAAATCGCACGTAAACATTGAATCCCTATACCTAATGAAAATTGACACATACGGTATGTGTATATGTATATATGTATCTATGTGTAAGTACGTGTTTTTTTGGAATAAAAAATGTTTACTTACTAAATCGAAATTATTCTGGGATCAGGCCTTGGGCCATGGAATTTGTAAAAAAACAACATTTCTCAAATTCTGCAATTTCACTCCACTTTTGCTCGCCAAATCGAGAAAAATAATTTCATTTACTCGTATGTGAGAATACTCTCCCAGAATAAAAGCTTCAAGAGATCTAAAAAAGCTTTGCTGAATCTGTTTGAAATTGTAATTTCAAAGATGAGAGAATTTGATCGTACACTTTGTAATATTTTTTTCTGTACATTTCTTGTGATGTGCGAAAAACATAGATCACTAAAGTCGAATCGGAATTGAAGCGTTTTGGAATGTTCTTGCGTCGTAGAAATTTGGGTTCTCTGAGATCAAATTTTTTAGCAGCTTCATTCGCTTTAATCCAGTGTTGTTTGCAAGGAGTGCTATACAGCATCATCTTTTTGAAATCAATCAATCGGATTTACTTGAGAATTTTGCAAATCTTATTTCAAGAATCACTCAGGCACTCACATAAGAATAGACAAGTAATTAAAAAGGATGATAAGTGTTATGTACTGCGCGCGCAAGTTAGAAAGGATGGCGATAACCTAAAATGCCCGCGAAAATTTCCCGTATGAAGTTCCACATGGAGAAATTTTACTTGTGTTGATTTCTCAACACACATAGCAAGTCTTGTGACGCACTGTATATGTAAATTTACTAGAAAGAAAAAAGGTTTAGAAAAAGCATTTGAAACCATCAACAAGTAAAGAATAAAAAACTAGAAATTAAAAAAAAGAAAACCAATTGGATAAAAAGAAACACAAAGAGATATTAACACTGAAAACCTATAAACTTGAAAAAGTGAAATCGTTCAAATACTTAACAATAGTAAAGAAATAATAACAGGACAAGAAATAAATCAGAACTCAATTTGAGTAAAACATGTTCTTGCTAAGACAACAAATTTAGTAAAAACACGGAACACGAGATTTTCCAAAACTATAAGAAGACCAGTAACAGATTATGCCACTGAAACAGTAAATATGACGACTAAAGAAGAAAAGTAACTTAATATGTTCGATATAAAAGTTATAAGAGACACACTATGAGCTGAAAAAATGAATGATATGAAATTTAAAAGATTAACCAAACAAGAAATAAAGACATTTTTGAAGGATGAAAATACTGTAAGGTTCAGCAAGGCACAGAATATCAGATGACTGGGAAACATTTTTAGAGAAGAGAAGCAAGTAAGAACAAGACGGAATCATGACAGAGTGATTACAATAGAGAACAGTCCAAGAGGTGGACCCAATACTAAATGAGGATTGGACGTATATAAACTAAAAATGAATTATTGGAAAGTCCAGATATAGTTCAACCGCAGACACGTACTTTAGACCCGCTAGTCCTCAGAATACATTACTAGCTACTATACGTGAACGCTATGAACATGGGCAGGGTATTTGGAGTATTGGTATAATTAGGCGGCAGTCCCACTGCATACACAACCATTGAGCGCCAGTAACTGACATCGACATACATCGACTAAAATTTTGTGGTACGGTCTCACTGGGAAAAGTATTCAAACAAAATTTAAGTTTCGCGCGCAAAAATTTCATTCAACAAAACTGACAGGACATAAACTATAAACACAAACATAACCTCAGACGTCATAACTGGGATCTTTGTCCTACTTCTATAATTAAAAACGTCAACTAATTCTTCTTCTTCTGATACTGAAAGCATAACAGCTTACCACTGGTATAAGAAAAACTGTAAAAAGGATAGAAAAGTGTAAGTACGTCAAATATTTGCAAATAGAGAGGATTTAGGAGAATTTCACCGTTTAATCCCTCAACTTTTAAATGATACAGAAAAATTCTACAATTTTTATAGAATTAATATTCAATGTTATCGTATCTTAATTTCAAAAGTAGAACCATTGTTTCATATTTCTGTTTATATTTTAAAAAAACAAACCAAAACACAATCAACACCCTTTCTGCGCATGTGCCCAGTCGTCGATCATCAACTGAAATTAGAACCTGTCGAAAATTATAAACCGATGCATGCCGGTTGTTGTTGAACGATCGCCGTTAATCGATGCAGTCGGACTGCTGCGGATACTTTACTCATAACCTAATTTTAATCGATGACCGTCGGTGGACATCGCTTTATCAGTGGGACTGCCGCCTTAAGGGTAAAACTTTATATTTACTGCAAAAATTATTCAATCTACACAGATTTTCTTAAGTATATACTGATCAGGAGCACCAAGTCCGAAACACATATCTGTGGTTGCACTACACTAGAACTTTCCAATAATTCATTTTTAATTTATGCATTTCCAAGATATAATTAGAAAGATTATATCTCCTACGAGTGTCAAAGCATAAAAGCTTTGACACACGTAGGTTATCAGCTCATAGAGTCAAAATAAAATATTAGATTGGTTTTATACTTTTCCTATACACGGTGGCCAGAAAAATGCGGACAAACGCCAGGTAGAACGATTCTTTGTTCAATTCTGAGGCGATAATCTTAATCCAAAAAAGTTATACGGTCCTTCCTTACGGCATACGAGACCATCAAACATTAAGTTGTACGGCTAAAATTTAGCAAAATTCGTCAAATTTATCTATGTAAAATCATTGTGGTGAAATTTAGAAATGGAATTATCTCAAATGCATTGATGTAACTAATCGATTAATACCAATGGTTTACAAAAAAAAAAAAAAAAAAAAAAAGCACTGTACTACTTTTTTCAATTAAGATTGTCAACTCAGAATTAAACAAAGATTTGGCCTGCGTGGCGTTTGTCCGCATTTTTCTGGCCACCGTGTATATACCGTAGTCGACAATTTTTAATTTCTGTTTATACTATTATACTAGCACTCTTTACTCTTTTATCAAATGCAAAAGCCTCCAAAATCCCATTTTCTTAAAAACTCACGTAAATGCGTTTAGTCTAAAAAAGCGCATGCATTTTCTTTGGGTGTGAAATGCATACCTACATTTGCGGGATACATGCGTAGAGAGTCGTCTAAACGTCGGTCGTAGCTTAAAGATTGATTTAGACTGACAATTATTCCATTTTGCCTATTAAAATGCTTAAATAATAGGTTATGAAAAGCTAATAGGCTGAAGTAAATATGTATTTCGAAATCTTCAGAGAGACGACTCATAAAACAACGAGAAAAGACGGATCGACAGTAAAATTAATATATCTATAAGGGACACTAATATATATTACATTGAATGAAATGTTGCTTGTGAAGACAAGTAATAGGTACTACACCCACTATTAGAAGGCCAACAACAGCAAAATCTGTACCTATCACTAGGAGCATTATTGTAAAAATTAGAGGGAAACTCATTGTTGTATACGGGTTTATTTAAGAAAGCTTTGGAGGTGAATAACATACCAGCTGATTTATGAAATACATTATTAATTATATATTAGCTTGTTTTCGAGTTTCAGCCTCTGTTGGCAATACATTTTTTATCGCATAGTTAGCCTGTTGAATGTGTCAATTTTCCATTGTGTACTGAATAGTTGTCCAAGTACAGTTTCTATATGTTAATTTTAGATTGATTTCATCCATTTATGTACGTTATAGGTACTTTGACACATCGTCACACACTTCTTTTATTTGTTTAATTTCCTTGTTTGATATAAATACAACACATGCTGGGAGTTTTGAGCTTATAGTGATGTTTGCCTTAGTAATTTATAATATTTATTGTGGCTACACACTTTTTTTCTATTTATTTCAAACGCTTCGTTCTTGACATAAATGATTTTTTCTTATAAATTGAAAATCTTATTGGTTTTATTTTCTTTATTAATATACATATAACATAAAACATACACTGCGTGTTTTCCAATCCCACCAGCCAGCATAATACATTTTGCTTCATATTTCACCAGGCAAGCAATATCACATTACAATAATAAATTCCAATTAAAAAAAAATGATTTCTTACAATATTACTTTCAGACGATCAAATACACCACTGAAATTGTCTGAAACACGAATCAAGTTTCTTCTAAATTTAACTTACTCTTCTAACAATGCTCGCGTGTTTATTAGGTTGCCTAGCCACAGGCTGAAAAGGTACCCTTTGTCATCATATTTTCAATGTTAGTAAAGAGGGAGATAATATTGTATGTATGATATATCTAAATTTAAAGAATGAATCATAATTCTTTCGAAAGAAATGATTCAGAAAAAAAAAACAGTAAAATTTTAAATATCTGGGAATTTTCTATTAAATGAAAATATATAATTTTACACACTCTAAAAGTATTTAATGTTCGCGAAAATTACTACTACATACTAAAACAATTTTGGCATGTACAAAACTACAAATGTAAATATAGATCATTCTTCGAAATAGACACCACAAGGAAATAAAATTAATAGTGGACTCCAAAAGATGCACTGCAAGAGCTATTTCTATTTTGATCTGCATACTTAATTAATACGAATGAACTCTGTCGTGGCCGTCTGTGAATGTTAAAATATTTTATATTTAGAACAGTGCTGTCACCCGCACGAAACTAAACTTCCCAATAAATATTCATATAATTATCTCTTTCCTAAAAAAATCCTTACATTCCAACCAAAATAAATTAATTTTTGTAATATATAAATATATAAAATAAAACATTTATTTATGTAGGCAATTATTTAAATTATACACACATTATTATTAAACAGTTTTAAATGGCCGTTTCAAGTCGTTTGTAATTTTATGGCCGAATCGTTTCAATTTTGCACGGCCGACAGAAGTGTATTGCTCTCAGGATGCCAGTTCCAAAGTAATTTCTTTATCGTATTTTACGTCGGTCAAAATGATAACAAATACGTTCCGATTCCACATTTGAAAGTTAATGCTATTTTTTTCCAATTCCATTTACTTAAGTTAGAATAACTAATAAAATATGTTTCCTTTCTGAAGCCAATTAAAAATTCTATTTTTTACGCATTACCGGCATTACCTTCACTCCCATCAAGTACAATAAATTTACCGAAAAAAGGAAATTCCCCTCCAGGTGGCTACACTGATATAGATTGATGCAATGAATTAAGAAGTTGTCTGTATGTCAATACCTGCACTCAAATTATAATACTTTGCCTATCTTACAACAGAGGACAGTGTATATTCAAGAAATAAGAATTGAATACTACTTGTTTTTACTATATTTATCTTTGTCTCTCCTTGTCTCATATAATTTCTTATCACCAGTGGCGTAATATTTAAATATATTTGTAAATGTTTAACAAAATCAGAAGTAAAACCCACTTTTTTCTCTTATAATCGTAAATGTAGGCAGCTAAGCATGACATATACTTTCTATTTACGAAATAACATAAAACATTACTTTCATAGATAGTTTTTTCCTATTACTAGAAAAATATTTTTCTTCACTAAGCAAAAGAGATCTAGTTTCAAATAATAAAACTTCAAACATAAATAAATCGTATCGAATTATAAATTGGGGATTGGAATCGGTGATACGATGTATTTGGTATACTATATGAATACATTGGTATTATGTCTTATCACAAGTATTACATAACGAGTTCAGGAATAATAAATTAGTTAAAAAGCCATATTGCGCCATATATTAGACAAAATCTAGATATCTTTGGCGACACGACAACAAAAATGTAAAAAAGAAAGAAATGGCGTTGGTTCTCTATTCACAAATCAAGAGTTACAAGAACATGGTTAAAAACAAATTTTCGGAATACGTAGTTTTTTATCTCCAATTAGATGCATGCATAATCCCTATATACAAGAAGTGTTAACCTAATTTTAAAAAGAAGTATAATACTTAAATCACACTAATTACATATAAAAAACAGCTTGTTGTTTTATGTTTCTAGTACGTCCACTAAATTATATGAAAATGTTTGAAAGCAACGCATTTAGTTTTAGTTTGATGAGGTTTTCAGACCATTTGTAGTAGGTACACCATTGTAGCATGTTATGATTGAGCATCAAGAAAGAAATCTCATTTAGTAAAATAAAAAATCTGCTTCCCTGGATAGGATCCCTTTTTTTCGTTCTAGGAGATTAGTAACCATCATCTAATTCAGATTTTTCATTTAATCAAATAGACGATGAGCAAATATTTCCTTCACTATTATCATTATTATTAAGGTCGACTAAAGTAATGCTCCCTGTTTTTTCTGGGTTGTACGCACTATTCATTTATTAACACGATAACTAATTGCAAACATCATACAATGTCATCATGCTTTTCTTCCAAATCACTTTATCAACATAGTCTTACCTAAATTTGTCAATCCTATTTCTTTTGTAATTGATTTTAAATTATTTATATTTTTCTTTACATTTCACTATGCCGAAAGCCTGCGATAGTGATGATCACAATCTACAACTCGATAAATTATATCCTGAATTCTTTAGAGTGGTTTCACGGTTTTCTGTGAAATCCAAAGAAACATGTTATAGTAATCAGTGCCCGTATCCATTGATTACTATATGATAGAGGTCTTCCCCAGTAGCCGTACTAGATTTCTAGTCTTCTAACATGTATAAAGTTGGTAAATACAGCAAACTTTACGCATATGATATTATGTTTATATATTGTTATTAAGTAACACTTTTACTCTTACCGAATAACGATTTTTTGGAAATATGTCGTAAATTATGCATTCTCTATATATTTATGAAGGGTACAAAAGTATTTAGAGTTGGATATGGAATATTTTTTGTATAAATGAAATTTGAAAATTCGGACCGGAAGTAACACTTTCATACGTATAAGAACGTCGTGTGGTGACCACACCTCATTTTTTAAAACGTATTGATTTTCTAAAATTTGCATCATATTTTCATAAAGTGTAAATATTAAATGTAAATATGTATAATTATTGTATGTTTAAATGGATTCTTTGTCAATTGTGAAATAAATATCTATTTTTATCTGGATTCGTACTTTTTAAAAAAAACTGAGGTGTGGCCACACACGACTTTCTGGGCGTTTCAAATTATAGAATTTTTTTTTATACAGAAATTATTCAAAATCTTATTCCAAGTACTTCTATTCTCTCAATAAATTACTATAGAATGCAAACTTTGCAAGATATTATCAAAAAAGTGCTCCTCGCTAAGAGTAAAAGTGCTACTTCCGGTCCGAATTTTTAAATTTCATATATACAAAAAATATTGCAAATCCAGTTCTAAATACTTTTGTACTCTTGATAAATATAAATAGAATGCATAACTTACGACATATTTGCAAAAAATCGCTATTCGATAAGAGTAAAAGTGGTACTTCCGGTCTGAATTTTGAAATTTTTTTTTATAAAGAAGATATTGAAAATTATGTTTTAAATACTTTTATACTCGTAACGTACTTGTCTAAAAAGCATGACTTGTGAAATATTCGCAAAAAACTGATTTTCGATAAGAGTAAAAGACCTACTTCCGGTAGGAATTTCGAAAAACTTTATAAATAAAATTATTTGTAATTTTAATTTAAGTACATATGAATTCTTTATAAATTTGTTTAAACTTAGTAGTTGACGAAATATTGGCAAAATTCGATTTTTTCACCGAAGTAAACTGCTACTTCCGGTCTACCGATTTTACTGAAAAACTAATCAGATCTCAAGAGGGAGATTATACACGTAAATAAAAGATTTGGAATTGATATCTCCAGCGGTTTGACCGCTATCGTGGTCACAGACAGACAGACACAGAGACACACAGACACACAGATATTTTTTAAAAACCACTTTTTCGGTATCAGGGGACCTCAAAACGTGGACACCTGAAAAAATTTCGAGGTCGAAAATTTTCATCATGACAATACTTCCTTATACTACGTATAAGAAAGTAATAAACTAGCCTGTATTTTGCAAATAAATGAGCATAGTGATTACATCAATTATTAAGAAGTCTGGTCCACAATTCGTGGCACATTTCCAGGTACAGCTCAACACATATAAGTTGAGCGGTGATCGATGCGGATCAAGAAGAGAGAGAATGCCCGATAGAGATAGATATATCTGTAGTGCCGGCTCTACACATCGTCGAATGTATTCGCCGAAGATTCGTATAAGAATATTTCGTCAAATAATTCGTGCGCAAATATGAACGAATTGTTTATCCACACATCGTATTCGCGTTGAAAAGAAGATAGAATGATGGAAGGTAAACAAGATGCTGCTGCATTATACTATATGAGTACTTGCAATTATTATTCGAGTATTAAGTCATTACTCCACTCCGCCATAATTCATTAATGTATACCGAATAATACCTTTTTTAATTTGAAATCTTTAAATTATAGGTTATGTTTACGAATTTTTCTATTTACTTATATAGGTATTCATCTCACTTCAGTATACGATGTGTAGTCAGGTTATTTGTGTTCGGATACGAATTTTCTTTGATGTGTGAAACGAAAACCGACTCCGAACGGATCGGCATTCGTGTTCGGCGCGAATATTGGCAACTATCAAATATTTGCCGAATAAACTGTCTACACATCACTGTTCGGCGTAATTTTCCGAATGTTCGGCGATGTGTAGAGGCGGCATAACAAATGAATGCGTGTACACCCCGCTACTACTACTCTCCCCCTTGTCCTTTGCGCATATGACCTTCTCCGCTCAAGTTATATGTGCTGAGCTGTACAAAACTAAACCGTTCGTTATAATTTCATATTGGTCCCCATTTCGTGTCTGCCCGTTGAAAGTACTGCAATCAGATGAGCAACGTGCTTCAACAAACTACAGGGAATATGATTAGTTCCAGAAGAGGATTTATTGGAAACGGTGCGAGTAATGTTAAATATCTCACTCTCACCGATGGGACATAGAAACAGATTAATGACCAGTGACTCGTCTGAAATATCAAAGAATAAACATTTCGTATTAGACTTTACTTCCTCTATAGTAGAATTACCGAACAGATGCAGTAGCAACATTGCATTATAATATATTGTTGCGTTTTCGGGTTCGAAATGAACAACTCGTACAAATGTTTTGAAATAGTCTGTATATTTACACACTTAAAACTAATCACAATATAAAAATATAAAATAAATGTAACGCACTTAAAACTACTACGAATAAATTAACACAGGTATTTATATCTATTACTACTATTTATGTTTGTAATATTTATATAACACTGCACCAATATATTTATTTAACCTTACGAAAACTATTCAATGAATGAATGCTTTCTGGGCACCAGCCGCTTTTTATATCGGCATATAAGACTCTGGAAATATACGCAAAAATTCTCATTTCTCTCGATGTTTGTAGAACATACGCCAGACTTTCTGTCGCTTACACATTACATATATGTGGATGATTTATGACTTATTTACGGTGCGTCGCGTCAATGTTTACTCTTCTATTTTTTTTGTGGACTTGTTTTCGTTACAATATTATATTATATATTGACGCGCTGTTGCTACTGCATCTGTTCGTAATTCTACTATAGATGTGAAAAAAATTGATATGCAGGTGAGTAGACAATAGGATTGAAGAATTAGGCACACATATTTGTCCGGCTTGTAATATATTACTCCATTAATTATTTAATTGTTTTCATGATACTAATAATAATAATGACTTGGGTATTTCTTTCCAATTCCATCTTTTATTACAATCTCACATATAATAAATAAAAAACAAGTCATGGAAAACCAAATCAGTTCTTTGATTATTTGAAACATGCTTTTTAAAAAATGAATTATTAATTTTCCCTCTCTAACTTTGCGTAATTGTAGATACAATGTAAAATATAGTAATTTTGAACCTATTAATAAATGTAAGTAGCGCCACTGATTATAATACTGGTTTTACAACACTGAAATCTATATGTATAGGGTAGGTATATATTTGACATACATGCGCTACCTGAATTGTCCTAAATATTTCTCAGTCTCGACCATACATTTAATGAAACTGTTCACATGTAGTCATTTTTCGGTAGGTATTGTTTAAGTAGACAATTACACGCCCTTTTAGCTAAATGACACGTAACTTAATGAAATAATTTCGAAGACGAAAACATCAAGTTGGGCTCCACCCGAGAGGATGTTACGTCACCAGTACTCACCAGTGGTACACTCAAGCTGCCATTGAACCCGTTGCGGAGAATGCAGAAGAGATATTTCTTCGATTTCTTGTTGTGGCTTTCGTATAATCTTGGTTACCGTCGGTCCACTTTTTCGTATAAACTATGCTATTTTATGGAAGTGTAACAGTACTAAGTAGACTTGTTGCAAAGCTGAATATTAAGAATTTGGACGATTCTTTAGAGAAAAATACGACAAGAAAATAATTATATTTACAACAAAAATTATTTCCTTGTACGCTTTTTAATTAGATGATGAATATATAAGACAACTACGATAAAAGACAATATACTTTTTGAAATAATTTGTTTTAGTTTTGATAATAAATTTCTGTTATTTTTACTGGTGATAAAAAAAATCCATTGTTTTCTATCACGTTATTTTTTTCACAAAACAATGTCATGTTTTGAAGAAAATAAATCTTCTATTATCTCAGCCAATTATGATTTTTTCTTTAAAATACTTTGGAACAATTTACAAATCTAGAACAACCTGGAACAACAGTCAGATTTACGATGTTCGAAAAAAGGAGGCTAACTTCACACACACGGCTTAAGGAGTGTAATTGTGGTGTTTTTTCATTGACTGGTCCTAGCACTACACACCAAGCGTCAATTATTACGTCAGTCTGAGACCATCAAATAATCATTTTTAATTCTCTGAGTTGACCGGAAGATGGAAAATTGCCATAGTTAGAAGTACTTCAGAAACTTAGAACTTTTGGCATTCACTACCTATAATAAAAAGGTATACATTTTTATTTAAAGTAACCTACTGTATTTTACTTTCACATATCTCTGACATGCTAGTACAAGATAATCATGCGTTTTCGATAAGACAGTTCAACAATTAATTTCTTCACGTATCATGTAATGGTCGTCCTTAACCGAACAGAATATTCAGCGAGTACAAGTAAGAGTGGAAGAAGATTCAGAAACACTGACTACCTGTAAGTTAAGGTTGTCTTTCAATCTTCAACATACTTTAGAACATCTCCGTCTATGTCCGTGAAAAATTCTAGCTTCTATAGAACTCAGTTCTCAATATCACCAACAACGACATCAGTAGCAATACTTTTGGTCTTACACATATTTGACAAAAGGAAATTGCTTGGACATGATTATTATGATTGATAACATCCAAGTCCATTCGAATGTTTTGAGGAAAAATTGCAACTCAATGCATTATGGAAACGGTATTTCTCTGGGAAAAAAAGACAAAAGAGTTTTTTTTGCTTTGAATAGGATAAACCTATGTTACAAAATGCTATTGGTTCACCCAGTCAAATAATGTACCTAAATTTTTAAATCAGTTAAGTTATAATTATATAATGTCACTAGATTTCATTGCAAGATAAGTAATCATACTTGAAGTTAATCCTTGTACATTTTTGGATCAACTTACGCAGCAATATAAAGTATGTATATATTATTACGTCGTCAATTATATTATATTATTATGTAATAAACTTCTAAAGTGGAATCTTTCAAATAGTTCAGATTTCGAGAAAAAATATAAAATATAATTCCCTTAAATGTAGCAAGGCAACTCGATTTATTCTCAAGGCAAGAGGCATACCTTACCCAGTACGAGATTTCCTTGTGCGCGCAATAAAGTGGGATCAACAGTGTCGAAATCATAATACCGAACACCCACTTGTTACCTTCGGTCCATAGATATGTTAAAATACTAGATAATTTCGGTAAGATTTCTAAGAACAAATTCTCCTGTCACGAAGATATGTTGCTGCGTGGAATATAGTCTTACGCCATCGTTAAGCCTAATATTAAAATATACTCAAATAGTTTAGGACTGGAAGAAAAAATGATCAAAACTCTGTATCTAACTATACCGTTTTTAAACACTGCATTGATTTTAGAAAATTGGAAATTTAGTAGCACGTAAAGGCTCGCACAACAATTATGTTCATATTGGAATAATGTCATATACACGGGTCTATTTAAAATAGTTACAATTTTCAAGAATACTCAAATTTATATACATCTTCGATAAACATTAGAGAAGCTCTTGGCGAAAGCCTCCTCTATTAAATTATGAATTATTATATCCTTATCATGATTATGGAGACATACTATACTAACTTAAAGGTATGTGGTCAGTCCGTCAGTTTTAGGAATTACAAAAGGCACAAAATTGTAGAACCCCAAAACACATAGAAAAACACAAGAAAAACTACTAATAATAAAATTCGACGGTTCTGCGCAAATATAAAATCAGAATCATATTATTATCGCATATGTGACTTTAGACCTTATTCAAAGAAAATTAGATATTTTGACTGCCATACCATCCAAATCCAAAACCGTAAAAGAATAACGTTAAGTAATCATATCACAAGAAAGGGAACATTTTGATTAATATGACGAGGAATATTTGCAACGTCAACTATTTATTACTATTATTATTGTATCATCTTGATAAACACAACGAGAATTAGGAGTTTATGAGTAATCGTGTATTTAGAATTTCATTATTCGATATTAGAGGGGTCCTAGAAATTGAAGGTTTCCTGTTAGTCCCTGCTAATGTTCTTTATTATACAATATCGATTGCATTTTTGCGACAACGTAATATTTTCTGACTCAAGCGGATATTTAAAAATGAAGTAATGCGCGTTTCCAATTAGTTGAACTTTTCTCCGCAATGAAGGCTCTCACTAATTGACTTTTTCCTGTGTATATTAAAAGGCAACCAAAAGTTAAATACTATGAAAAAATATAAATCTTTTATTCCAAGGGCATCAACATTTATTAAGGCTAAAACTTCACCAGTCTAACAGAATATACAATACATTTATTAGTTATTACTAGGGGGCGGACCCGAGCGGTTGATGACTCATCGCCCATGGGCGCACTATTGAAATGTTGTATTGTTAAAGAGGTTTTAATTTTATTTATATAATTGGATAACAAGTGGCTGGTGATCTATAAAATACAAAATACCTTATTATTTGTTCATTTTCTCTTCTGTAAGACATGTTTTCTTTGAATTAAGTACATCCTTGTAGATAGAAAACGTCCTGTCTACATCGCAACTGGTTATAGGTGCGTACTGGAAATATTCTTTTATTTCAGCGTATTTAGCGGCAATGCGGCAATGTTATTAAATCTGGACTTATATTAAAAACTGCGTCTAACTTTTGCCGAAGGCCACATCCGAAGTCACTTGGAATACTTTTGAAATTATTAATAGCCCGGTTAATCCAGTTTTTAAGGCAAATTTCCAAAGTGTTTCTGAATGAATAACAACTGATTTTTTAAATTTGGGATTTGTGTTAGTTCTTTGCACTCAGAAATACTTTGAGCATCGTCATTTAAACTTGTAACAAAATTATGTCAAAAAACATAAAAAGAAAACTTTTATTTCTGTGTATGTTTTAGCAAAGCTAAATGACGAACTTGCGATATTTTGGCATTCTGTAACGATATTTTACAGACTTTGTAATAAATTTCAAAATCACTGACAATTCATTTTCATATCAGAAAAAGTAACATAAATAACGTTCTAGATCTAAATAAATGATAACTAAAAATGTACGCGTACATTATTGAAACTAAATAACAGTAAGTATATACATATTTACATTATTTCTCTTGCGAAATATAAGGTAAATATAATACATTTTAAAAACCCCTCACGCTCCTATCTACGCCGATGAAAAAAGGATTTTACTCATTTACGCATTTTTTGCTCTCATTCTCGGGCGTTAACAAATGTTGCAGTTCACCATATGAATTAGTGCTATTCAGTAAGTGGGTGTTGTTTACATTATTTCTTTGCTCCGCTGTAACTTCGTCGTAGTTTAAACCGGTCATGTCCGCCCCCTAGTTATTACACATTAACAACATAAATTGAACAAAACTGACAAACAATCCATTAAATAATATGTTTACTAACGGAAGAATCAAATGAGACTTTTTTATCTGTTTCTCTTTCGTTGGCTATGGATGGAATCATTGCAAAAAAAGGTAATCACAACCTGAATAACCTCAAAGTTGTTCAAACTTACATATGCCTACTGACTACTGACCTGGAACGGAAGATCTATTTGTCAATGTTTGCTGAAGTGTGACACAAGGTGGTGGCACATGTTTTTAAAATATTTTGTATGTATTTTTCGAAATAATGTTGATGTAGTTGAACATTTTAGTAAAGCAAGGCTGAAGTCTTGATAAATCTAGAGTTCAAAAAGTTTTCGTGGTGAGTTACGATTTGATCTAAAGATAATGATAACTGGTTTCTTACCCTTGTGTATCTAAAAATGTTGCAAATTTATACAACGTTCCTAATATCTTTATATATCCAGAAATACTGTCATCATAAAATATCTAAAATATTTTAGAAATAATTTTAATTTTTTCTAAGTCTCTTTATAGAATTCGTTCTTTTTGTACCTTTTTAAACGAATTTTTCACATGAAAAAATAAAAGCAAAAAGTCAGTTATTATGAAAAAGATTAAAGAGAGAGGTATCGGGAAAATTTTACAAGAGCTGTCACAAAAATATGTAAAATACATTTTTAGAACGAGAAGAATTTAGTAATTGCTTATTGCAGAGGCTTTAAGAAAATATGTAAGCCATTTTGTTCGTTGCCATAGTAACAACGTGAATCGTGAATCGTATCTCAGTCAATACACTGTAGGGTGAGGCCAAAATGCATACGTATACAGAACTTAGAGTTACTCCAATAAGAAAAATACATTTTAGCCTTTTTTTTGCTATTCAAAATAGTAAGGAACAGAAGAATGATATATCAATTTTTTGGTGTGAATTTTGAAAGTTTGCTTATACAAAAATTAAATTGTTCCAAATCCCATTTTGTCATTTGTAATAACTTTGTATGAAATTGCATAATTTGCGAGATATTTGCAAAAATCTGCTGTTAAGTAAGAGTAACATTACTACATCAGCTCCGAATTTTGAAAAAATTTTTAATCAAAAATTATTTAAAATAAAGCCTTAAATAAATTTAAACTTAATATATCTGTCTAGAAGGCACAAGATATTCGCAAAAACTGTTTTTCGATAAAAGACCTACTTTCGGTAGGAATTTTGAACAACTTTCATATAGAAAATTTTTCTTACATTCACTTATTATTACTAGATTATTTGTCTAAACTTAGTAGTTGGCGAGATAGTGGTAAAAATTATTTTTCTAGTCAAGTAACCTTCTACTTCCGGTGTACCAATTTGTCAGAAAATCTACTCAAATCTTAAAGGATAATTATACTCTGAAATATATATAATAAGTTTGGTTTTGATAGCTTTAACAGTTTGGCCGTTATCGTAGTAAAAGAGAAATCACTTTTCATACTTGGGACTTCAAATCTGTAAAAATCTCGAGGTTGATAATTTTCGTCATCACAATACTTCTTTATACTACAAAAATTTATGAGCGATGCACAAAACCGAAAAATTCGCACAATATCGAATTCAATATTTGAATTAGTATTCGTGCAATTAAAAACACTCGCTTCTTTCAGTCGCTCGTGCTTTTAAAATGCGCTCATGCGAGAACATAGCTCCCGCACTTGGTTCGTAAATAACTACATATTTTGTGCATACACTATGATAAACTTTCAATATAATAAATAGTTAAATTCACCAGGAGTAGTTGGATGTAAGTTTTTTGAGTAAGTAATAATATATATCACAAATCAATTCATTTTACAAATACAAATAAATAAATAATATCAAAGGCTTTTTAAAATAAGGATGAGTATGAATTTTAAACAGTGCTCTTTACAATAAAAACGTTTTAAAAATTTTCTTACTAAAAATAATTGAAGCATTAACTGGAAATAAAGTCATTAAAAAAATATCCATTTTCTCAAAGTCATTTTGATAACATTTATTATATTTCACTGTGACATATCATCCATATTAGATTAAAACTAAATATTATTATATGTGCATACGATACGAGCCTATTTAATCTATTACAATTTCGAAACGTTTTATTTGTTTTGCTCCCATAATTATCCAATTTAGATCAGAATATTAAAGAAAACATTAATCATTTGGTTTGAATGTTATGTGCAAACCTTTTATTAGAGTTTTTGCAGTACGGTTTTAGAATTTTATGTTTTGTATGCCATTATCTAACTAATAGTTAATTGTAAAATAGTTTTTCTTCTATAATAAATTTCTAAGACTGATTGTTTCCTTACTCCATGGCAGATGCGGAGAGGCTTTTGCTGAATGCGCGACACAGGCGCGTAATTATAATTCATGATAGCAAATATCCCTGTAATTAGTATTCAGATGTTGGAAAATGTTGAGCCAAGAATTATTACGATCAATAAATATAAACTTTCTTGTTTTCTAATGAATGCCAATGGCAAAAGATTAAACACCTATTTGGATGGAAATACATACTAGTGATGAGCGATATGGTGATTTTCTGATATCGTCGTGATCAGTGACTGCTAGTTTTCAATCACGGTGATTTGCAACGGAGACCGTGATCACGTTATTGTAGTACAAATCCTGAGCTTGCGCCTAGTGAAATCAAACCAACCAATACGATACTTGAGTTTCTGTCGTTAATTACGGCATATTGCAATATAGTCAGCAGTGACTACATATGTTTAAATTTATATACAAAAAAAATGAGCTGGTTTACCTTTTAGAATTATACTGTTTTGAAAAAAGAAAGGCAGTAGGTAGTTGAGAAATTTGTGGTTTATTAAACAAACGTATTGAAAATAAAAAAATTAATATATAATTTACTAAAAATAAAAAATAAATCTATTCACAGTTCACAAATATTTGTAATTCGCATATAAAAATTAAAAAAAAAATCATTTTGGTTTATTACATTTATTTAAGTAATAATTAGATAACATCGATGCAACAATTAACAAAAATAAAATATAGGTTCATTCACAATATTTGTAATTGACATTTAAATATAAAATCATTTTGGCTTTTGCATCACTTAATTTATTTCTACGTTCAGTCAAGACCTGACCAGCTTTAGATAAGAGCCACACACACGACACTGAGGCAAAGGTACATTATAACTCTCGCGCAACTAAGGCAAGATTTGGGTAATTGTGTTTGTGTTTCTGCCACCACTCTATACAATTTCTACTTCTTGGGATAATTTCTTCTTCAAGATATCTTTGAACTTCTATGATTGCTAGAGAAGTAGAATTTCCCTTAGGCTTATGAGTAGACAGTGTACACACACTTTTATCAAAAGAACCAGTGAAGTGATAAATTTAGCTTCTTGCCTTCTAAATAGTTATTCGTATTTTGTATTGTAAGCTGCACCCAGTGAAATCACCTGTCACCGTGAATCCCAATATTGGAAAATCACTGTAGTGACCAGTGATTTTTTGATCACGGTGATTAAACCACCGGTAGTGAAATATCGCTCATCCCTAATACATACTATAAAATTAGGTACATATGACATTTCTTCAAATGGAAACCAACAAGGTATAAAGAGACTATCTTGCAGTTGTATGTAAATCCAATTCATAAAATACCGTTGTTTATAGAATATATACACATAATGTACTCGTAAGTATAAAATTTTTTCAAAATAAATTTATGCCTTCGGACATATGAAGTACTTTGGTTACGAATCTCACAGATAGTATCGTCATTGGTCACTGCTTTTCTTAATAATTCTAATTGATATAGAATCTATTGAGTCTTATTATAATAACTTCATCATTACACCTGCAGAGCAGACTAAGTTAATCGCAAAAAGGCAAAGGTTTACATGAAATTCGTCAATAACATTTAAGTAGGTAATACTTCCAATTGCAAGACTGCGTTAAAAGCGAAAATACTTATTTTGAATGACGAAACTCATGCATAATATTTCGATATTTTTCCAGTGGCCTACTCGTTTCTTTGAGTATGGTTCTGTATAAATTATAGGGTATCTATTCATACAACATTCTTGGGTATCGGAATGGGTGAGTTTCTACATTAATAACAGGGTATTAATAGGAACTCGACATTTGAATAGCTCGCCATTCTAGTCTGCCAAAAATAGTAGTCCTAGTTAGTATTTACCACAGTAAAACATACAAACTGACATTACAATTTTAAAGAACGTTTATTAATTGCGACAAAGCATTACAAAAATGGTGAATACTTTACAAATACAAATCGCAAATTATGTGATCATTTTGCCGCAGCGAGAGCACGTGTCAAAGAACAACTCCATACATCCATTAGGTGTTGTGCCTAGGAATTAGACTTAAACCGCAACACTATGCAAAGAATTTTGACTAGTGATTTACACTTACATGCATAAGATCCATTTGACTTAAGAACTCAAGCTGACCGACCATGAACAGAGCAGAAGCTTTCGAACTGTATCTTAGAGCAACAGCAACTCGTCGAAGTAATCCACAAGAAAATTATCTGAAGCGATGAGACATACTTTCATCTCAACGACTATGTTTACGAATCCTTAGATCTAGGGAGCAGGTGTACTCTTGAAATGTGAAAATTTGCTGTGCTATATAGGCATTATCATCGTCTGTGATTATCAATGGCGTTCGCTATCGCGGCAAGTTGAGAAATTTTTCTGTGGCAATTGCATAAAATGAAAGTAAATGTAGATTCAACAGAATAGTAAATTTGATATACTACACGCAAAGTTATAATGTTTTTAGATACGTTTCCAAGTAATGTTAACTCTCTTTTTGAATACCATAATTGGCCGCCAATAAGTGATTTGATTTTTTTGGATTTATTGTTCTTGAGGTATTTGAAAAGTATAGTCTATGAGAACCACTCGGAAACAATTCAGAAATGTAAGAAATCGTCCGTACTCCAAAATTTTTCCGAAATTTTGTCGATAAGGTTGTCAGCGACCTTAGTGGCTGATATTTTATTATGTGTCTGAAATCAATACTTACATTTTACAAATGAATAATAATTTTATTAAACAAATATGTTTAAATTAAAGGTTTTAATTAGTTCTTATATATTAGTTCCTTTTAGTATTTATAATTGCAAAACAATTTTCTTTATAAGAAATGCTTATGTTCAATGCCAATACTAGCAAGTAGGGTGACTGAACCGGTTATCGGACACTTAAGCGAATTTTCCTGGCAGATTATTCCTAGTTTAATTATTTTTTATGGGAATTTCGATTTTATCAAGACAAACGGAGGTCTGATCTAATACCCCCATTAGATCAGCCAGACGCAACTGATTGCTGAATATTTCTACCTTTTCCCAACTTAGTTAAGAAATAGTCGAGAAAGGTGCATTTTACTGGTTTTCGGACACCCTGAACAAATTATCGGACACAACTGATCCTCTTTTCGGACACCCAGCCGAAAAGCAGTCTTTTCGACCCCAAACATAAATGAATGTTAAAAAATATTTTCAAAATAGGTTGTTTAGTAAAATAATATAGGAAGTTATTTATGAGAACCAGTATGTGGAAATGTAGGCGAATTTGGTTATGCAAACTACAAAAACTTGTTTTACTTTTATTATCTACATACAAATATTGATTTTTATAATCTACAAAACTTAGATAGGTATAGGCATTACCGTATACCTAGGTATGACAAAAACCTATCTGCACATATCACAGATATAATCTTTTTGGGCCGCTTCATTGTAGGTCAAATCCGTCATGTCGGTACATTTAAGATGGTACCATCTAGGGCATTCATCACAGCCGATGTTTTTATTTTCATCATCTTCGGTATCACTGATGAGCTCTTCTTCACATAGCGTACAGAGAACTTTCTTCGTTTCATTACTTTCCTTTGCAGTAAGTTGCTTCATCCTCTTTCCTGCTTTTGATTGCTTTTGGATCTCTATAGCTTCTCTTTTTTCCTTTCTAACGTTCGCCTTCTCTATTTTTGATTTGCAAAGATTCTTCTGGAAATATAAGATGTCTTTCGAATGGATCTAAACTCTCTCTGGAGGCGACTTTATCTTTAAAAGTAGTGTTATTATTGTTGTCTTCTATAGCAACAAGGTTGCCCTCATTTTCATAATCAGTTTCTGATAATGTCAAAATAATATTTTCGTTTTGACTATCATTTGTTGCAGGATATGGGTAGTGTTAGGGGGCATGGCGTACAAAATAATCCCATTCTATTCGCAAAACTGACTTAAGGGCAAGGCCATGTGCGACCTACGTCCATCAATAAAAAATATAATTGGCCGTTTTATTCGATTTTCTGTGATCCAGGAATTGAATTCGTTCGTTATATATTCATAAAAGTACATTTACTTTCATCCACCCTGAGTCGGATTTCCCAATCACCCAGGTATCAGGAATGTTTTCAACTAGGGCCCGAGGTGGTCTTATGTAGGGTAACACGACTAAAGGGGGACAAACATTTCCTGAGGCATTGAATACAATAAGAACGGTTATATTTTCTTTTTCCTTGCCCGATTTTATAGTATAAAGGTTCCTCCATTCGTTTGGTCCAAGCACTTTCCCTGTTTTAGGGAAAAGAGAAAGTCCTAATTCGTCCCAATTAACACTCGAGTAGGGTCTTCAAAAATATTTTCAACTTTGTTTTCTCTTTTGTATCTCTGTTTTTTTCAATTTTTGATTGATTTCCGCCATATGAAAATCGATTTGTATTTTAAAATCTATTTCGGTGAAAAATACCAGCTGTCGGACATAGGAAATAGATGCAAGAAACACACAAGTCCGAAAATGAACCGTTTCTCGGACAGTTTGAAGACTATTTTGTTTCTCTCTCATATTGTTTGAAAAGGTGTCCGAAAACTGGTCATTATATCCTTCATTTATCAGTGAGCAATGAGAGCAAGTGCGAAAAGGATAATATGTATTTCATTTGCTAGAAAATGACAAACAAATTTTATCGTCTAGTACCTGTTCTCGGACGCTGTGTCCGAAAATCGGTTTAAGGACATTTTGTGCAACCGGTTACCCGGACAACTAATTTTAAGGATGAACAATCAATTTCTCCAATATTTTCATGCTTAAAAATGAAGTTGACATGCTCGTTTACCAAAAAAAGTAAAGATGACAATAGTAGATGGGTTCTGGCATATTTATTAACTATTTTCCTGGAGTACTTGTACTACGTTTTTTGTTGAGATGCAGTCGCACACACACGTCGTTCAGACCTCAGTCATTCTACAAGCTCTTTTTTTTCTATTGCTATCATTAGAGGATGCTGTAAATGTGTGAGCAAGAGAGAAATAATGTACGAAATCGTACATAAGTTCCAATAGATGGCAAGTGTTAGGATTTCTTTATTTTACTAGTTTTTGTCGGGAATTGTCCGAAAACTGGTGCTGTCCGGTTAACAGGTCCGATGACCCTATTGGATTGACTACCATAGATTATTGATTTTGAATTCGACTAGAATATAGCGCAGTGTAATCAAACTCTTGATGCGAAAAACAATTTCGATGGGATAAAGAATGAGTTGAAGATGACCCTCGATGGAGATGGCCTGTTAAAGCAAGAACAAAAACAAACATCAAGAAAGTTGTGGTTTTGATAGTTTGAGCAGATAGAACAATACGATGAAATTAGATAATTGGAAGATAATCTTTTACTTCCAAGAAAAACTATGTTGAAGAATTGATGTCATGCATTCAATCTTACTGATTGAATACATGAAAAGAAGCTCTACATATAGCCTATAAAAACAATAAAAAAGTTGAGATACGCCATACAACGAAAAAGCTTCACAACTCTGATCAGAAGATTATGGAGCGTCGTGACAATAGCAAAGTTCACAAACCTCGCCAAGTCTATACTCTATGAAGAACGGGTGCTATGGCAACGAGTAACTTATTATCCCTTTCTTAAATTGTAAAAAAAAGACACTTAAGGGAACGTCGTTATTTTTCGGATGAAAATCTAAAAAAAGGAGTGGAACACATATTAAAAGAATTTTTTAAGGTATAACCTTATTCGAAACATTTGGTATAACTGTTAGGTTTTTTCCTTCATGGCTAGATAGATTATACTAAAATCTTAGTCGGACTAATACATGTGCAGGTGACATGCATAAAATAGCCTGGTTTCTTTAGACATTTGAGGCGACCTTATACAGTGAGGTCAAAAAGGTTGGAATAAATTCATTTAAAATTCAACTTTTAATTTTTTTAAAAAACACTGGGACCCGTCAATTTTTATTATTAGATGGGCATTTTTTAAACTAATTTTTGTTTATACAGAGTGACTCAAAAAAAAGATTTCATTTGACACTTCAATTTTTTTTAATTGAAACACCCATTTTTTATTTTATTTTCGAAATATACGTAAAATTTCAATTACATTTCATGTATTATAACCTAAGTCTAAGTTAAGTTAGCTTATTTCTTTTCATTTAAACTGTACATATTAGGAGTTAAACATAATCAAATTTACTGAAACTCTAAACATTTAAACATTAATACCATTTTTATCTGTTACCTAGGTTATTTAACATTGACGTTGATGTTCATTCCCTGTCAAAAGTATTTAACATTTGTATAAAAGTTCTAATAAAAGTAGTTTTTTTTAACTGTAAAATGGCACGAGTAAATGAAAGGGGGCGCATAGAAATACTAATGATGATTGGCTATGGAGATAGGATGCGTACCCAACTGGAAGTTTCCGAACTGTTCAACAATAAATACCCAAACAGAGCGCCTATATCTCAATCAACTATTAGTAAAATTGAAAAAAAATATAGGGATTTGGGGCATGTGAGAGATAATTATGTAAAAGGCCGGCCCACTATCTTAGAAGATGTGCAGTTGAATGTGCTATTATCCGTTGAAGAGAACAACCATAAAGTTAGTCGCGCTATTGCTGACGAGAACAAAATTAGTCAAGGATCTGTATTAAACTATTTACATAAAAATAAATGGCATCCTTATAAAGTTCAGTTAGTTCATGAACTAAATGAGGACGATCCAGATAGAAGAATGCAATTTTGTGAAATAATGATGGAGAGATGTATTGATGATCCTCAATTTTCATGAAGAATTGTGTTCTCGGATGAAGCAACGTTTTGCCTAAACGGAACCGTGAATAGGCAAAATTTCCGTTATTGGGCTACAGAAAACCCGCATTGGATTATGGAGTGTCACACACAATACCCTCAAAAAGTAAATGTTTGGGCTGGGATTATTGGAAACAGAATTTTGGGTCCCTTCTTCTTTGACGGCACTTTGACTGGAGAAAGATATCTAGAATTTCTAGAATTCGATTTGATACCTGCGCTTGCTGTAGTGTATCCAAATCCAGAAGATCCTGACATTCCCAATGATAGCTTATGGTATCAACAGGATGGAGCGAGCACCAGCCCATTTTACTCGCCCGGTGCGTGAATATTTAGATAGTGTTTTTCCTGGAAGGTGGATTGGTCGACGGGGCCCAATAGAATGGCCGGCCAGATCCCCTGATTTGACCCCGTTAGACTATTATATGTGGGGGCTACCTAAAATCTAAAGTGTATATCAACAGACCGAACAATATTGACGAACTTAAATCCCGAATAAGACAAGAAATGATACTGATCGAACCTCAAATAGTGCACAATGTTTTGCAAGAATTCGAAGATCGCCTCGGATATTGCCAGGATGTTGATGGTGGCCAATTTCAACATTTATTAAATTAATATTTCACAATTTAATTACGAATCATTGAGACATTTATTATTTAGAATTAAATAATTTTTTTTTTAAATTACATTGATTATTTTAGAAAAGAACTTAACTTAGACTTAGGTTATAATACATGAAATGTAATTGAAATTTTACGTATATTTCGAAAATAAAATAAAAAATGGGAGTTTCAATTAAAAAAAATTGAAGTGTCAAATGAAAATTGACTAATTTTGTTCTCGTCAGCAATAGCGCGACTAACTTTATGGTTGTTCTCTTCAACGGATAAAGCACATTCAACTGCACATCTTCTGAGATAGTGGGCCGGCCTTTTACATAATTATCTCTCACATGCCCCAAATCCCTATATTTTTTTTCAATTTTACTAATAGTTGATTGAGATATAGGCGCTCTGTTTGGGTATTTATTGTTGAACAGTTCGGAAACTTCCAGTTGGGTACGCATCCTATCTCCATTAGTATTTCTATGCGCTCCCTTTCATTTACTCGTGCCATTTTACAGTTAAAAAAAACTACTTTTATTAGAACTTTTATACAAATGTTAAATACTTTTGACAGGGAATGAACTTCAACGTCAATGTTAAATAACCTAGGTAACAGATAAAATAGTATATTAAGATACAAGTTTCATAAGACACGATTTTTGCGCACGTGTTCAAGTTTAGAAAACGAGCAGCTAGGCGAGTTTTCTAAAGAACAAGTGCGCAAAAATGTCTTATGAAACGTGTATTTTATACTATTTTTTCTATTTCGGTTATTGAAAGTTCAAAAAAGATTAAAATGAGAGACATGTTTTGTTCGAACATTTTAGAAATATTGTTTTTTTGAAGTTGGTTACTCTGATTTTTAAGTAAAACAATTTAATTATTTGAATATCGGCGGACTTGTCATTTTGTTTAAAATTTACTTTGATTTATGCAATAAATTATTTCAAATTATCAACAAAATGGAAGAAATAAATAACTATTATAATATAAATAGCTATTTTGCGAATCTGCCTCCAGAGATTCGCAAAATAGCAGAAGCCAATTTAGAAAATCTTTTGCCAACAAAATCTCGACATATTTATGAAAAGCAATACCACCTCTTTTTAAGTTGGTGTAAAGAAAATAATATTGTGAATATTACGGAAAATGTAGTAATTGCTTATTTTGACAAAGAAAGAAAGATAAAAAAGGCATCGTCCCGTTTATATTGTTAATTAGCGTAAATAAAATGTTCGTAACTGTGTTTTTTATTCTCTGTACAACTTCTTACACATGTTTGTTAGATTAAAGACTTATATTTTGACATTTAAATAAGATTTGGTTCCATTTTTTGTTGTTACCAACTTCAAAAAAATAAAATTAGCGTGCGATAAAGTAATACTTTATGCAACCAAAACGGGTGTCGTAAAGTGAACTTTATAGCACCGGAATAGAAAAATGGTATTAATGTTTAAATGTTTACAGTTTCAGTAAATTTGATTATGTTTAACTCCTAATATGTACAGTTTAAATGAAAAGAAATAAGCTAACTTAACTTAGACTTAGGTTATAATACATGAAATGTAATTGAAATTTTACGTATATTTCGAAAATAAAATAAAAAATGGGTGTTTCAATTAAAAAAAATTGAAGTGTCAAATGAAATCTTTTTTTTGAGTCACTCTGTATAAACAAAAATTAGTTTAAAAATGCCCATCTAAAAATAAAAATTGACGGGTCCCAGTGTTTTTTAAAAAAATTAAAAGTTGAATTTTAAATGAATTTATTCCAACCTTTTTGAGCTCACTGTGTATACTTAGCATATGAGTGGATTTGTTGATTATTGAGGCATCTGAAAATTCGGCGCGGTATTTGGGTCAGGGATCAATTCCTGTATAAGATCCAAAATATTTTAAAACAGAGGAGCACAATATTTATTAAATTTACAAGCCTTTGCCATCAATTATAATAAACTTAGCTCTATCGATAAATGGACAAATGGTAAATCAAAGCAGACGATATTTTCCTAAAATTGGCCAAATGTTACATAAAAAATATTAAATACAAGTTGAATGTTGAGTGGAATGATATAGTCATAGGTTTACAAAATCTGATGTCATTTAATTTGACATTGGAGTATAGCATACAATGTATAAACAGTTTACATTTTGTTGGAAATTATGAAAGTTATTTCATTTGTGATATAAAACTGGGCTATAATATAATTATGCTATTTTATCTGTGAGGTACTGCACCTGACGTCATGTGCATATATATTTGTACTTGTTAATACCGTCTGAAAAAACTCAAAATTTGAATAAAGAAATTCGACAGAGTGTGTGAAGTTAGCCCCCCTTTTTTCGAATATCGGAAATCTGACGGTTGTTCCAGGTTGTTCTAGGTTTGTTCTAAATTGTTCCAAAGTATTTCAAAAAAAAAGTCAAAATTGGCCGAGATAATTGAAAAAACGACTTTTTCACCCAGCCCCCCTTTTTTCGAAAATTGAAATTCTGAAGGTTGTTCCAGGTTGTTCTGGTTGTTCTAAACATTGTTCCAAAGAATCTCGAAAAAAAAATCAAAATTGGCCGAGATAATCGGAAAAAACGAGTTTTTGCCAGCCCCCCTTTTCTTGAAAATTGTAATTCTGATGATTGTTCTAGGTTGCTCTAGGTTTGTTCTAAATTGTTCCAAAGTATTTCATAGAAAAAATCAAAATCAGACGAGAAAATGGGAAAAAACCAAAGCCAAAAGTATGAAGTCGGACCCAGTTTTTGCAAAAATTAAAATTTTGACGGTTGTTCTAGGTTGTTCTAGGTTTGTTCTAAACATTGTTCGAATACGTCAAAACCGTATCTCTTATATATCAAAAGATATGGCAAAAAAACCAAATCCAAAAGTGTGAAGTTAGCCCCCCTTTTATCGAAAATCTAACTTCTGACGGTTGTTCCAGGTTGCTCTAAGGGTGTTCTCAATTGTTCCAAAGTATTTCAAAAAATAAATCATAATTGGCCGAAAAAACGGCAAAAAACTTTTTTTTTCTGGCGGCCCATTTTTCGAAAATCGAAATTCTGACGGTTGTTCTGGGTTGTTCTAAGTTTGTTTTAAATTGTTCCAAAGGATTTCAAAGAAAAAATCATAATTGGCCGAGATAATAGAAAAAAACCATTTTCCCACGGACCCCCTTTTTGCGAAAATTCAAATTCTGAGGGTTGTTCCAGGTTGTTCTAGATTTGTTCTAAACATTATTCTTATACATCAGAACCGTATCTCTTATATTTCAAAAGATATTGCAAAAAAACGTTTTTAAAAAAAGTGTGAAGTTAGCCCCCCTTTTTTCGAAAATCTAACTTCTGACGGTTGTTCCAGGTTGCTCTAGGTGTGTTCTCAATTGTTCCAAAGTATTTCAAAAAATAAATCATAATTGGCCGAAAAAACGGCAAAAAACTTTTTTTTTCTGGCGGCCCATTTTTCAAAAATCGAAATTCTGACGGTTGTTCTGGGTTGTTCTAAGTTTGTTTTAAATTGTTCCAAAGGATCTCAAAGAAAAAATCATAATTGGCCGAGATAATAGAAAAAAACGATTTTCCCACGGACCCCCTTTTTGCGAACATTCAAATTCTGAGGGTTGTTCCAGGTTGTTCTAGATTTGTTCTAAACATTATTCTTATACATCAGAACCGTATCTCTTATATTTCAAAAGATATTGCAAAAAAACGTTTTTAAAAAAAGTGTGAAGTTAGCCCCCCTTTTTTCGAAAATCTAACTTCTGACGGTTGTTCCAGGTTGCTCTAGGTGTGTTCTCAATTGTTCCAAAGTATTTCAAAAAATAAATCATAATTGGCCGAAAAAACGGCAAAAAACTTTTTTTTTCTGGCGGCCCATTTTTCGAAAATCGAAATTCTGACGGTTGTTCTGGGTTGTTCTAAGTTTGTTTTAAATTGTTCCAAAGGATCTCAAAGAAAAAATCATAATTGGCCGAGATAATAGAAAAAAACGATTTTCCCACGGACCCCCTTTTTGCGAAAATTCAAATTCTGAGGGTTGTTCCAGGTTGTTCTAGATTTGTTCTAAACATTATTCTTATACATCAGAACCGTATCTCTTATATTTCAAAAGATATTGCAAAAAAACATTTTTAAAAAAAGTGTGAAGTTAGCCCCCCTTTTTTCGAAAATCTAACTTCTGACGGTTGTTCCAGGTTGCTCTAGGTGTGTTCTCAATTGTTCCAAAGTATTTCAAAAAATAAATCATAATTGGCCGAAAAAACGGCAAAAAACTTTTTTTTTCTGGCGGCCCATTTTTCGAAAATCGAAATTCTGACGGTTGTTCTGGGTTGTTCTAAGTTTGTTTTAAATTGTTCCAAAGGATCTCAAAGAAAAAATCATAATTGGCCGAGATAATAGAAAAAAACGATTTTCCCACGGACCCCCTTTTTGCGAAAATTCAAATTCTGAGGGTTGTTCCAGGTTCTTCTAGATTTGTTCTAAACATTATTCTTATACATCAGAACCGTATCTCTTATATTTCAAAAGATATTGCAAAAAAACGTTTTTAAAAAAGTGTGAAGTTAGCCCCCCTTTTTTCGAAAATCTAACTTCTGCCGGTTGTTCCAGGTTACTCTAGGTGTGTTCTCAATTGTTCCAAAGTATTTCAAAAAATAAATCATAATTGGCCGAAAAAACGGCAAAAAAGTTTTTTTTTCTGGCGGCCCATTTTTCGAAAATCGAAATTCTGACGGTTGTTCTGGGTTGTTCTAAGTTTTTTTTAAATTGTTCCAAAGGATTTCAAAAAATAAATCATAATTGGCCGAAAAAACGGCAAAAAACAATTTTTTTCTGGCGCCCCTTTTTTCGAAAATCGAAATTTTGACGGTTGTTCTAGGTTGTTCTAAATTGTTCCAAAGGATTACAAAGAAAAAATCGAAATTGCCCAAGATAATAGGTAAATCGATTTTACCTATTATCTATATTTTAAAATGAATAATAATACTCATTTGTGATTCAGAATAAAGCAGAAGCAGTAAATATACATATATTTTCCCAAGTAATATAATTCATTTGTTTGAAAACAATATTGTTACTAAATGCTGATGCTCCTAACATAAAATAATATTAGAACAGTGACGTTAGTTACATTATTAATGTAGATTAAAAACTACCTCATAAACATATTGAGAATGATTATACCTTGCTCATAAAAAGATTAGTGTTTTTCTCATGAGCTGCTAGGTTGATGTTTCTTTGTTTATTTTTATTAGAGTTCATGCTTTAGTTTATCCCTAAAATCTAAAATATATATTTTTTCTGTAAAATTTATTTATTGATATTATTATATTATTTGATAACATTGACATAAATAATATATTTTTTTATCAATTTGGTATTGTAAAACAGCCTTTCCCAAATCGGCTACTCTTTGACGGATATACTATCTTATATTATCTAAATAGGTACCTATATAATATTTTTTCCAAATAAAGTAATAGTAGCCTTTGAATCGTTTTAGTGAGAAAATTAGACAGCATATTTCAACATGTTTACGAAGAGGGGCTACAAAAAATAAGCATACTTGATAGGAATGTCTACACGTGCTTGCATTCCCGGAGCAAAAACCATGAAAAAAAGTGGCCAGACCACGGCTAGACAAAATAACGTTGTAGTGGTTTACTATAATTAAAATTTTCAAACTTCAAAATCAGTATTTTATTTTTATTATTACTAGACAAAATAAAATAACAAAGGGAGCCTGATAGACTTCCCCATTTTGTTTGATTTTAGTTGGGTACCCATATCCAGCGCTTTTTTTTTTTTGAAATACTTTGAAACTGTAAGAATTTCGATTTTTAAGAAATAGGGACTGGGGAAAAATATCGTTTTTTCATAACCGGTTTTGATTTTTTCTTTGAAATAGTTCATCAGCATTTGGTAACAATATCGTTTTGTAATAAATGAACATTATATTTCTTGCGAAAATATATATTTATTGCTATATTAGATGTTTATTTCTTTAAATAGAACTGCATCATACAAAAACTTCCTTCAACACAGTAATGTTCGGAAAGTGCATTCCGCCCATTGTAAAATCGTTTTTTCCTATTATCTCCGCCAATTATGATTTATTTTTTGAAATACTTTGGAACAATTGAGAACACACTTAGAGCAACCTGGAAAAACCGTCAGAAGTTAGATTTTCGAAAAAAGGGGGGATAACTTCACACTTTTTGAAAAAAGTTTTTTGCAATATCTTTTGAAATATAAGAGATACGGTTCTGATGTATAAGAATAATGTTTAGAACAAATCTAGAACAACCTGGAACAACCCTCAGAATTTCAATTTTCGCAAAGAGGGGGTCCGTGGGAAAATCATTTTTTTCTATTATCTTGGCCAATTATGATTTTTCTTTGAAATCCTTTGGAACAATTTTAAACGAACTTAGAACAACCTAGAACAACCGTCAGAATTTCGATTTTCGAAAAAAGGGCCGCCAGAAAAAAAAAGGTTTTTGCCGTTTTTCGGACAATTATGATTTATTTTTTGAAATACTTTGGAACAATTGAGAACACACCTAGAGCAACCTGGAACAACCGTCAGAAGTTAGATTTTCGAAAAAAGGGGGGCTAACTTCACACATTTTTAAAAACGTTTTTTTGCAATATCTTTTGAAATATAAGAGATACGGTTCTGATGTATAAGAATAATGTTTAGAACAAATCTAGAACAACCTGGAACAACCCTCAGAATTTGAATTTTCGCAAAAAGGGGGTCCGTGGGAAAATCGTTTTTTTCTATTATCTCGGCCAATTATGATTTTTTCTTTGAGATCCTTTGGAACAATTTAAAACAAACTTAGAACAACCCAGAACAACCGTCAGAATTTCGATTTTCGAAAAATGGGCCGCCAGAAAAAAAAAGTTTTTTGCCGTTTTTTCGGCCAATTATGATTTATTTTTTGAAATACTTTGGAACAATTGAGAACACACCTAGAGCAACCTGGAACAACCGTCAGAAGTTAGATTTTCGAAAAAAGGGGGGCTAACTTCACACTTTTTTTAAAAATGTTTTTTTGCAATATCTTTTGAAATATAAGAGATACGGTTCTGATGTATAAGAATAATGTTTAGAACAAATCTAGAACAACCTGGAACAACCCTCAGAATTTGAATTTTCGCAAAAAGGGGGTCCGTGGGAAAATCGTTTTTTTCTATTATCTCGGCCAATTATGATTTTTTCTTTGAGATCCTTTGGAACAATTTAAAACAAACTTAGAACAACCCAGAACAACCGTCAGAATTTCGATTTTCGAAAAATGGGCCGCCAGAAAAAAAAAGTTTTTTGCCGTTTTTTCGGCCAATTATGATTTATTTTTTGAAATACTTTGGAACAATTGAGAACACACCTAGAGTAACCTGGAACAACCGTCAGAAGTTAGATTTTCGAAAAAAGGGGGGCTAACTTCACACTTTTTTAAAAACGTTTTTTTGCAATATCTTTTGAAATATAAGAGATACGGTTCTGATGTATAAGAATAATGTTTAGAACAAATCTAGAACAACCTGGAACAACCCTCAGAATTTGAATTTTCGCAAAAAGGGGGTCCGTGGGAAAATCGTTTTTTTCTATTATCTCGGCCAATTATGATTTTTTCTTTGAGATCCTTTGGAACAATTTAAAACAAACTTAGAACAACCCAGAACAACCGTCAGAATTTCGATTTTCGAAAAATGGGCCGCCAGAAAAAAAAAGTTTTTTGCCGTTTTTTCGGCCAATTATGATTTATTTTTTGAAATACTTTGGAACAATTGAGAACACACCTAGAGCAACCTGGAACAACCGTCAGAAGTTAGATTTTCGAAAAAAGGGGGGCTTACTTCACACTTTTTTTAAAAATGTTTTTTTGCAATATCTTTTGAAATATAAGAGATACGGTTCTGATGTATAAGAATAATGTTTAGAACAAATCTAGAACAACCTGGAACAACCCTCAGAATTTGAATTTTCGCAAAAAGGGGGTCCGTGGGAAAATCGTTTTTTTCTATTATCTCGGCCAATTATGATTTTTTCTTTGAGATCCTTTGGAACAATTTAAAACAAACTTAGAACAACCCAGAACAACCGTCAGAATTTCGATTTTCGAAAAATGGGCCGCCAGAAAAAAAAAGTTTTTTGCCGTTTTTTCGGCCAATTATGATTTATTTTTTGAAATACTTTGGAACAATTGAGAACACACCTAGAGCAACCTGGAACAACCGTCAGAAGTTAGATTTTCGAAAAAAGGGGGGCTAACTTCACACTTTTTTTAAAAACGTTTTTTTGCAATATCTTTTGAAATATAAGAGATACGGTTCTGATGTATAAGAATAATGTTTAGAACAAATCTAGAACAACCTGGAACAACCCTCAGAATTTGAATTTTCGCAAAAAGGGGGTCCGTGGGAAAATCGTTTTTTTGTATTATCTCGGCCAATTATGATTTTTTCTTTGAGATCCTTTGGAACAATTTAAAACAAACTTAGAACAACCCAGAACAACCGTCAGAATTTCGATTTTCGAAAAATGGGCCTCCAGAAAAAAAAAGTTTTTTGCCGTTTTTTCGGCCAATTATGATTTATTTTTTGAAATACTTTGGAACAATTGAGAACACACCTAGAGCAACCTGGAACAACCGTCAGAAGTTAGATTTTCGATAAAAGGGGGGCTAACTTCACACTTTTGGATTTGGTTTTTTTGCCATATCTTTTGATATATAAGAGATACGGTTTTGACGTATTCGAACAATGTTTAGAACAAACCTAGAACAACCTAGAACAACCGTCAAAATTTTAATTTTTGCAAAAACTGGGTCCGACTTCATACTTTTGGCTTTGGTTTTTTCCCATTTTCTCGTCTGATTTTGATTTTTTCTATGAAATACTTTGGAACAATTTAGAACAAACCTAGAGCAACCTAGAACAATCATCAGAATTACAATTTTCAAGAAAAGGGGGGCTGGCAAAAACTCGTTTTTTCCGATTATCTCGGCCAATTTTGATTTTTTTTTCGAGATTCTTTGGAACAATGTTTAGAACAACTAGAACAACCTGGAACAACCTTCAGAATTTCAATTTTCGAAAAAAGGGGGGCTGGGTGAAAAAGTCGTTTTTTTCAATTATCTCGGCCAATTTTGACTTTTTTTTTGAAATACTTTGGAACAATTTAAAACAAACCTAGAACAACCTGGAACAACCGTCAGATTTCCGATATTCGAAAAAAGGGGGGCTAACTTCACACACTCAATTCGACAACCACATAAATCAGTCTAATATTGTATATCATGCTTACATTCATTTCTATGGCAGAAATATTTGGAAACCTTAAAAATAACTTTTATCGTTCATTGTTATTTTTGGAAAGCGATTTCATGGCGCTACATTAAGTGAATGTTTGTTGATAAGAAAGTGAGATTTTCCGTTTCGGACACATGAAAAAAAGAATGATTCAGATATTGATTTTTCCAAACAAAATAAACGAATTTCACTTGGTCACGCATGAGCGAACATGCACAATCCCGTGGGAAATTGCGACTTGTTCACACGAGGCTTTAGAACGATTGCGCTCAAAATAGAGGAAAATGAATACGAACGTGACTTCATTCTAAATGTATTTATAAAATTAAAAAAGTTTATATCTAATACACATATACACTTGTCCCCTCACAGAGGGCAAGTGTAAATGTACGTATTCCTTAGATCCGTACTAGTCCGATATTAATCATAGCACAATCACAATCTGCTTTTTAGATAACTCTTTAGAAATGTACAAAACACTTACTTTACAAACAGCTATGAAAGCAGAAAATAACAATAGAAGCAACAGTATAGTAGATAAACAACACTATAACCAAGGTCGGGAAACACCAGGGCAAACCAGGAAACGCGTGGTATTGGTGGCAACAGTGAAATACTTATAGGTATATACATTATACATATAACTGGAAGGGAGGGTAAGTTTACGATGACTGAGGTAAAATTATGGAATATGCAACCCGCTGCATTGTGGTATTCTCATCTTTGTCTGACTAACGGCTACATAAATAGCTGCCGCCATTTTAAATATTTTTTTTAAATAAATCTACTTTAGCGTATTTATTATACATTATTATCTGTTGTTGGTATTATAAAAGGAGAAAAATTATCCAAGGAATGATTTTTATATAATTTTCGTGTTTTAAAGTAAATAGTTGGCTAAACTCCGTAAAGGAACATGCAACAATTAAAGATGGATATACCACAACGTAGCAGTCTCTTTCTATTGCGCCTGACACATTTCTCTCTTAAATGGAAATATCCTGCCTCCCCCCTTCCAGTTAGTATATACAGTTCATTGGGTGGCAACGACGAGTAGACAACCAAGCTTGCTTCGCCCACAGACGAAACAGGCACAGGCTTTTAACGTAGTTTTCGCCTGTAGAAGAAGTAATTCTTATAAATAGTTTTTATCGTATACAGGGTGTTTAAAAAAGATGCGGCAATATTAAAGGGGTTGATTGTCCAGGTCATTTTATACAAAAAAGTTTATAATAAACAAGGTCCGCAAACGCTTCGTTACCGATCTACATCGTGTTGAAGTTTAATTAAAAGAAACAGAAAAAATTAGATTTCTCCAAGACGGCATTAAAGATCATAATGAAATTTTAGGCGTGTTATTTTTCAAGAAAAAAATAGGACGCCGCTGATTTCTCTAAAAATAAAAATATGTTTCTATTCTTTGTTTAATTGTGAAGAAAAAAGCTCTCTTAACTTTCTATCATACGGCGTATCGTTTTTTAGTAAAAAAAACACATGGTACGTGGTACCCCTACTGTCCGTCACCAATGCCGACAAGAACCGACACCACAACGATTTTTTCGATCTCCATTCTTCCCACTACTCCTCACCCACATTTTACATTCAATGTTTAGCTGCAAACACGTTGCGGTGTGCAATAAATGCATTCAGTAAAATTAATTTATAACGAGTCTCTATACACCCGCTGAAAAGCTTCAAATAGTAAAATAGTTTTATGGTAATAACTCTGCAACAACGTGAATAAATATGTTTGCGCTGATTTTTGCAGACCGTACTATACCTTGCAAACAAACAATTTATAATATTATTAATACATTTCAAAAATGTTTCTCTCTGAATAACTGCACGAAATGCAAACCAAGAGAGATATCCCCACAAAAAATTGAGGAGAGTAAACGGCAGGATGTATTAGTTTGTAGTATTGTGGAAATAGATAACACGATATCAACCAGAAATGCTGCCGAGAATTTGGGTATAAGTAACAAAAATGTTTCAAGTATTTGGAAACGTTTGAAATGTTTTAAGTATTCGAAAACACAAGAAATATTTCCGGAAGACCATTTTCGAAGAATGGAGTTTTGTCAATCCGTTATAGATAAGATACATCGAGACGACAATTTCGTTAGAAGTATTTGCTTCACCGATGAGCCAACTTTTCCATTGCACGGAAAGCAGATTCCTTCTGTTCTTCGATTTTGGGCTACGGAAAATGAACACCGGCATTTTGCAAACCGCACCCAATATCCTCTAAAAGTAAACGTTTAGGCAGGTATTTTAGGTGACCATTTGATAGGACCGTTTTTTATTGATGGTAAATTAAATGCCGGCAAATACTTCCCGCCATTCAAAACACAGGAATAAATCAGGAAATCGTTTGGTTTCAACATGATGGTCCAGCACATAAAGCACTTTCCCTGGCCGTCTTATTACTGGAGCGGGAAGCATCAAATGACCTCCGCGATCGCCTGATCTATCTCCAAATGATTTTTTTTTTGTGGGTATATCTAAAAAATATTGTTTATACTCATGAAGCTGATAGAGCAGAACACATAGTTGCCTTGAAAGAAAAAATAATTGAGGCTGCTAATTCAATAACGACTCACATGTTAGAAAACGTAAGGGTAAATTTCTACGACCGCCTAGGGTAATGTCTTGCTGTACATGGAGGAATTTTGAACCCCTTGTATAGTTTATTATTATTTTCAGAATCCTTTTTTATTTATTTTATTAGGGTTATTTTTTTATTTTATTATAATAGTTTCTGCTAACTTGTATTTGCGAGATAATCGTTGTGCATCGGTTGTCGCTGGCATTGGAAAGGCACGTGGAAAGGAAAGTAGGGGTACCACTGTACCACGTTGCCACGTATTGCATGCATTGATCCCCTATGGCTATTTCAGTTATTAAAAGAAATATAGAATGTTTCCATTGAACAAACGGTAAACATGAATATTCTCTAAACTGTCTTTTTTCTATTTTTGTACATATATAATGCACTTTTTTCCACTTTGGCACTATTACAAATTCCTAATTTTATAACTTACAATAACACACTATTTGCGTATCATATACCAAATCTATTGAATTTTATGAACACATTCCAAGGCAGACCAAAATTTGTTTCATCACTAATCAGTTTCTTTTTGACACTTTTCAATTTTGATGATAAAAAGGTGTACTATTGGTAATAACTACAGCATTTTAATAATTATTATAGCATTTTTGTTTATCCAACAGAAAGGTATAAGCATAATTACAGGAAAAAAAAATTGACTATGTTAAAATATTCTTAAAAAGTGGGTCTATTATGAATATATCAGCATTGTCACTTTTTTTTTATGTAATTAGTACTATATCTGTTGGATAAATAAGAATTGTTTGGTGTCGATGTTCGAGAAAAACATCTGCAACTGTGATTTCATAATTCGATTATGAATATTTCAGCATTGTCAATTGCTGTTCTGTGCCGACTATGCTTAACATTTGCATTTGTGGTTTTGCTTCTCTCTTATTTCCGACCATCCAAACATTATTGTTTCCTCTCTGATATTTCGAGTTCGTTTTCCTTTTCTGGTTCATTTACGACGTCTTCCTGCTCTATAATTTTCGCTCTCTTTTTAGGAGCTTGATTGAAAACTTTTGTTCACTTCTTGGACATTTTCATTTCCTTCTAAAAGAAGTTTATTTTTACAAGTTTGGAGGATATTTTTCAAGGTATTTTATAACCTATATTATTATTATAGTCTTTGCTCTTACCTAGTTCCAAGTTTTCTAAATATTCGAAAGCTCCTAGATATCAGTGGCTTTACAAATGTCATGTTCAGAAAATTTAAGAATCATCACTTTCCATTCACCCGTTCCGTTCTCTGTAATCCAGGAATCCCAATGGATTTGCCTCTTATGCCAAGAATCTTTACGCGTTATTTTCTCATAAATGGACACAAAATACTAATGTGTATATCTACATATATATTAATGGGCTTTCTTTTAATGTATGTACGATATGTATGATGATATGTAAGTTAGATTATGATATGGTTGGCGAAAGTGTGGAATTATATTTTAAACAAATTATTATATTTGTTCAATTTATAATCCTAAGTTTTCCTGGCGCATTCTGTAATAGGAAATTACCTATACTCATTGTTTGCCATGCACCACAGCATGATTTCGGCTAAGTGTTTCATGTTTAATTCACACAGGGAAATGTCAGAGCATTTCAATAATTCGATATTTTAAGAATGACATTTGATGAACTTAAATATGTACTTTCAATAGATCGCTTATTTATAACATAAACCCGGAAATGACCAGAAATATAAATAGATTAGTTTCTTCAATCTGTTGTATATTTAAAATCAGCTTTGGAAAGTGTATATATATATATATTCTTCTTATATATATATGTGCAGACTTATTATTATATATAGTTAAAGCAAGCAACATTATTTCTTTATTTCTGTTGACTTCACGTGTTACTTTTACATAAGTAAAAGAGACATTTATTTCATGATAATCAATTCACAAGAAACCAAAATTTAAATTTAATTTGTAAAATCAGTAGATTTTGGGAATGGCTAAATAAACGCAATAAATTATTTTAAATTTCCTACTGTCAAGAAATGCTGGACAGATTGCTCTAGAGCAGGATATATACATCTAGAACCTTGATTTAAGCCTCAATGAGGCTTTAAATCAATTTCCAACAGATTAAAACTTCTGAAAAACATCTGGGCACATCTTTAAAAGACATGAATTTTTCATTTAAATAGGGATGTGATTGAGATAATTTTGATTACCGTAGATGGAGTATATTGAAACGTGAAGTTATTCTGAGAATAAAACGAGATTATATTAACATTGCTATTCACAAACAAATTATGGAAGGCTTATAAATGATAGGACATTCGTCGCTTAGTACTAGTTATGGTAATATTCTTTTTTAAGGCTTTTCGTTTTATACATACTTTAATAAATTATGCAAGAAAAATGTCAAAAAGTATGCGTTTTTCGTTCGTAATGTAAGACAGCTAAAATTAATAAAGATATATATATTCTAAAATTAAAACAAATCTAGAGTGTAGTAGAAAGAGAGATTAATATTAGGATGTTTCTTATGCAGCGTCAAGAGAAACTTTCGCATGATCTATCACATTCTACATGAATAAAATTTGCCTATACAACACACTAATATACCCCGTTTCATAGGCAATGTGAAATGGAATGCTATGAATTATATTACATTATGATGAACCATTAAATAAATAAATAAATAAATAATAATCTTTATTACACAACAGGCAAAGCCCGAAAATAGGTTACAAACTATATTACAGGTGTATACACGTATTCAGTAAAAGGAAAAACAAATTCAATGACGATCCACAATTCATAGTCAGTGACTTCACACAAATAAATCTCCATTTTTGTTCGCCAAACGACACAGCGTGTAGGTTGAAGCCCTTCTCATGATGTTGATTCTTGCAAATGGTGCTACAAATGTGCAATTCCTGGAGTTAAGCCGTGGTATCAGAAATGACATTCGGTTCAGAATATCGGGGCAGTCAATACTGCTGTTCAACAGCCTATGTAAAGATCTCTCGCGTGTAACATCTAAGGAGACCATGTCGTAGTAACAGGTCCTTCTGTGCTACGCCTCTCTCTGGATAAACACCATGCGTCTTATACGAAAAAAACTTCAGGAATCTACGATGTACACGATCCACTGCCAAGCAATCACTTGCATAGCTAGGAAACCATATTACAGACACATATTCAAGCTTATTTAATGCATAGGTAGAGTATAAAGATTTCAATACCACATCCGTGAAGTATTTAAAAGTACGCATGATCTGAATGAGTGTACAAATGTTCATAGCGTGAGACTTATTAAAGCTTCGGCTCGGATCGAAAGTAACTCCAAGATCGTTAAATTCAGTATTACTCATTAACTTGTTGCCGCGGATGTAGTAGGAAGAATTGCATAAAGTGAAAGACCATGCGTAAGTAACTGTACAACATTTATCTATAAATTTAACTTGAGTCCAGAACCTTCACACCATGCAGACAATAGATTTAAATTGTTTGAAGGGTACCTGCATCAGCAACACTGGTAATCACAGAATAGATTTTAATATCACCAACATATCCAAGGACAGGACAGTCGATCTGTAGAAGATCATTTATAAATAATATAAACAACAGGGGACGTAAATTTGAACCCACTGGAACACCGGAATTAAGTATAAACTCAGTGGAAGAAAATCCACTATAACTGACATTTTCTCACACAGGTAAGATCTAATGAGAGCCTACAGGCAAAGCAACAAAGCCAAATAACCCCGATCTACACAGAAGATGTTTATGGTGAAACATGTTAAATGCTCTCGAAAGATCAGTGTATTAAGAGTTGATTAAATTAGCATAGATTTGTATTAGCTGATTTTCAAATGAGGAAGTGAGCAAATAGACCAAAATGAATATGTATAAATCTGTTGTTATTCCAATACACTGGATATTGACAGAGAGACAAATAATTTGGAAGACATGGAAATGAAGCGCTTTCGTCTAACTGTGGAAGTAACAACAACGGACACAATATTGGCCGCAATATAGGATAAGAAGCAGTGTTACAACTGATATCAACATTCATATAACTGACTAAGTGATATTTTCTGCAAAATATTGATAAACAATCAAGCAAATATGGCAAACGAAAGCCTACGGTAAAAGGAGCAAAGGGAGACTGACTCTGTCAAAAATACTAGCACAGGAGGGTCAAACAGGGGTACAGGCAGAAACGCTAGCCGTGACAAGAAAAAGTGAATTTACTTATAGTAAAAGGGGCTTGAATGTATACAAGGTGTCCCAGAAATAAAAAGACTGAGTAGCAGAAATCGGAAACTAGATTGTGTAAAAACGTACCCTCAAAATATCAAGTCTTTATTCGTGCGCAGACGGCAGAAAAAAATAATAAAGAATTCAATTGGCCTTACGCCGATCCTGGACTAAATATCGACCTGCTTCACTTTCACAATCGGTCCTTTTCAGGACCACCATATTACTTGTGTTAAAAAAAAGGAGGAGGAATAGATATTTCATAATAAATATCAAACCATTAATTACTTTAATTTTACACCTGCTAGAAAAAAATTAATTACATTCTTGATATTTACTGTAATAAAGGCTAGAAAAACTAGGATTTATTGAATATTCTGAAATAATAATAATCAGCTGCTTCCGACTACAAACACATTAAAGAGCAACAACCTTCCTATTTGAAAAATAAAAGCAATTTTTTATTGTCTGCAATAAAGTGGGTCGCCCATCTGGGTCAACAACCGACTACATAGCTGCGTTATCTAGACGCATCGGGCAAAAAATATGTTTTATAAGAATGAGTACGATTTAACGTTTTTTTCCCGTTTTATACAAATAAAAGCGTATTTTTCTATGAATGCGTATTCGTTTCTATTTACAAATGAGCATTCTTACGTGTATATATAAACATACATTCTATGCCAGGTCCGTAATGTAATTTTTTTATATAAAAAACAACATAGAAAATTAAATTTTTAATTTCTTCGTTATTGCGGTATATTTGGGTCTGTTTCTGTTCGGACTTTACATACCTGCTACTCCGTCTTTTTATTTCTGGGACACCCTGTATAATTATGAATAAATATGTAGTATCTCATAAGGTACACATTTTTTACGAAATAGGCACAACTTTTGATACAAAAAAATACAATAAGGGAATACTAAATAATTACTGGCATACTAAATGCTAGAATTATTTTACTTTGATATAAAATTAATACTGACTGGCAAATATATATTGCTAAACTAAATTGATTATTCATACATAAAATTTCAATATTAATTAATACACTGTTTTTCCAAAAATATGAGATATATCTAGGTGTACCTTCGACAAATTTTCCATTTCAATGTTCAATATTCCGGATTTAATTCCAGTTATACTAATTTCTGAACATTTCACTTAATTAGCCGAACATACATTATAAAGATAATTTACGTTTTTCATACTTTGAATGTGTGTTCTTATCAGGATTACCCAATACTAATTTCAAGTATTGCTTATTTACTGATATCGATGAAACTATTGCATTGCTATGAACAAAATCCATCTGTATAATTAGACATGACGAATAAAGTATAGTCATACCCATGAACACAAGCAAAAAAATTTAGCGACTGCATTCAAACTTTAATATTAGTATACCGAGGTCGTCATATTTTAATTTCTGATAGGAAAGTAGTAAGTGGAAAAGAGCGCGACGAATTAAAGTAAAGATAGACATAAGCGAGGCTGCCACACTGGACATTTGTAAGGCGTGGGGGTCCCCCGCCACTCCGTTGCTCTCCCTCCACTGTTAGCAAGCAGGCAGCGCTGTATATGATATGATAAGATCATCTTCTGCATATGATAGAAGTGCAAACCGAAATTAAAATTTGACGCTTACGGTATAACTTGATTCTTATAGAATATGTTACTAAAAAAATAAATTGAACCGCTCTTTTAAAAGGAATTATCAACCAGGTAATCCAGTAATACAGAGTATAGGGAAGATATTAAAATTTTGCAAGTACCAAAAGTGGTCTTTATAATAACCAATTTAAGTTTCTGTAAATCATAAATTTACTGTTTGGTACTTTTTACTTGGTGGGAATTATGCTATACAGACAAATATTTTTATATTTTAATTCTTCATAAATTCATTAAACAATGGAGCCCGTTTGGCACAGTTTTTTCTTATTGTATTTCTGAACATGTAAATATACATAAACTAGACGGAAATCTGCAGAATAAAGTGTGACAGAAACACGTGCTAAACACATAACCTCAAAGTCACTTGATTGCGGTTTATTTGGACGTCGTAAGTCTTGTCAACTATTTTTGTAACTTTTATAGGTTTTTAAGGGAAAGATGCCTACAATATACTGTCTTGTAAATCGTGAAAGTCCTGGTAATCTCGATGTTATTAAATTATTTAAGATTTTCACAATTTACTACTATATAACACAGTATACAACATAATATAAAAATTAATTCGCTAACACAATGACTTCATTGCATATGTATATGCAGCAAAATGTGACTGCAACTTCTGAATGCATGTGCAATGAGCTGAATGTATGCATTGATCTAACACTTTCCTCGTGTAGGGCTGCTCAACTGTTATTTTATCTGATAAAATCTTACAAGCATAGTAAAATGTACAACACATTCAATAATTATATTGTGGTACAATGTGTTTAATTTCACATTGTGTGGGTGACAGATATTTACATTTCCTTTAAAATGTGCCTTGATACCGCTCTTTATCATAAATAAATGAATAAAGGAATACTTTTTATATCTACATTTGTCTACATGGCTACAAGCGGAAGTCACTTCTTCTGGGAAACTATGCACTTTTTCGCAAAAAACAGTTAGGTATAGCGTTTGATTTTTTCCGATCCTAAGGAGTATTAGAGTGTGAACAGAGAAATAGTGCGTTTTGATTGATCGACCAGTATGCCGCCAAATTTGAAAGTTGTAAAATAATGTTAACATTTATTGTAATTTAAAATACATACGTGTTAGCATTTCGTTGCAATAATTTAGCCACTATTTGATAATTAACAACTAACATATAAGAATTTGCACAATAACAATTTACATCTTATTTTTATTAAGAAAGCTCTAAAGCCCTAGGATTCTAATTAGTGTGCAAATAAATAAAATAAGATTTGTTTAGCATGTGCTAACTTTTTTGTAAATGAATGTGCAGTAATATCTTAGAAGCAATTTATACCCAATTCCTTTTTGTGTGTAATATATTTACAGACAAAATTGATGTAAAATATATTGAACTGTGTCAAACGGACGTTAATATAAAAAAAAATTTTTTAAAGTTAGTTATATGAAATGGGAAAAATTCCCAAATTTACAGCATAGGTATGACTAATAATTTCCAGAAAATGAAGTACTGCGCCATTTGTGATCTGATCTATTGATAGTACAAATTTATGGAGAAGTAAACTATGTTAAATTAGAATTAATGATCGAATATTAAGGGTGTAGAGGACAGTGACTCATATATCCACAATTACGTATGACTATCCAAACCAGTATTGATCGCACGCAAATGCTTCCAGTCAGGTGACACATACACTTAAGGAAAGAAAAACAACAAAATATTATACTTCGAAGTTTTATGAAAATTATTATTGATAAATCAATTTTATTTCCTAGTATTAAAATTTCAAAATTATTTTAGAGGTTTAATAAATGTATCCCTTTTTATTGATTTATGTACGTGACTGGCAGACCAGAAAACTTTTATTAGTAGGGGAAGGTTGCCGAATACCGGATACTTTTTTTCTAATTACTAAAAAAATTATGTTTTTGGGATTTATTGCACTTATTTTAAATAAAAACATAATTTGAAGTGTTTTACGAAATATTTAATACATTGGTTATAATAGTTCTTCATTTACTGTTATTATTAATTTTTTAGTAATATTGGGTACTTTACCTCTTTTTCAAAATGGAGTCCTAATATCGGATGGGGAAATAAATCAAGGAAAACTACAATTTCATGAAAGATTACAAAACAAAAATTGTATTTACATACACATTAATATTAACATAATATGGAATAATTATTGATATGTGAGTATAAATGTAGGTATACAAAAAATGAGGTGTGGCCACCACACGACTTTCTTATACGTATGAGTCTTTCAAATTATAGAATTTTAAGAAGTTTTTTTACAAAAATTATTCAAAATCCTATTCTAAGTACTTCTATTCTCTTAATAAATCTCTATACAATACATACTTTGCAAGATATTATCAAAAAAGTGCTCCTCGCTAAGAGTAAAAGTGCTACTTCCGGTCCGAAATTTCATATATACAAAAAATATTGCAGATCCAGTTTTAAATACTTTTGTACTCTTGATAAATTTATATAGAATGCATAACTTACGAGATATTTGCAAAAAATCGCTATTCGATAAGAGTAAAAGTGGTACTTCCGGTCTGAATTTTGAAATTTTTTTTATACAAAAGATATTGAAAATTATGTTTTAAATACTTTTATACCCGTAACGTACTTGTCTAAAAAGCATGACTTGCGAAATATTCGCAAAAAACTGATTTTCGATAAGAGTCAAAGACCTACTTCCGGTTGGAATTTTGAAAAACTTTTTTAAGATAATTTGTCTCAAATTTAATTTTGAGTATATATGAATTCTTTATAAATTTGTTTAAACCTAGTAGTTGACGAAATATTGGCAAAATTCGATTTCTTCGCTGAAGTAAACTGCTACTTCCGGCCTACCGATTTTACTGAAAAACTAATCAGATCTCAAGAGGGAGATTATACAGGTAAATACAAAATTTGGAATTGATATCTACAGCGGTTTGACCGTTATCGTGGTCAGAGAGAGAGAGAGATTTTTAAAAACCACTTTTTCGGTATCAGGGGTCTTCAAAACGTGGACATCTGCAAAAATCTCGAGGTCGAAAATGTTCATCATCACAATACTTCCTTATACTACGTATAAGAAAGTAAAAAGAACTCATTAAAAAAATTTGAGTCTCAAGTGTGGTTTTAAAGGTGTTTTTGACAAATATCGCACGTGAATGTTTTCCATCCCTTTGTGTCAGCTCCAGAGCAAAGTTCATGTGCCCACCGAAGACATTTGGTACATCGTATCCACTGCTCTCCACACTTATCCTCCTTGTAAGGTTGGCAACAGTAAACACACTCCTCATCCGCACTGTCTTCATCGTCGGTTGATACCAACGGAATGTCTGAATCTTCGTCAGAGGTTTCATCCTGGGTTCCTACATCAAATATTTTACGCTTTGTAGCTTTTTTAAACGGTAGTTGTTGTTCGCAAGAAGGTATTGCTCGTTTCTTTTTTATTGGCTTATATTCTTCAGTCTGTTTTCCTTTCATCCTCTTTTCACCTTTACTTTTTGCTTTTTTCTTTTCTTGTAACTGTTGTTCTTTGTTTTTGGCTTGTTGAATTTCTTTTTCTAGGTTATTTTTGTAAGGGGAACTGGTGATTATTGCTGATTTCCCAGCAGGGCGTCCTCTCTTGGGCTGTGAGGTAACTTCAGGTAGTTTTAGTGGTGGGTTTAGGACAAATGGTGAAACGATTTTTTTCTTCTGCATGTCCTCCTCTAGCGTCTTGGTGGTAGCTGTAACGGGCTCTGGAAAAGCATTTGGTGCATTAGAGGTGGAGGCAATTGGTCCTTAAAAATCAACAGGCGATTCAGCTTCTTGTGGTTGGCCTAAATCTAAAAGAGGCTCAGGTTGATGTTCTTCTACATCTATGAAATCATATTCCAGAAATGTGTTCCTATCAAATGGTAAAATACCGCATTTACTGAAACCTTTTGAAGCAATTTGAAGAGTAGCACACTTAGCATAAGCTTTACCCATCAATTCTCCGATTTGATAACAGGTTACAGACCTGTAAGGATTGTTAGATATCCATGTCTCAACTTCTTGAGAATAATAAGCTTTGAATGGGCTCATGAAAGAAACATCCATCGGTTGAAGTTTGTGTGATGTATGGGGTGGCAAATAAACAATGATCACATCATTCTCCCTGGCTTTAACAATAACATCAATGTTTCTAATATGTGTCCCATGTCCATCTAATATTAAAACTACAGGATCCATTGGGGTTGGTTTGACATAATCAATGAAATGTTGGATCCAGTCAGTAAAAATATGAGCTTGTATCCATCCAGATTGGTGGCACCTTGCAATTGTTCCCGGGGGACAACCGTTTAAGAGTTCGGGCTTCATATTCTTCCTGGGAAATACAATAAGGGGAGGCACAAAAATTCCCGATGGGCTCATACACGTTACAATTGTCATGAGGGCATCTCCTTCTTGAAGATAAGGTTCCGATTTGGTTTTTTCCTTTGACAGCTAGGACCTTGGAACGCCGAGACGGAACAACAGAGATGCCTGTTTCATCTACGTTGAACACTTTGTTCGGTTTCATATTAATCTTATTTAATTCAGGATCAAGTAAATCGTAAAACATATTTACATTTAATTTGGTAAAGCCCTTCGCTCTTGCAAGTGCCATTGATTGTGGTTTCCGCAAAGAAAGAGTAGGATTTCTCTTTAAAAAATTTCTAAGCCATTTTTTCCAGCTGCCCCTTTGCTCTGGGCAAAAGGGTGTTCCATATTGTTATTGACAGCCAACTGAAAAGCTAGTTGCTTAATATCATGAAGAGTACCTCCATAAAACCGTTCCTCCATCTTTATGCAATATTGCAGTAATTCTCTTTCTAGCTCTTCGCCCAACACGCTCTTTCTACCCAGTCTTGTGTTTATTAGCTCATTAATATCCTTTTCTTTGTTATTAACGTAATTCTCAAGTGTTGACCTAGGTACCCCGTAGGTTTTAGATGCCTTCAAATATCCCATTCTTTTCTCTTTTACTGCAGCTACTGCAAGTTTCATCGATTCTGTGTCCCATTTTTTTCTCTTTCTCTCTAGGTTAGGCATCTAAAAATAATAATTATAGATATGCGTTAAAAAATAACTGAGCCTATTAGCGGATATCAGATAATAGGAGTCCCGCGCCATCCCATATTAGGAGCACCCATGTTGTTGAGATCGGCATGGCATAACCAAAAAACTACTCAACATAATCTAAATAACCAAGTCTAGTATGAAACTAACTTCCTTCCTTTATATAACCCTATAATATTAGTTTTCATGCTTTACCTTAAGAGGTGTTTAGTCGCCGAAGACCTTCACCAATCAGGAACAAGTATACTTTTGGCGCCAAAAGTTCACTTGTGGTACTTGGAGCACTCCTATTTATTCTGAGACAGAAAAGTCAAATGTAACGACGCGATTTGAATTTGGTCCATAATACTCTTCTTCTTTAATGTAGTATGTGATTTATACACGTCGACAACATTTAAGATCGAGCCCATCTAGCACAGGCCTGATGGGCTTAATTTAGCCTGTGCACAGTGCTCTATAGTTTTGACAACCCGCACGGTCAATATAATGTAATTCATATTTCAGAATCTATAATTTCGGCAAAAATACGAACTAAAGACGACAATTAAATACCAGTACAAATTCCAATCGACCGGAACAATTTTAAAATAATAAAATTCAACTAACTAATTAATATTTCACAGGATAAATAGCTTCTACTAGTAAAATACGTTCCAAATTCTTTTATACAAAAGTTGCTCCAAATTAAGTATCAAATACGTAAATATGATTTTTTTTAATATACAAAGTTACTCCAATTCCAGCTTTAAATATTTCTATACATGAATATAATTAATCTGTGTAGAATGCATAATTTGCCATACATTTGCACAAAATTCGATATAAGTACGACTTTTGGTCCAATTCTTCAAATTTATTTTATAGAAAAAATCCAGCTACATATATTTTTGTAGGTAAATGAAATAAATCTGAGATATTTGCAAAAAAAATCTTATGTATAAGAGTAATAAGTTACTTCCAGCCATATTTTGATCTCGTACAAAATTTAAGTTTAAATTAAATACATTTATATTTACTTATTTTATTTTAAAAAAATCTCAAATTCATGAGATTAATCGCTTAACACATAAATGTTCGTTATATTAATAAAAAAAAAAAACCGCAAGTCTTATAAATGAAAACCGCCTGTACGTTTTAACACCTTGTATAAATCAACAACAGTGGCACACGCCAAGCTACATATTAATACAGTTTGGCGTGTGCCACTGTGTTGATTTAGTTTTTCAATTTCTTTAAATTTCGGATAGCTCAAATCGTAGGAAGTCATTTACTGGACCTCAATCATATTAATTTCGATTACTTAATATCCTTTTATCTAATCATTAAAAAAAAGAAAAATTGGGCAATTATAAATATGATAAAAGCAGACATACAATTAAGATCAACAAATTAAAAATATATATTAAATTAGTACTTTATTTTAGATGTACTCTTGTTTCAAAAATATATAATAATTAACTTCGTATTACTCATAAAACGGTCGACCAAAATTTTCAACACAAAAAACCGTTACTATATCGTTATCATATCAAATAACGGCTATATTACAGGAATACCCACTTCCTATATTTACTATAAGTTTGTTTACCGTGATTAAATTCTCAAATGCGTTACAAAATTTAAAGATATACAAATTTAACTCATCCAATTAAAAGCCTGTAAGATTGAGGAAACCCTAAGCTACTTCTTTGGGATTTTCAGACATATTCAACATTAAATAAAATCTAGTATGTATTTATATTTTTAAGCATAGATTTCTATTAATTTTTAATCTAATTCTGTAGTATTATTTTACTTTGAAATAAAATAATTTACTATTTTTTACTTATTATGTATATGTAGCCAAAAATATTTCAATATTAAATAATAGAAACGGATAGTTATTTTGAAAAAAAACTAAATTTTGATTAATTTAATTTGATAGGGTAGGGTTGTAAATGAAAATCTACATTTGTGGAATGAATGGCAGCAAATTTTAATATACAAAACTTTTTCTTTCAAACAGATACAAAATTGTTATAAATTAAATTTAAACAAAACAAATAAAACTGGGTTTGATTTTCAAAGCAACAAAAACAAAGTCACGGACTTTGTCTTTGAAACCCACTCGAATTTTCTTCATCTAGTTCTCATCAACTTCGGCTTCTTGTTCTTCGTCAAATTCAGCATCTTCGTCGGCTGTGGCTTCTTGGTATTGTTGGTATTCTGATACTAAATCGTTCATGTTGGATTCTGCTTCTGTGAATTCCATTTCGTCCATACCTTCTCCGGTGTACCAATGCAAGAAAGCCTTTCGACGGAACATAGCTGTGAACTGTTCGGAAATACGTTTGAACAATTCTTGGATGGCAGTGGAATTTCCAATAAACGTGGCGGACATCTTCAAACCTCTGGGAGGAATGTCACAGACTGCTGTTTTAACGTTATTTGGAATCCATTCGACGAAGTAGCTGCTATTTTTATTTTGAATATTCAGCATTTGTTCATCTACTTCTTTCATAGACATTCTTCCTCTAAATACTGCTGCTACTGTAAGGTATCTTCCGTGTCTTGGATCGCAAGCGGCCATCATGTTTTTAGCGTCAAACATTTGTTGTGTGAGTTCTGGTACGGTGAGGGCTCTGTATTGTTGGCTACCTCTTGAAGTTAATGGGGCAAATCCAGGCATGAAGAAGTGAAGACGCGGGAAGGGTACCATATTTACAGCCAATTTACGTAAGTCTGCATTTAGTTGACCTGGGAACCTCAGACATGTCGTTACGCCGGACATTGTAAGGGAAACTAAATGATTAAGATCGCCATATGTTGGAGTCGTGAGTTTCAGTGTTCTAAAGCAAATGTCGTAGAGAGCTTCGTTATCGATACAGTATGTTTCATCTGTATTTTCAACTAATTGATGTACGGAGAGTGTGGCGTTGTATGGTTCGACTACGGTATCTGAGACTTTTGGGGAAGGTACTACGGAGTATGTGTTCATTATTCTATCTGGGTATTCTTCGCGTATTTTTGATATGAGTAATGTACCCATACCGGAACCGGTGCCACCTCCAAGTGAGTGTGTGAGTTGGAACCCTTGCAGACAATCGCAAGATTCTGCTTCTTTTCTTACTACATCTAGTACCGAATCTACTAATTCTGCACCTTCTGTGTAGTGACCTTTCGCCCAATTATTGCCGGCACCGGACTGTCCGAACACAAAGTTGTCTGGCCTGAAGATCTGTCCAAATGGTCCTGATCTGACAGAGTCCATAGTGCCAGGCTCCAGGTCAACGAGGATGGCACGTGGGACATATTTACCGCCAGAGGCTTCATTATAGTATACGTTGATTCTTTCGAGCTGTAGGTCAGAATCACCGTGGTATGCTCCAGTTGGGTCGATACCATGCTCATCAGAGATTATTTCCCAGAACTGAAATTAAAATAAACAAAATATATTAATTAAATGCTGGATACATATACGCAAATTTACGCAAGAACATTTTTTTTAAGTTAATTATAAACTGTTACAAATTCTTAGGTACGCAGATTTATTGGTTTGGTATCTATAGTAATAGTCTTGTTTTTTAAAATAAAAATAAAAATAATCGCAACGACCCACTGCGGAATTGCTTTTTGGTGGCAGGAACATAATTTCAAATAAAAAATCCAGTACATTGGATTGAAATTTATTTTGTGAATGAACATGTGTTATACGTCGGCTAAATTCCTTTTGGGTAGAAACAACAAACATTTGAAATGCTCCAACTTTTATATAAAACTTTAATTAATTATCTACGTTTTCCATTATGAGTATTGCCTTAAATGTATGTAAATGTATCAAAACTATGTATTAGCAATTGAAATAAATACACAACTTTATTTGACAGCAGCTCAAGTTCAAATATTATCGCCTAATCTAATATGTAATATTTTACTGTTAAAGAAGGTTTTGCGCATAAAAATATTTATTTTCTAGCCACTTTTGAAATTTAAAAAAGAATTATTTTTTTATTTATTAGCTACCTACTTGTTAATACAAAATTGCATACCACGAATGGTAAATCTGTTCGTTCCTTAAATTTATAAAAGTGTCTGAAACGAATCGATTGTAATTTAAAATTGCAATGGAGATAAGGTAATTTTAAAACATGATAAAATTCAAAACAATTCCCATAATTTCATAAGTTTGTTAATTATAATTAAGGTTACAAATGAAGTAAATAATGAATCAGTTTCTAGATAAATATTATATCTGAAGATTCGTAAAAATAATAATTTTATATAAAGGTACATATATAAAAAAAAATGTACTTTTGACCGACAGAATTAAAATTACGAGGAAATTTAATGTTAAACACATATTATTTGGAACAAATTCTAACACTTTAATTTTTTAAGAGACTAACACTTCCGTTCAAAAAGTTCAGCTGTTTCCCGAACAGCAGATGTTCTTCAAGTTATACAATAGCAGGTAGGTAGGTATATGACAAGGACGAGCTTTAAAGTAAAAGCCTCGTCAGACGTTTTGAATTATTCATTCTTACCAATATGATTCAATCATGTCTATATATAGGCATGAGCATTAATTCACGTTCTAAAAAGGTGACACAAATAATATTTCTTTTTTGCTAACAAACATTTCTCAACCTTTAACAGGGATGTCGAATTATTTTACATATATGAAAAAGAACTAGGTACATAAAATAAGATACACTGAAAAGAATAAAACACGTAGAACAGATGTTTACTAATTTGATTTTAATTATTACTTAGTTAAATTGGTTACTAAACATTTTTTTATTCTTTAAAAAAAATATCTAGGTGGACAACATATTCCCAAAATGTGTCTTAGTAATAATTAATTAAACATAATTGAAAATATAGATTCAGAACAGATGAGATTACACGCTTTCTTTTTGAAAGTCTTTTTACTCTAATTAACTACTCAACAAAATATGTTAATACACAACGGTAAAACGTTGGGAATAGTTCTTAATAGGTAGTAAAGATCGCGTCTTCCCTAAGTGCAATGAACTTGATTTACTTAATGTTCTTGCTTGAAGAGTATTTTCTCACTGGCATAGAACTGCTAATAATACGACAAAATAATGAAGATACAAAGATTTAGTATAGATAATCTTTATCATAATACCTGATAAAATGATGATAAAAGGTGAAAACAATTTAGAAAAATATAGCAGACAGGGTGGGGCAATCTTGAGAATACAAAATCGATTTTGAATACGACATATTACTCGGCTAAAGCATCTTTTCAACGCGTTCTACCGCTTGCTGTATGATGGGTTACCGCCTTTTTTAACGGTTTTTCTACTGTACTATGCAATACGAAAAAGTTGACTTCATACAAAAGAAATAATTTGAATTATTTTTCAAAAACTAAATAATACGTTACTTTTTAAAATATTGAGAACAAAAGAATAAATAAAAAATTACTTCAGGAATATTAAAAAATGAAATTTTAATATGCAGGCGTTAATCAATATTTTTAGGATAGTATAATAGTTTCAATTTGGAAAAAAGCCGGTTGTATTAGATGTTTACGTATTAATATATAAGACACAAAATGAATATCCACATAAACCACTTCAAGTAAATCCGTTAAAAGATAACACTGTTGGAGTTTTATCACCGATAATCTTGAAATAACTTCCGAGTTGGTCAAATCAAGATGGCCGGGAGAAACTACCATAATACCGGATAACACTATTGTTACAATTATTATAGAAAAAAATGAATATTGAGACGTACCTTAGCTCCAATCTGGTTACCACATTGACCGGCTTGGATGTGTACGATTTCCCTCATGTTGAATATAAATCTTTTCTTTAAATTAAAAATACAAAACACTAGTGACGCTGACGCTATTAACGTTGCGATCTGGAATGCAATGGCGGAGTTTGCGATTTAGTACTTATAGATGTCCCCTCCACCAACAGACCTGGCAGCACAGGGCAACTTGGGAGTTAATCGAATACAGAGGCGTTGTAGCACCAATAAATGAAAATATTTTTCACATTATGCCTTATGCATTTTTATTTCAAGGATATGCCAATTTGACAAACCATTTTTATTAATTCATGATTCTTTTTTTGAGTATTAATGGTAATAATTTGTTCGCGCATGTTCATTTATAGTAGTAAATTTGCCAAGTAACCGTTTCCCAAGAATTTAATATTGTTTTATATTTAATACTTAACATGTTCGGATGCATTCACACTTGTTTAGAAACAAGAGCCGATATGACAAATAAATTCATTATTTAGCTGTTTAATAGAAACCTTAAAACTAGCCACACAATAAATATTATGGCTATTTATTTGAATACCGGTCAATTGTAATTGTAATGGTTTATTTACCAAAATAAGGTGAAGTGGGGTAAATGCGAGGTAAAATTTCACTAGTGTAACTTTAGATGTCAATGAAAATGTTATTGTTATTTTAAAAATTCTGTAAAAATTAGCAAACGTTCTTTGGTCCTTAACGAAATGATGCCTATAACCAAACGAAGTGAATTAATTTTTAGGCTATCTGTTTTTATTTTTTTTAAAACAGCGTCATTATATCACAGTTGCCCCGTGAGTTGGGGTATATGTGATAATGGACTCTCTCCTGGTTTAGCGTGTCCAATAGAAGTATCTGTGGGGCAAACGTAATAAATATAATATTTCTGCGTAGTTTGGTTTTTAAAATATTTCATTTCGTAAAAAAATAACTAAAATACATTTTATAAAAAAATAAAAATATTAAAATTTTTAACTAGCAGAACATACTTATTTTTATCAAAATTTAAACATTTAGAAACACATTCAAGGTAACTAGAAGATATTATAATCATCAAACTTCACTGAAAAAGTAAATCCCGACACTCTTCGATCCTCTGCTGGCTGTGGAAGGATATTCAGTATACTTGCGCTGTCTACCAAGTCCTCATCTTGAACATCGGGTCAAACAAATTTAGATTTCGTCGATCTCAAAAGCCTAAAGCCAAGCCCTTCTTCATACCCCCCTTTCTGAATAATTTTTCCCACAAAGTGTTTCAGACCTTTTTTGGTTGCATATTGCACAAAAACCCACTTATTAACTTCGAGAGTATGAAATTCATCGGAATTTACGCTTTTTTCTAAGTTTTGCAATTCCTGTAAACATTCTTCATCTTTATCTGAATCTTTATTAGCTATTGATTCGTCATTTGATTCACTAGACTAATCAGAAATACATGTTACTGCTTTCTGACGAGTTCTTATCTGCCTCTTCTGTATTTCCGCGGCCCCGTCTTTCGGTGCAGTAATGACTTGAGATCCAGGAACCAACAGTCTTTTTGTTAATTTTGTTGAGGATTGATGTTGACGAACGCATTGTAGCAAAATGTTTTCAAAAGTAACAGTTCCATTTGAAGGCGCAATATCATCAGGCTTTGTCGAAGGGCCTGGTATATTGGAGACACGGACAGAGATTATCCCATTTGAAGTATTTGGGAGCTGAATTTGTGGGTCATCAATATTTTCTGCAGCGCTGTTAGTGACTATAGTATTTTGGGAGTCCCGTCGTTTTAATGCTTCGATGTCGAATTTTTCTCTTGCTACGACTCTGTCATTAAATGGCACAATACCGGACTTTCTAAAGCCACTAATTATTAAATTTGCCTCTATGTCACTCCATGTTTCTGCAATAAGTATTGAAAACATCTTTTTTGGTAGTTTGCACCAACTTGTTATCCCAGGTTGTTTTTAGAGATTTAAATACGGAAACGTCGAGGGGTTGCAACAGGTAAGTCGTGTGAGGTGGTCTTTTTAGAATTGTAATATTTTGTCGCCTTGCCAAGTCAATAACTCGAGTGCTGACATGTGACGAATACCCATCGTATGTGATGAGTACTGGCCTCTGTTCGTCCAAAGCAGGAATAACAGTGTTTTGTAGGTAGTTGAAGAAAATATCAACATCCATCCACCCTTTTTTACTGGCAGCATACGACATTCCAGGGAAGACATCGTCAGGAGCTTGCTATAGGTCCCAGACATTACCACCTTTAAAAACGATTAATGGTGGACCTTTTTCTCCAGAAGCACTGGCCAATAATGAGACAGTTGTATTTTCACGACCAGGAGTACTATAATACGGGAGCAGGCCAGTCCTCTTTTGCCAACAACTTTTGTTTTATTAGGATCTATGGCGAAACTACTCTCGTCAAGGTTCCAAATTTGAGAAGGCCCCTCTTCAAGTTGTAGTTCGGCTAAAGTTTCTTTCAGAAGTTTAAAATATTCATAAATTATTCATAATTATTATATCTCGCAAATTCTATAGATTGTGGTATCTTCAGACTTAAACCATGTCTTTTCTTAAGACCAAGAAACCAGTCAGTCCCTGGCGGGCCATTTTTAAATGGAGTATTTACAAGCTTATGCTCCTTTACAAACTTGAAAACTAGCTGCAAAACTTCCTTTTTGGATACTCCAAATCTCCACTTCTCTAAAATAGTAATCCCTCTCGCTAGTTCAAGCTCTTGATTCCAATCCAATACAGTTGATCTGCCTTTCTTTTGTTTTTTTGCGCCGCGAAGACCTTTTAAACAGCTGTAAATGGTACACTATGGAATTTTATAGGTTTTGAAGGCTTTGTAGATAGTCACTCGACCCGCTTGTATTTCCCGTATAGCTACTTCTAGGTCTTCCGCGGAGCAAACTGGGTCATCACGCTTTCTTTTATAATTACGAACCATTTCGATCTGTAAATTTATATGGGGTAAATGTAATATGCATAGGGGCAAATGTGATATGTCGTAAATCACATTTGCCCCGTTGTATCATTTTGAAGGGGCAAATGTAACATACGGTAGTATAAGGAAAGACGCAAATACCTCATGAAATGTAACATTCACAATATAAATTACAAAGTTTTCTCACGTCAGCCCAAACTTTTGAACAAGCTGGCTCTAAAAATTCCAAATGCTTCTGCGAATTCAGGAAACACCTGTTGCACTCGTTCTCTAACCTCAAATACGTACTTCCACGAATAAGCAGCTGATTCAATAGTCGGCCGGTATAGTCGCATTCCAACAGGCTTAGAGAGATCAGGCTTGTAAGTTTTGATAGTGTTTTGCTCAAGAAAGCAGTTTCGATGGAAATTTACGAAATCTTGACCTGGTATCACATTTACCCCATTTTGACAATTACCCCACTTTACCTTATACAATTGTTTTTTAAAACAAGATGAAAGTTTATCGATATTTTAGGATTTTTAAATGCACACAGTAATTTAGTATATTAGGCAAGTATGTATATTGTCAGTAAATCTGCATTTAGTTCGACCTATACCAAGTTGATTATGAAGGACACATTAAACTAAATCGTTACTCAAATGACATGGATGTATTAACATCCATGTCATTTGAGTAACGATCAAATTTTCTGGTAAATATTTAGACATAAATGTATTAATAATAATACATTCCAATATTGATTTCCATCATTTTAGTTCTTGTACAATTAGTGTCAATAGAAACTAACACCAATTACAAACATCTTACAATTAATACAGACTTTTTCATTTACTCTCATATTAGAAACTACAACATTTATCATTTTTTTATAAAAATGTTATAGGTATCCATAAACCTATATTTATTATTACTTATTTGCCTATTTATTAACCCGTACCTAATGACAGTAATATCTATAATAGAATATTTATAAATTAATAAATATTAAGAATTTATTTAAGAAAAAAGATATAAATGCTTTTTTAATGTTTTGAATACTTCTGCAATCTTAATAAATTCTGTAGAATACATAGGTAATATATAAGCTACTGTAGGTAGGTATCTTCCAATTTACGTTATTAAATTTTTAAACTTATGTTTTTTTAACGAGCCTGTGGTAAATTAGAGGGATTATAATATTTGGATGCAAATGGTGTACTATGTATGCTGAGCCAATTTTGAGTTTCCCTATATAGGAAGCTAAGTCCGACGAGAACGTTGTATCATCTTGAGCACGATCTCCGTGGATAAAATTAACTAGTTTTGTCAAACAATTTAGAATATATAGGTTCTTTGATTATCTAGAGTTTCATCTTTTACTCTTCCCACGTAAATCTTGGAAATACCTACCGGAGGAAATTGGTCACCAAATTAAAACCATCGTTTTTTTAATTTCAGAATAGGTTAGAATAAATTTAGTTTTTTTGAAGTAGATTTCAACAATAGTATTAGAAATGGACCATCCAACTATGATTAACGAAGTATATTATTTATTAGTCTAAATAACATTTTAGCATTTATTTTTGAAGTGAAAACTTCTATGGGCGCGTTGATGCATTGATTGTTGGGCATTGAACGAGACTGAGCCGTCACGCTCGGAATGTAACGATGGTCGGGTAAAGTCGGCTCGAGTCCAGTCGACTAAGGGAGCGAGAGAGATATAATTAACGCGTCTCTGCCGGTCTCTGCTATACTCGTTCGGCAACCGTTTCACGCTCGGCTTTGTATTATAACACTAACTAGCGGTATTTAATTTCAATTAAATTGAAATTTAGAATAAATACGCGAAATGTTGTATTTTTATTTTCTGAAAAGTTCTTGTCCGCGTGCAGATGCGATCCCGAGCCGCCCGGGTGTAAGGCCGGCACGTTACCATTAGACCAGCGCGGGTACTTGTATAGAATTATCATATTGTCTCTAATTTTTGAAGTGAAAACTTGATCAGACCGAGCGAAATGTACTAGAATAATGTATAGGTACACAATAATAATAGATATATATCTTTTAAATGTAATATAGAACGAAAATGGAAAATGGAAAATGTAAATGTAAATGAATATAGAACGAAAAAAAAGTTGTATTACGTATTACTAACCTCGCCTAGATGAAGTTTTCACTTCTGCCATGTGGTCTTAAGCACACCCATTTTTTTTGGCCTTTCACAACAGGCACAAGACCTACTTTTGCGGGCAGTATGTTCCTTGAAAATGATTATGATTCTTTATAATATGGATAAATATGAAGTTTCAAGTTATATTCTGTTCAATTTGATTATGGGGTTATTCTTAATTCTTAATACACACTTCTACGGAGTATTTCCATTCTCCTTATCTTCTTATCTTCTCCTTATTTTGATCGCATGTTACAATGAATGTTCAAATTGTGCTCCGTTTAGAACTTGGCAGTGATATACTATCATGAGAATGTCGTAATGAATTGTGTGTCATTGGAAACTTCAAGTTACCATACAAGAAAAAATTTAGTGGCGGTAGGTCTGGAGAACGAACTGACCATTCAATGCTCCCTTGCATCCAATTTAGCATACAAGAAATGCGTCAGGGATCTGTCAAAACCAGATATTCTCGCTTGGATGATTAGGTCTGTTTGGATTTGAACAGAGCCGCTTAAGTGTCTAATATAACCATTTAAATTTCTTTCTAAAATAATTGTCCTGCATGGGATATTGTTACCAGCCATAACAACAGACACATATTCACTTGTTGACGATGTTGTGTATGGACTTCGTCCATAGTAACACCAATTATGCTTGTTTATCGTGTCATTAGACATATAACATTACTCCATCAGAAAACAGTATTTGCTTCACAAAATTATTAATTCAGTTATTATTGCACAAAATTCAGAATCAAATCAAACATCATTTTGTGTGCTGATTTTTGGGAAATTTTCTAATTTTCTGTTTTTGTTACTATACACTTCAGACTGGCATTTTCATCGGTTGCTTCCTACCTCGGTATTATTCGATACAGTGTACTTTTTACCAGTTTGGCGAGCAGGATAGACAGAAAAAGAAACAAAAAACAAGTGATTTTTATCAAAACAACGTTGACAGGCACGGTGTTCACGTATAAGCCAACATAATGACAAAATTAATTTGTGAAAAGAATATGAGAAATGTAACAAGACGGGTTTAAAAATGTATCATTATTTCTGAAGGTGGCTTATTATATATACCTACTTACATATATTCCATTCAAGAAAATTAAGCTAGTAGCATATCCTTTTAACCGGAAGCGACAAAGAAGGAAATGTCCTAAATACATTTCTAATTTTTAGCTATATAACTGTATTGAATTTTAAAAAAGTTCCAGAGTTCACACCAGCCTTGTATAATTATTTTGATGACAATTTGAGAGCCAAAGTTCAGAAATCGGACGAACATATTTAGGGAGGAAAAATACTTCGAAGAAATGTTAATAATTAAAAACTATTTTAAGATATAATAAATATTTCTTACAACTTTCATTTAAAGTGATATTATTAGACGCCAGTACTACGGGTCTGATAGCCAGGGAGAAAGAAAGTTTCCAAGGAATTTTGTATTTCTTGTAATATACCCCTTTTCTGCCTGTCCGGATTTTTAATGCAAGTTTTGTAGGTAACGTGTTTCATACCTGGAAATTATAGGGCTACCTACCGGACTGCAGAGACGAACCGACAATCATTCACCCCTCTTTATTTTATTCTTTGTACAACTTCTACTCTCATATCTTTCTTACATTAAAACGTGTAAATTTGACATTTAAATATGGTTTGGTTTCATATTTTCTGTTACCAACCTCAAAGAAATAAAATTAGCGTGCGATGAAGAAGGACACCAAAATGGGTAAGAGATACCCTTAGAAGTCCTCTTAGCTATTTCTAGTCACTCTTCTTTTACACTCTAAAATACACTACGCCAACTCATAAGGTTTTTCCCTCTCCAGCCTTCTTATATGATTTGAATTATGGAGGAGATAGATAGCTTGCATGTTCTCGTGTTGAAGAAGTCTTTCTTAGTGACATCCTAGAAATTTTTTACTTTTCTTGTCAACGACTTGGTTTATTTTAAGGTCATCGTTATTGATATAACAAGGCGCGTTTAGGAATTCCCCTTAGCACTTTGTTTTGAAGAGTTGGAATAATTTTAATGTAGGTGTTTTGGTACACCCCCATAATTGTATGCCGTACGTACACAGCAGTTTTATAATTTTCTTATAAAGGAAAAGCCTATTGTGCCTTGACAAAGCTAATTATCTTCCCAATAGCCAGTACATTTCTTGAGCTTTCCAGCACAATTTTGCGTCTAATATTAAGCCAAGTTATTTAGCCGTATGTGTTTTTATGCTTATTAGCAAACTCAGTATAACTGATTTACTCTCATGCAATTTCATCTTCCATTTCGTAGTACAATTATTTTCTTTGTTAGTCTCTAATAGTCTTGCTGGACATAGCCCTCCCCATGGCGCTTCCAAGCTGTCTTGTGTTTTCTAAATTCAGTCTCTTCCGGTTATCTTCACTCAATCGTCCAATCATCTCTTGTGTGGTCCGACCACCTCTTTTGTGGATTTACGTCCAATATGGCCTGCCCAATTTAGCTTAGCGATCCCTTCAATAAAGTCTGTTACTCCTGTTAGCTTTCTAATAATGGTGTTTCTTTTTTTTCCTAAGGTGATCCCTGCTCCGTGGACCATATATGTGACTCTCAGTTTCTCGGTAATATTTTCTGTTAAGGTCGTGGTTCTATTCCATAATGCAAGAACCGGAGGAATACATCTGTCGAAGACTTTCCGTTTTTAACATAAAAGATGGGTCTCTCAGAATATATTCAAGATATCTGAAATCAATCCATCACAGCCGAATTCTTCTAGTTGTCTCCTTTGTTTGGTTTTGTTTGCCTAATTTTATGGTACCTATGTGCCAGGTAAATATCTTCTTCGACACTTTCTACTTTGTGAGGAAATTCTCCTTTTCGCTGTTTGGTAACATTTTTGATTTGCTGAGCTTCATCCGCATGCCTCCCTTTATAGCGGCCCTATTTAGTTGCGATATCATTTTGTCCAACTCGTTCTCTTCCGATGTTATTTGAACGATATCGTCGGCAAATCTTAAGTGGTGCATAAATTTGCCATTAATGTTTATTTGAAGGACAATGAGAGGCAAAAGAAATAAACAGTTCAATTATGAAATACATAGTGTCATGGGTGAAAGTAGCTATAAAGTAATTTTCTAACTGGTAAAAATCACATTTATAGAGGAGGTAGAGGATTGAGTCCAGGACACTTCCCTCTGGAACTCCAGCTTTAATTACCTTAAGATCAGAGTTGACGATTTCCTGCTTGATCTTAAAGTGTCTTATCGTTGGGTATGGTTTTAAGATATCTGTATATTGTGTGGGTAGGATAGACTTTAATTTATCTAATAGACCTATATGTGAAACTTTATCAGGTGCCTGTTCTATATGTAAACATATAGCTGAAAAGTGATAATAAATTACTATATTAAGGAATATATCGAGCCCATCAGTACGGAATTCGTAATGGTAATAATTACCAGCCAGTAAGCAGAATTTATATGTGATAAATAGTTATAATATACCTATTTATAATATATAAATTCCACCAATGTATCCCTGACTATCAATCCCTGGTAATAATAATAATAGAAAGTCATGTCTTAACCGTTTGACCGTTATGTCACCTTATGTGATGCCTCTTTTCCGATATTTCCCCACTATGTTGATATAAAGTAGTGTCATGTTTGCAAGAATATTTGATAAATTTTACCTTTTACTTCTTATACGTAGTATGAGGAAGTATTGTGATGAAGAAAATTTTCGACCTCGAGATTTTTTGGAGATATCCACGTTTTGAAGTTCCCTGATACCAAAGAAGTGGTTTTTAAAAAATGTCTCTCTCCCTCTGTGTGTGTGTGCCTGTCTCTGTGTGACCACGATAGCGGTCAAACCGCTGTAGATATCAATTCCAAATTTTGAATTTACGTGTATAATCTCCCTCTTGAGTTTTTCAGTAAAATCGCTAACCGGAAGTAGCAGTTTACTTCAGTGAAAAATTCGAATTTTGCCAATATTTCAACTACTAAGTTTAAACAAATTTATAAAGAATTCATATGTACTCAGAAATTAAATTTGAGAAGAATTTTAGTTTTTCGAAATTCCTACCGGAAGTATAGGTCTTTTACTCTTATCGAAAATCAGTTTTTTGCGAATATTTCGCAAGCCATGCTTTTTAGACAAGTACGTTACGAGTATAAAAGTATTTAGAACTTAATTTCCAATACCTTTTCTATAAAAAATTCAAATTCAATATTCCGACCGAAAGTAAGACTTTTACTCTTACCGCATAGAATTTTTTTGCAAATATCTCACAAAGTTTGCGCTCTGTAGAAATATATTAAGAGACTAGAAGTACTTAGAATAGGATTTTGAATTCTTTTTATCTAAAATATTTTAAAACTTTATAATTTGAAACGCTCATACGTATAAGAAAGTAGTGTGGTGGCCACACCTCATTCTTTATTATAAAAAGAATTGCCTTACTCCAACTCCTCTACTTAGAGTACAACCATTTGAGATTTCATACAGCTGGTGGATTGAATTGTACCTGTTTGTTACTTTTCTAACAGATTCCAGGAACCTTCACTGCGGAGACAAAACAATCGTCTTAGACTGACCCTAATACTCTCTTGCCCTGGAGACATTTTGGATTTCACATTTACTCTATCAGTAGCACTTCAGGGGTTTCTCGACAGTTACCTTTTACTGCGTCACTTATTTTCTTTTGTTATGTAAACGCTAAAATTATCGTCAATTTTTTTTGTCAAATAAATTCATGAATAAATTGTCGAATTAGAACCCGCTCTAATTTTTCGTCAATTTTCTAGGGAAATATGGTAACATTTTAGTTTAAAATTCAATGCCAATTTTCGCGTTGTGAAGTTTCTGCTCCGTGTAATATTCTTTCATTATAAAAGATTGATGGAGTTAGTAAATCCATCGCATTTATAAAGAAATATTAATGTTCCAATAAATAATATGCAACTGCTATACAAACGTTGCAGAGGACCGACAAAAATCGATTGCGAGAAGTAAATTTCACTAAGTATTTGTAACAAATAGTTATTTAAATAATCAAGTTTTATTGAAAAGACTAGCTCTTTCGGCAGACGTCGTTCTGCCCTTTCCGGTAGGCGGCGCGATGACTTTGATATGGTTAAAGTCCCAGTATAAGAAAGTCTGGACAAAAGAGTTCGTTAGTGCGATTGCAGGATAGACATAATTTCTGTTTATAAATATAAAATTTATTAATAGCATAACAACAGCGCCACCTATCGTATCCAGATTTTGTGATTTTCTTTTTTGTCACTAAACTAATATATATTGTGAATATGGAACATGCTGGCCCATAAATATAGAATTTGTTAATAACTTGACTTCAGCGCCACCTATCGAACATTTTTGTCTATTTTGACGCATTGACGATATAAATATGATGTGAGAATATCAAGAAGATTGGTTGAGCCATTAAAAAGTTATTACAAACTACAGACGCACCGATTATACCGGGTGTCTGTTTAAGCTCGGCCACCAGCCATATCTCGGCAACCCTTTATCGTACAATCTCGCGGAAAAAATCTTGATAGTAAAATGGATGACGGGAATTACAACAAAAATAGTTTTAAGTTTCCAAAATGATCGCAAGGGGGCGCAATTCTCAAGATGAATTAAAAGTTCGATAATTTTTCCATAAATTCTAGATTAAGATAGATCAAAAGATTTACTAGCAAAATTTTTAGACGTTTTTATACAACTTTCATTTGAAACTATTTGATCTAACTCCCGTACGAAGGGGAGAGTGGAGGGGGGTATGTCTGCGCACAAAAGTAGGTATAACTTTGGTTTTCCCCAACGGATTTTAATGTTTCTGGGCTCATTAGATAGAGAATTTTACAAAGAATTGAAGGATATGTAGCACGAAATTACGTGGTTGTCAAAGAAAATAACAGGGGGCGCTGTTCTCAATGTATGTATATTTCTTGTTTTTTCTTTAAAATTTCAAATGGTAACATTGATAACAGCGCCCCCTGTTATTTTCTTTGACAACCACGTAATTTCATGCTACATGTCCTTCAATTCTTTGTAAGCTTCTCTATCTAATGAGCCCAGAAACATTAAAATCCGTTTGTGCAAACCAAAATTATACCGACTTTTGTACGCAGACATACCCCCCCCCTCCCCTCTTCCCTTCGTATGGGAGTTAGATCAAAAAGTTTCAAATGAAAGTTGTATAAAAACGTCTAAAAATGTTGCTAGAAAAATTTTCAATCTATCTTAATCTAGGATTTAATGAAAAATTATGGAATTTTTAATTTATCTTGAGAATTGCGCCCCCTTGCGATCATTTTGGAAACTTAAAAATATTTTAGTTGTAATTTCCGTTGTCCATTTTACTATCAAGATTTTTTCGCGAGATTGTACGATAAACGGTTGCCGAGATATGGCCGGTAGCCGAGCTTAAACAGACACCCGGTATATATAAAGATATTCTTTATGAAAACAATTACAATACTATATGGAAAGTGAGAGTGTTGCATTTAATTACTAGTTTGTGATTATTTCTATTAAGTACATATAAAAATATTCGGATATGCTTTTGTATCTATCAGCAAGCTATAAGTTCATATTTTGCATATATAATCGAGTATAATTAACCCCTACAAATATCAGAATAACAAGTTCCATATAACCTCCAAATTGATAAATGAAAAAAAAACCGTGTTAAATGTTTCAAAAAAAACAAATGTTACTATTTGATGGTTGGTACTAGTGGATACAGTCAGTAAAATATTGGATGAATTTTTGCGTTTACATGGTCCACTACATTGATGTATAAACTCATGGACCTATTTGTTTATGAATATATTCGTCAATTTATTTGACCGTGTAAACATGGCATAAGAAAATCAAAAATATTGGTCTTGATTTATAAAGGTCAGTATTGCACATATATTACTTTCTTTATGTACCCCTATTTTGAAAGCGAATAAAAAAACAGTAAGACAGATAGAATCAGAAGTTATCAAAGACAACCGTCGAAACCAACGACTTAGATACGTAAATAAATATTTTTTAAATTTTCTGGAAACTTTATCTTGAATATTTAAATCGTCCTTTCTTTCAATTTACAATGCAGAAAGCTAATATTAGTTGAAATAAATTAAGTACTGAAATAAAAAAGTTATTTGGCAAAAGTAAGATTCACGTATTTCATATTACTTTAGCCAATATTCACGCAATAATTCTATAATTTCTTCTTATGTAATAGGACGAGCTCGGTTATCAATTAATCTTAACGTACAACTAACAATGTAGTAGTACCTGGAAAAATAAAGTCATGAAACAAGTATTCTGTATTAACAATACTGCGCTCTTTTAAGGACTTGTTTTTTTAATAGATTACTTGTGTCCCACCAACACGAGTAACTTATTCGCCCCTCTGAGACATAGATACACGCTTTCGAAGATTTTATTTTATCATAGCCTTTATTTCTTGCTCGTGCAGATAGTTTGAGCTGTTGCTTGCACCATGTGATTGTACTTCGATTAACTTTGAGGTCGCGCCATACGTATCAGAAACAAGGTGTATTTACATAGAAAAAACATATCAATGTATTGAGATTACTAGAACGTCAGTTAAATGACCATAGAATTTTCACCAAAGTTTTTCCAGAGCAGCACTATCCAAAAGTGGTTGATGGAACCTCGATTAATCTGTCAGCTGTCTAATCGATATTATTGAGATTGCTAAATGTCATGTTCAAAGGCAACCATTAAACGAAAAATTCTTCTAATTAGTCTTGGGTTTCGTAGTTTGCTTCTCTTAATTTGTGTCTAATGATCTGGTAGGAAGCATCTATTCTGAAAACAAAAAATAATGAACAGTTCTTTCTTCAAAAGTGAGTGCAAGTGCTTATACTTCTTACACAGTCACTAAACATAATTAACTGCTCTTTATAACCTGCGCCTTCATACAGCTTATATACCTTACTGCCTTCCCAGAAAACCAGTTAATTAAGCAATGAAATGATGAATTAACAATGAAATAAATAAGGCAAAGCGTTATCAAAATAAATTATACAGTGCGTTCATGATGAAAGGAACAAATTCGTTTAAAATTCAAGTAATTATTAGTATTTTTAGTTGTGAATTTTTTGACATAAGAAAATTATATACAGGCTGTCTAAAGAAGAACATATGCAGCAATCATTGTTTTTTTTTTAAAATGGAACATACTGTATATTATGCCATATTTGAAATGTATGGTAAATTCTCGACACTTTTTGTGTAACATACCATATCGTCAAAATCAGCGGTTTTCGGAATAATGACGTTTGAAATGTGATAAATTAAAAAAAATACATGAAAATCGATTAATTTGAAGTAGAGTTTTTTGTTGAAGATAAAATTTGCAATACCAGGTTGTTTTTGTTGGCTTTTTAAAAAAATTTCTAGGTGTCCTTGTTCAATTTGAACATTTTATTTCATTACCTATGTGTATTTTAATTTATCACAAAACTCATTATTCCGAAAACCGCTGATTTTGGGGATATGGTATGTTACACAAAAATGTGTTTAATGTGTTTAGAATTTACCCTACAATTCAAAAATGGCATAATATACAGGGTGTTCCATTAAAAAAAACCAATGATTGCTGCATATTGCTGTGGTATTTTTTTGTAAATAAATAAATAGATAAATAAAGAGACCAAACAAATAAAAAAATCAACAAAAATAAAATATCACTATGTTTATTTTAAATAAATATAAATTTACATGTGAGATATAAATTATAATTTAATATTTCAACAAAATAAATACAGAATAATTCACTAATTTATATAAAAATATATTTATATAATTCAAATTGTACCATAACGATGGGTACTCACTCAAATTGATGACTATGCTGTAAAACACACGTCAATGCAATATGGGTTGCATACCCATAAAAATAATAGCACACAATTAAAAATAGAATGGATAAAAATATAAAACAATGTTAAATAAATTAGAGCACAAAATTGTGTTAAATGCCATACAAAACATGATGCTTAAATACTGACCTCAGTTTTTAAAAAGGATATGTAATGATTTGGACATTATTATTAGTGATTAATAAAAAGTAGGTCACTCGGTGACACATTCTCTGGCAGTAATAATAACCGATGAATAGAACCCTGCGTTCAACAGATTGCATTAATAATAAACACTACGACACGAACAAAGGTCTCTATACATAAATAAATATATATTTCACTTATTTCACAGTCACAAGATCAATTGTATTTTCTTCCGTATGGGACACCAAAATGCATACAAAAGTATATGATTTACTTGTTTTCGATATACACCAACGCATCCAGAATGTAAATATTGTGGCCTGGTTCACCATTAAAAATAAAACATTATGTTGGTTATGCAATTTGACTGATATTCACAGAATAAAAGATATTGTTGAATGTACATCTAAATATGCGGTTAGTACATAGCTTCATTCACATACAAATGCTTCAAGACATTTCAGGCTAAAATAAATAAATAAAACATTAGTCAGTATACAATATAATACAATAAAAGAATACCTACCAATAAAATAAAATCAATCAGAATGTCCATGGATACAAATATAGAATATGTAAATAACAACAATAGTAAACATGGCGGAAAGAAAGTCACATGACCACGTGACATCGATAGTTATGATAACAAACACGGAGGGCGCAGCAGACCAAAATTTTTAAACTGAACGAACAATTTAAAACAAAATAAATCGTTCGTCAAATGTTAATCGGTATAAAAAGGCAGGCACCAGCAAAAATAGAGGAGTCCATCGGAAGATCTTCAAGACCTAAGAAGAAAAGAAAAGTTGAACCAGTGCTCCAAGAAATAAAAATCTAAAAGGCATAAACGCCTTTAAGATACAAACGCTGCAGAATAAAACGTGTGATACGCGGCATAAACGGAAAGGTGCGCGCTATAAATAAAGGCGCGAAATACTACTATTGGACTTCACAAAGCCGTCACAATAAATTCGATGAGATGGAGGGCCTGGACTACCAAGGAGAGTTTGAAATGTTATACAATCAAGAAAAGTAAGTACAAGCACTATAAAAAAAAAATAAAACTCCATCTTGCAATCCTATAAATAAATAAATAAAGGAATCTTCATGTGTGTTTCCAAAATTATCAAGCAACGAAATTTAGAATATTATTTAAATAATTAATAAATGCTTCTTTGGGTAAGCTTTGGGTTGACGTGCGAATCTTAACTCAAGGCGATTCAACGGAGTATTAATAAATTTTCCGGATAGCAACAAAATTTGGAATATTATTTAAATAATTAATAAATGCTTCTTTGGGTAAGCTTTGGGTTGACGTGCGAATCTTAACTCAAGGCGATTCAACGGAGTATTAATGAATGTTCCAGATAGCAACAAAATTTAGAATATTATTTGTATAATTAATAAATTCTTCTTTGAGTAAGCTTTGGATTGACGTGCGAATCTCAATTCAGGGCGACTCAACGAGGCGTTAACGCTTTTAGTTGAATAACGATAACTTCGAAATAGTATAGGAAACATCTAATGGTTCCTCCTTGTTTAATCTCGATTTTGACGTGCGAATCTCAGGTCGAGATGATCCAATGAGGATACATCAGTAAAAGTAAAGAAAGTGAACTTAGTAAAATTTCCTTGACACATGAGCATACATGAAGAATAAGTGTAGTCATTTTTTTTTAATATTTACAATTTCTTAAAGAACAAAGGATTTGCAAGGTGCTTGTACCATTGATGAAAAGGCAAAACATAATAATGAAATAAATAAAGTATTGTATTTATAATGATAAAACTAGCTGTCCATCAATCTCTTCGAGCTTGAATCGCCTTTCGCGTCCGCTTACAGTTTTATTACAGTTCGCTGTAAAATGCCAAAAAAAATCATTTTTGATTTTCTAAACTTTTGGCACACCTTGTATAGACGTATATTTTTGTCCACGAAGTACTGTCACGGTGACAGGTGGAACGACAATTTAAAGCATCTTAACGTCAGTCTGACTTTTCGTTGTTGGAGTTTGAAATTTAGATGCTTTTTAGCGTAATACTAAGACTTGACACTAAAAGATTCATAGTTTTATTAGTTTTACACAATGAAAGGACTAAATCATTATTGAAAATGTAATATCAGATTTATTTTAATTTTGCATAATTTAACCTGCCAATTATCATGGCCCGCAAACATACTTTTGACATAACTTTTGTTATAATGCAAATTTGTGAACAATGCATGCCCATTACACAGAAGAATCAAGTTTTAAATAAAATGTTGGTATAGAATAAGTATGACTTATTACTTTTATTTATAATAGTGAATTTATAACTGGCTTCCATATTAATAATTAGTTTCATTTGTCTGCTCTGAAATTGTTCCTGTCAAAGTGAGTTTGCAGTGGCATTGAGTCGTCGCCTGTAGATCGTGCTCTGGCTATGTCGGTTGCCGAGACGATCCTATTATAATTTAAATATTTAGTAGTGACGCTGGTAGTTGAACTAAAAACAATAACCAAAAATAATACTGACCGACGTTGGAATATCTGTGTAAACATTTTGCTTACACACATTGTAAAAAGAATATAATTTGTAATTGTTGGATCATTTTGTGATTTTTATTAAGTATTTAAGGAAAAATAACACAAAAAGGTAGTTCATGATTACAACTAATCCATCGAAATAAGAGCCACCAGCCTGGGACACGATCATCATCAACCATCATCAGAATGTTTGATTAACAATTTGATTTAATGGTGTATTTTCAAACATATCGCATTAAATGATTGAACGCTGCCCATACTTCAAACTTTCTACTGACAATCAAACTATTTAGTAGAAGTAATTGTTGAATTAGACTGGAATATTTACTTTAGTAAATTGAATAGTTACAAAACAATTGTCATTACATTGGAATTTGATTCGTCTGTCACCTAGTAATAATAATATAAATCATATTTTAAGGTAATTGTCTAATACCGTGCCGTCAAATACTTTCCGCATTAGAGTAGGCTGTTTTTGAAGTTTTTAAGTAATCAATGTTGGTGTACATGCTAATTTTTTGAAAACTTCAAATTCTGACAGTTGTCATACTTAAATTCAAATTATAGACGCCTATTATTATTTATATGACATAACCAAACTATTAAAATTATGCACTGTCACCAACCATTAAAAAAAAAGCATGGCCGTCTCTAATGCGGAAAGTATTTGAAGGCACGGTATATAGGCAAAACTAAAATGGATCTGATAGCACTTTTCTCATTAATATTTTAGTCATTTCGCTGTATAAAATTTGTAATTTCATATCTTTTTGTGTCAAGGTCTACAATAAATATCGATGAAGCTTAAAAACATGAACCATGAAATATCAGACAGATGTCAGGGTGTTTAACCTTTTTTTTTTTGAAATAATTCAAATGAATAATGAAAGCAGTTCAGATTTCATCACGAACTGAAATCGATTGATCGTTTTGACGTTTTATAACCTGCAATTAAATTTTTGTGAAATTGCCAACATTAATCAAAAGTCAGATGGACTTTTTCTGACAATTCTGACGTTTCCTGTAACATTTAAGCCACCTAACGTGAATGTTGAGTTGACCAACATTTCGCGTATGCTCTAGTTAAATATATCGGTGTTAAAATAATAATAGATGAGTAAAGATGGCTACACCCTTTAACTGTTACTTAATTTTAGTTTAATAATATACTATGTTCACCAATTTTGATCAGCATGATGTATTCGTTTCTTTGAATTACAATTAACGTAGGGCTTCCGGGACAATAGTCAATAGAAATAAATTTATATGACGTTCGTTGCAAATAATCAAGCTCATCAGTGCTCCATAATGTTTGTCATAAAATGTCGATATAAGTCATCAAGTGCTGATTATTCAATTTACTCTTTCCCCCCCTTTTTTTTTTTATTTAGGACACATTAATTTAATAGAATACTTGCTCTTTTTGTTATTCCATGAAAGTCTTCGAGTTTGAAATGCTTCTTTGGAACGTGACTACTGCCAGTCGCAGAGGCACTTGAATTTTAACGGTTATAAATTTTCTTTTAATTAGTTTATGAATGAAGATGCAAATTAAATGAAATATCTCTAGAAATTAATTATACATTATTGTGGCATCTATAATTATAGACAAATGCACTGATAGAAATATTGTCTTGATCTAAGAAAGTATATTTTCTTGCGTATATACAAAGCTTTAATTTACTTGATTTGAAACGGTCCGTTTTATTATAAGTAAATATTTCCAAACCGTTTTAAATCAAGTAAATTAAGGCTTTGTATATACGGAAGAAAATATATTTTCTTAGATCAAGACAATATTTCTAACAGTGTGGATTTATTAACTAAATAATTTCCCATAAAATGTTTAACATTTCTATAGAATTTACTGAAAGCTGATTACTTGGAACATTTCGTTGACATTCAAGTTTGATATAATGCGTGTGCACCTAGTCTAAGTTGAATGTAAGTAGGCCGAACAGGTAAACCTAAGATGGTTGTATGATCAAGATTTGTTGTATCATATATAAATTTCTTTGTTTTTTAAATTTGGTAGTACTCTAACTTTATTTGTCTCAAGTTTTATGATAAACGTTGCCCATACGTTAAATTTTCTTGCAAACTGTCATGGTGGTGACAGTTCGATCTATTGCGAGAATGAATTGTCAAATTGAATGTCACTGTAGACATACCGTGCCTTCAATTAATTTTTTTTGGAATAACCTACGATTTCAATATTAATTTGAAAACACTGTGGAACTTTTCAATAAATTGACTTAACTATGACAGTAGTCAAAATGAAAAACATTACTATAGCACAGTATTCCCAAATTAATATTGATATCATAAGCTACTCTAAATTTAAATTAAAGACGCAGTATGTATATTTGTATGTAGAAAGATGACAGAGATGTGTCCAAGACATTAAAGATACGATAAATGACCGATACAATAGTAATAATAATAATAATTGATGATAATTGATGAGCAAGTGCTCTTTTAAGATTTTGATTTGAGTGGTTTTCCATCTGGTTATAGAAACTGAGCGCTCTTTCCTTGATGTAGTCAATAATGGTTGGGGTATTTGTTTCATTCATTATTTGATTATTTCTCATATACCATGGAGCATTTAGTATCATTCTAAGACTGGTGTTTTTTGATGTTGGTCTTGCACATATGCACCCATGCATATGTGAATATTGGACCTAATACTTGTTTGTAAAGTAGAATTTTGTTGTTCGTGTTCAGCTGGCTTTTTCTGCCTATAAGAGGCCATAGTTGACATCTTGTTTGTTTGGTTTTGGTTATCGTTTTTGCTATGTGTGTGTTATAATTGAGCTTTATATCCAGGTATATTCCCAGGTATTTAATTTCTCTACTCCATGGTATAGTGTTGTTGTTGATGGTTATTTCGTTGCCTGTTGTTTTCAGATTCCTTTGAAAGATTATTGCTTGGGATTTGTCTTCGTTTATTGTTGTCCTCCATTGTTTGAACCATTTTATCGTGTTGTCTAGGTGGGTTTGGAGTTCCTGTACCGCGTTCGTCGGACATCTTGATGTTGAGAGCAGTGCCGAATCATCTGCAAAGGTGGCAAATTATCAATGGGAATGTATTTAAGTATCTTGTAGGATTTGATACTGGTATGTCTGCTGTAAATATTGTATATAGGTGAGGTGACAGGCATGAGCCCTGGGGGACTCCCGCTGTTGGATGTTTTATTGAGGAAAGTGTGTTCTGGATGCTAACTTGAAAGCAGCGTCCTTGGAGAAAACTGTTCGTGATTTTTATGACGTGTGTTGGATAATTGTGTATTATCATTTTATATATGAGTCCCTGCCTCCAGACTTTATCAAATGCCTTTGCTATGTCGAGAAATACAGCTGCTGTCACTTGATTTTTGTTGAATCCGTCTTGGATAATCTCAGTGACTCTTGAAAGTTGTGTTATCGTTGAATGTTCTTCTCTAAAAACCCATGTTGATCTTCTGGTATTATGTCTTGATTGTCAGAGTGGTACTTTATCTTCTGTAGGATTATTTTTTCTATCACTTTGCTAATGGATGGTAACAGGCTTATGGGCCTGTAGCTGCTTGGTATTGTTTTTGGTTTTCCTGGTTTAGGTATAACTATTACTTTGGCATGTTTCCATATCTTTGGGAATGTTTGGAGTCTGATAACGGAGTTTGCTATTGCTAGAATTGACATTATTGCTTTTGGGGGGAGGTTTTGTAGTGATCTGTTGGTGATGTTGTCTATACCAGGAGCTTTTTTGGGATTTCATGCTTTAAGGATTGCTTTTAGGTTCTCGGCTGTGACTGGGTCGTTGCTAGGGGAGTGGGGTTCACGTATTTCTCTGCTTACTACTTTGTGAATCTGCATTACGTGTTGTATGTCTACTTCATCCAAGTTCGGAGTGAATTGCTCTTCTAGTGATTCCGCTAGAGCTTCTGCTTTTTCTTCTGCTGTGACTTGTGTGGAGTTATTGAATTGAAGTGGTGGGATTTGTATTTGTTCTCTTTTGATTGCATTGATTATTTTCCATGTCTTAGAGGGCTCTGCACCTATTTCTTCGAGTGTTCTTTGCCATTCTACATTTTTCGGTTCCAGTAATTCCTTATGTACTTGATGTTGAAGGTTGTTTAGTATAGTTTTGTCTTCTCCTAGCTCTGTTCTTTTCCTTTATTAGTTCTTTAATATGATGTGGTAGACTACCTGATTTATATATCCTTTCTATTTTGATGGTGTTATTTTCAACAGCGTTTGTTATTTTATCTTGTAGTGATTTTATGTTCTGTTCTAATTCTGCAGTGTTTTGTATTTTAGGAACTGCAGTGATGGTTTGTTCTAGTTCTTTTTTGTAGCCGGCCCAGTCTGTCTTGAAGGTGTGATATGTTCTTTCGGTTATGTCTTCGTTCCAAGTTATTATAATTGGAATGTGATCAGAGCTCATGACACTTTCAGTTTCTATCTTTATGGTTTTGTTAATGTTTTTACTGATTGCTAAGTCTAATTGTCTAATTGTGTGCATCTAGCCCAAGGTGAACGTCGACAGACCAAAAAAAAAAAAAAACCAAGACGGTTCGGCAATGAAATGTTGTTTCATGTTATTCGTTCTATAAAATTTGTAGTACCATGCCTTGTGTCATGTTTACGATAAAAATAGTGTATACTTCAAATTTTTTGACAGACTGTCATCGTGACACTTATACGACAATAAAAAGTTGATGTTTAACCAAATTGTCGTTCCACCTGTCATCGTGACAATACTTCGTTGTTGTGTATTCGTTCACACATAAACTTGTGAGAACGAAATGTCAGACTGAGAGTGCTTAACAACATTGTCTTTCCAATTGTCAAATGAAATTAACAACATAACATGATGAACTTTAACAAAACATGTTTTAAACTTACAGGTCATTGAGAGAATTAATTAATTTTCATATTACGCTTTAATAGTATATATATATGTACTTTGTAAAACCCAATCAAAAATCTTGCTGGCTCCTAATACCATTTAACCGAAAATGTACTTCTGATTAGTTTGTGCCAACCCGCATGGTCGCATACTTTAAATGCTTGCTTTTATAACTGAATTGATAAACGAAATTACATAAATGCTTATGGGAATTTTACATATTTGATGTATTTATGTTATTTCGAAGTGTTTCGGACACATCTGACAAATAAAGAAAACTCAGATGATTCTTTATTTAGGCTTGCTTCGGTACTTCTTTCGCGAGAAGTGACGACATTTCGATGACATATATAATTTGTATTTAATATATCTTAATAAAATATAGAAAGATCGTTATATTTGTCACTGTACTTACGTGCGATTATACACTTTAAGTTTATTTTATCATATCCGTCGGCATTGTTCATATATTCATAAATAGAAAAGAAATAGTAACAATTGATAATAATAACACTAATACGTATCTGAAAGGTACCACATTTCCTTCATAATCCCTTTATTTGTCGGCCTTCTGACATTTAAACTTGACAACCGATCGATAAACGTGAATAGATAGTCATTATGTGTTGTGTATTACACGACTGGTGCTTTCCGCCAATTTTGACGTTTCCCGGCAAATGCCATATCGCGAACTCAAACTGATTTGACGGTTTTGATAATTTATAACCTGAAATTGAATTTTTCGTGCGTTTAACTTAACCTTATCCGAAGTTTGATGTGTCACGGTCATCTGTATCGATCCACCGCCATTTTAAAATCGAACCTAGTCCATCTTTTTTATTTTACACGTAGGCCTTATGGCAAAATACTATGATTCATACTCTTTTTCTGCACGTTCTAAAATTTTCAAAAACTCCTTTCGGGCCCTCGTTCTCTCTTCGGAGACGTGAAAAATGGCCTAAGGCACGTGGGACCGTGGTCCCCGTCGCGTGACACTTTCGTTCCCACCGTAGATGCGCCAGGTTCTCAGAAAACTGTCTCCCCAATTCGTCAATTTTGGGGTATAGCTTTGCCGTTTTAATCGTTCGTGTTAAAAAGAGCGAGACAATTGGCTTTTAGTATATATAACTAGCTGTCCATCAATCTCTTCGAGCTTGAATCGCCTTTCGCGTCCGCTTACAGTTTTATTACAGTTCGCTGTAAAACGCCAAAAAAAATCATTTTTGATTTTCTAAACTTTTGGCACACCTTGTATAGACGTATATTTTTGTCCACGAAGTACTGTCACGGTGACAGGTGGAACGACAATTTAAAGCATCTTAACGTCAGTCTGACTTTTCGTTGTTGGAGTTTGAAATTTAGATGCTATTTAGCGTAATACTAAGACTTGACACTAAAAGATTCATAGTTTTATTAGTTTTACACAATGAAAGGACTAAATCATTATTGAAAATGTAATATCAGATTTATTTTAATTTTGCATAATTTAACCTGCCAATTATCATAGCCCGCAAACATACTTTTGACATACCTTTTGTTATAATGCAAATTTGTGAACAATGCATGCCCATTACACAGAAGAATCAAGTTTTAAATAAAATGTTGGTATAGAATAAGTATGACTTATTACTTTTATTTATGATAGTGAATTTATAACTGGCTTTCATATTAATAATTAGTTTCATTTGTCTGCTCTGAAATTGTTCCTGTCAAAGTGAGTTTGCAGTGGCATTGAGTCGTCGCCTGTAGATCGTGCTCTGGCTATGTCGGTTGCTGAGACGATCCTATTATAATTTAAATATTTAGTAGTGACGCTGGTAGTTGAACTAAAAACAATAACCAAAAATAATACTGACCGACGTTGGAATATCTGTGTAAACATTTTGCTTACACACACTGTAAAAAGAATATAATTTGTAATTGTTGGATCATTTTGTGATTTTTATTAAGTATTTAAGGAAAAATAACACAAAAAGGTAGTTCATGATTACAACCAATCCATCGAAATAAGAGCCACCAGCCTGGGACGCGATCATCATCAACCATCATCAGAATGTTTGATTAACAATTTGATTTAATGGTGTATTTTCAAACATATCGCATTAAATGATTGAACGCTGCCCATACTTCAAACTTTCTACTGACAATCAAACTATTTAGTAGAAGTAATTGTTGAATTAGACTGGAATATTTACTTTAGTAAATTGAATAGTTACAAAACAATTGTCATTACATTGGAATTTGATTCGTCTGTCACCTAGTAATAATAATATAAATCATATTTTAAGGTAATTGTCTAATACCGTGCCGTCAAATACTTTTCGCATTAGAGTAGGCTGTTTTTGAAGTTTTTAATCAATGTTGGTGTACATGCTAATTTTTTGAAAACTTCAAATTCTGACAGTTGTCATACTTAAATTCAAATTATAGACGCCTATTATTATTTATATGACATAACCAAACTATTAAAATTATGCACTGTCACCAACCATTAAAAAAAAAGCATGGCCGTCTCTAATGCGGAAAGTAGGTATTTGAAGGCACGGTATATAGGCAAAACTAAAATGGATCTGATAGCACTTTTCTCATTAATATTTTAGTCATTTCGCTGTATAAAATTTGTAATTTCATATCTTTTTGTGTCAAGGTCTACAATAAATATCGATGAAGCTTAAAAACATGAACCATGAAATATCAGACAGATGTCAGGGTGTTTAACCTTTTTTTTTTGAAATAATTCAAATAAATCATGAAAGCAGTTCAGATTTCATCACGAACTGAAATCGATTGATCGTTTTGACGTTTTATAACCTGCAATTAAATTTTTGTGAAATTGCCAACATTAATCAAAAGTCAGATGGACTTTTTCTGACAATTCTGACGTTTCCTGTAACATGTAAGCCACCTAACGTGAATGTTGAGTTGACCAACATTTCGCGTATGCTCTAGTTAAATATATCGGTGTTAAAATAATAATAGATGAGTAAAGATGGCTACACCCTTTAACTGTTACTTAATTTTAGTTTAATAATATACTATGTTCACCAATTTTGATCAGCATGATGTATTCGTTTCTTTGAATTACAATTAACGTAGGGCTTCCGGGACAATAGTCAATAGAAATAAATTTATATGACGTTGGTTGCAAATAATCAAGCTCATCAGTGCTCCATAATGTTTGTCATAAAATGTCGATATAAGTCATCAAGTGCTGATTATTCAATTTACTCTTTCCACCTTTTTTTTATGTAGGACACATTAATTTAATAGAATACTTGCTCTTTTTGTTATTCCGTGAAACTCTTCGAGTTTGAATTGCTTCTTTGGAACGTGACCACTGCCAGTCGCAGAGGCACTTGAATTTTAACGGTTATAAATTTTCTTTTAATTAGTTTATGAATGAAGATGCAAATTAAATGAAATATCTCTAGAAATTAATTATACATTATTGTGGCATCTATAATTATAGACAAATGGATTTATTAATTAAAAAATTTCCCATAAAATGTTTAACATTTCTATAGAATTTACTGAAAGCTGATTACTTGGAACATTTCGTTGACATTCAAGTTTGATATAATGCGTGTGCACCTAGTCTAAGTTGAATGTAAGTAGGCCGAACAGGTAAACCTAAGATGGTTGTATGATCAAGATTTGTTGTATCATATATAAATTTCTTTGTTTTTTAAATTTGGTAGTACTCTAACTTTATTTGTCTCAAGTTTTATGATAAACGTTGCCCATACGTTAAATTATCTTGCAAACTGTCATGGTGGTGACAGTTCGATCTATTGCGAGAATGAATTGTCAAATTGAATGTCACTGTAGACATACCGTGCCTTCAATTAATTTTTTTTGGAATAACCTACGATTTCAATATTAATTTGAAAACACTGTGGAACTTTTCAATAAATTGACTTAACTATGACAGTAGGTAGTCAAAATGAAAAACATTACTATAGCACAGTATTCCCAAATTAATATTGATATCATAAGCTACTCTAAATTTAAATTAAAGACGCAGTATGTATATTTGTATGTAGAAAGATGACAGAGATGTGTCCAAGACATTAAAGATACGATAAATGACCGATACAATAGTAATAATAATAATAATTGATAATGCAATAAAATGTAAATATTAACGGTTATAATATTTCTTTCAGTGGACGTTAAATGTTATTAATCGCGCCTTTGCTTTAATTTTTAAAACTACGATATTGGAAACTGTACCCGAATGACCGACAATGTAGAGTAATTACAACCGCAGTTCAGTTTCTTCTTGTTTATGAATGAAGACGCATATTAAGCAAAATGTCTCTTAGAAACAAATTAAATATTATTGTGACATTTATAATTAGTGGCAAATGAATTTATTTATTAAGACTTTGCCCACAAAGCGAACAACATTTCTATATAATTTACTGAACACTGATATTTAGACAAATTTTGTTGTCATTCAGGTTTTGTATCAATTGTGTGCATCTTCTTCTTCTTCTTCTTCTTTATTGTGGCTTTGAGTTAGACTATTTAGTCTTTTACTCTTCATCTGAGTGCGGTGAATCTTGGATTGTTGAAGTTGAATTTGATTAGCTATTGTTTATCTTTATTTTGATTAAAAATTAAAGTAGAAACATTTTAGGTCTTTTGTGTTTGAAATTTTCATTTCCATCATATGCAAGTGCTCTTTTAAGATTTTGATTTGAGTGGTTTTCCATCTGGTTATAGAAACTGAGCGCTCTTTCCTTGATGTAGTCAATAATGGTTTGGGTATTTGTTTCATTCATTATTTGATTATTTCTCATATACCATGGAGCATTTAGTATCATTCTAAGACTGGTGTGTTGTATTATTTGCAGTTTTTTGATGTTGGTCTTGCACATATGCACCCATATTGGGCATGCATATGTGAATATTGGACCTAATACTTGTAAAGTAGAGTTTTGTTGTTCGTGTTCGCTGGCTTTTTCTGCCTATAAGAGACCATAGTTGACATCTTGTGTGTTTGGTTTTGGTTATCGTTATGTGTGTGTTATAATTGAGCTTTATATCCAGGTATATTCCCAGGTATTTAATTTCTCTACTCCATGGTATAGTGTTGTTGTTGATGGTTATTTCGTTGTCTGTTGTTTTCAGATTCCTTTGAAAGATTATTGCTTGGGATTTGTCTTCGTTTATTGTTGTCCTCCATTGTTTGAACCATTTTATCGTGTTGTCTAAGTGCGTTTGGAGTTCCTATACCGCGTTCGTCGGACATCTTGATGTTGAGAGCAGTGCCGAATCATCTGCAAAGGTGGCCGTATTTAAGTATCTTGTAGGATTTGATACTGGTATGTCTGCTGTAAATATTGTATATAGGTGAGGTGACAGGCATGAGCCCTGGGGGACTCCCGCTGTTGGATGTTTTATTGAGGAAAGTGTGTTCTGGATGCTAACTTGAAAGCAGCGTCCTTAGAGAAAACTGTTCGTGATTTTTATGATGTGTGTTGGGTAATTGTGTATTATCATTTTATACATGAGTCCCTGCCTCCAGACTTTATCAAATGCCTTTGCTATGTCGAGAAATACAGCTGCTGTCACTTGACTTTTGTTGAATCCGTCTTGGATAATCTCAGTGACTCTTGAAAGTTGTGTTATCGTTGAATGTTCTTCTCTAAAAACCCATGTTGATCTTCTGGTATTATGTCTTGATTGTCAGAGTGGTACTTTATCTTCTGTAGGATTATTTTTTCTATCACTTTGCTAATGGATGGTAACAGGCTTATGGGCCTGTAGCTGCTTGGTATTGTTTTTGGTTTTCCTGGTTTAGGTATAACTATTACTTTGGCATGTTTCCATATCTTTGGGAATGTTTGGAGTCTGATAACGGAGTTTGCTATTGCTAGAATTGACATTATTGCTTTTGGGGGGAGGTTTTGTAGTGATCTGTTGGTGATGTTGTCTATACCAGGAGCTTTTTTGGGATTTCATGCTTTAAGGATTGCTTTTAGGTTCTCGGCTGTGACTGGGTCGTTGCTAGGGGAGTGGGGTTCACGTATTTCTCTGCTTACTACTTTGTGAATCTGCATTACGTGTTGCATGTCTACTTCATCCAAGTTCGGAGTGAATTGCTCTTCTAGTGATTCCGCTAGAGCTTCTGGTTTTTCTTCTGCTGTGACTTGTGTGGAGTTATTGAATTGAAGTGGTGGGATTTGTATTTGTTCTCTTTTGATTGCCTTGATTATTTTCCATGTCTTAGAGGGCTCTGCACCTATTTCTTCGAGTGTTCTTTGCCATTCTACATTTTTCGGTTCCAGTAATTCCTTATGTACTTGATGTTGAAGGTTGTTTAGTATAGTTTTGTCTTCTCCTAGCTCTGTTCTTTTCCTTTATTAGTTCTTTAATATGATGTGGTAGACTACCTGATTTATATATCCTTTCTATTTTGATGGTGTTATTTTCTACAGCGTTTGTTATTTTATCTTGTAGTGATTTTATGTTCTGTTCTAATTCTGCAGTGTTTTGTATTTTAGGAACTGCAGTGATGGTTTGTTCTAGTTCTGTTTTGTAGCCGGCCCAGTCTGTCTTGAAGGTGTGATATGTTCTTTCGGTTATGTCTTCGTTCCAAGTTATTATAATTGGAATGTGATCAGAGCTCATGACACTTTCAGTTTCTATCTTTATGGTTTTGTTAATGTTTTTACTGATTGCTAAGTCTAATTGTCTAATTGTGTGCATCTAGCCCAAGGCGAACGTCGACAGACCAAAAAAAAAAAAAAAACCAAGACGGTTCGGCAATGAAATGTTGTTTCATGTTATATATAAAATTGGTAGTACCATGCCTTGTGTCAAGTTTACGATAGAAATAGTGTATACTTCAAATTTTTTGACAGACTGTCATCATGACACTTATACGACAATAAAAAGTTGATGTTTAACCAAATTGTCGTTCCACCTGTCATCGTGACAATACTTCGTTGTTGTGTATTCGTTCACACATAAACTTGTGAGAACGAAATGTCAGACTGAGAGTGCTTAACAACATTGTCTTTCCAATTGTCAAATGAAATTAACAACATAACATGATGAACTTTAACAAAACATGTTTTAAACTTACAGGTCATTGAGAGAATTAATTAATTTTCATATTACGCTTTAATAGTTGTATATATATGTACTTTGTAAAACCCAATCAAAAATCTTGCTGGCTCCTAATACCATTTAACCGAAAATGTACTTCTGATTAGTTTGTGCCAACCCGCATAGTCGCGTACTTTAAATGCTTTCTTTTATAACTGAATTGATAAACGAAATTACATAAATGCTTATGGGAATTTTACATATTTGATGTATTTATGTTATTTCGAAGTGTTTCGGACACATCTGACAAATAAAGAAAACTCAGATGATTCTTTATTTAGGCTTGCTTCGGTACTTCTTTCGCGAGAAGTGACGACATTTCGATGACATATATAATTTGTGTTTAATATATCTTAATAAAATATAGAAAGATCGTTATATTTGTCACTGTACTTACGTGCGATAATACACTTTAAGTTTATTTTATCATATCCGTCGGCATTGTTCATATATTCATAAATAGAAAAGAAATAGTAACAATTGATAATAATAACACTAATACGTATCTGAAAGGTACCACATTTCCTTCATAATCCCTTTATTTGTCGGCCTTCTGACATTTAAACTTGACAACCGATCGATAAACGTGAATAGATAGTCATTATGTGTTGTGTATTACACGACTGGTGCTTTCCGCCAATTTTGACGTTTCCCGGCAAATGCCATATCGCGAACTCAAACTGATTTGACGGTTTTGATAATTTATAACCTGAAATTGAATTTTTCGTGCGTTTAACTTAACCTTATCCGAAGTTTGATGTGTCACGGTCATCTGTATCGATCCACCGCCATTTTAAAATCGAACCTAGTCCATATTTTTTATTTTACACGTAGGCCTTATGGCAAAATACTATGATTCATACTCTTTTTCTGCACGTTCTAAAATTTTCAAAAACTCCTTTCGGGCCCTCGTTATCTCTTCGGAGACGTGAAAAATGGCCTAAGGCACGTGGGACCGTGGTCCCCGTCGCGTGACACTTTCGTTCCCACCGTAGATGCGCCAGGTTCTCAGAAAACTGTCTCCCCAATTCGTCAATTTTGGGGTATAGCTTTGCCGTTTTAATCGTTCGTGTTAAAAAGAGCGAGACAATTGGCTTTTAGTATATATAATAATTTACTCAATGTTTTTATAAATTTATATTGAAAATAAAATAAGTTGTGCTGACATTCAATATCTACTTATTTATACCCATCCCAAGGGAGAACATAAGGAAAGTAAACATCACTATCACAGCTAGAACTCACAATAAGTACGAGGCTGCGACACATTACCCGTTATAGGAAGCAAAGAAATTCACACTTAGACCCTGAGACTATTAAAGTATATCAATTTGTTAATTTAACTATTGGTTATTAACCAAAGTAGAGGAGGTCACAGCAATATGTTCTTCTTTACACCCTGTATATAATATTCTTATGTCAAAAAATTCAAAACTAAAAATACTAATCGACCTGTCCGAGCGTTTTTCTGCAAAATAATTACTTGAATTTTAAACGAATTTGTTCCTTTCATCATGAACGCACTGTATATAAATAGTGCCATATAACACTAATATCTGTATACTATTTCTCTTAAATCTACTAACGTCAAGTTAGTAAAACAAATTAGTAAAAATTATGTTGATTTATATAATAATTTAATATTTGTTAATGTAGAAAGTTTATAATAATGAAAACAGAGTTCGTCTTTTTTAGAACCATTTCCGAGCTTATTTTAACTATAAATCACGCAGTCTGGATTTAAAAATAGAAAATTAAGTCATTTTACACGTCAGCGTTGTATTAATATTAATTATATGCTAGATTAAGATAGTTAATACATTTAAACCTAGCAAGCGTAGGTATCTCCTTCCTATTACTGAAACTTGAATTACACCAACACAAGAATAACAGAACCTTGTTCTCATTTATTGAATTTATGTTGTCAAGTCGATATATATATATATATACAAATAAATTCTATTTTTTGACCGGATGTATTAAATAAAGTATAATTTTTCTTGGTAATAGCGACCTTAAACGATTAAAATAAAATAAAAACATTTCTAAATGTTTCCCCAATCTTTTTACCTGTCTTCCCCAGTAATATTTCAACATATACCACCAATAATGCAAACCATAAAAATAGAAAGAACATAATACACATTCTTTTCATAGAGGAATTGCATTTTTTTACATTGAGTCCCTTTCTTTATTTTTGGATTTCATTTTTTCCATGTATTTATTTAAAATTAAAACAATTTCAAGATTGGATACACTTATTAAAGTTACATTGACACACTCTTTGGTGCTGCCTATACCAAATCTATTGTGATTCTATGCACACGTTTCAAGACAAACCAAAATTTGCCTCAACACTATCACTTTCTTGTTCGCACTTTACGATGATAACAAGGTGCATTATTGGTTATAATTACAGTGTAACAACAGAACAAAAATTGACGTGCTAAAATATTTATAATAAACCCCCTCAAATACCTTAGAGTTCACATATTTAACTTATTGTTATTAATAGTGACCAAATAACGTCTACAACTAACGGCTGCTTCACTTCAGTCCGGCAATTTTTTCATTAGGATGAAAGAAAAATGTTGTTTTTGCACATTTACAAATATTAAAATATTTAACCCAAAAATGCAAGAAAAGAAATTATAGCTAATCAATATAGTTTCTATTGTTACACGCCGTAAATTCCAATATATATTATAGTAAATATATATATAGCACACATAAAATGAATGGCTGAATGTTTGTAGTATTTGAAGAATTTAAGTAGAAAAGAATAGATAAAATAAATGTCAAATCAGTCAAATGTCAATAACAGTAGGCTCGATATAATCGAATTATATTGCATGTTTTTAGCACATGATTTTAAAAATGTTTAGCGATTCCAAGTAGTTTGTAATGCTTTGGATAGATGGCGCCAGGTAGAAAACAAAACTTTTGTGGTAACAGAATCAGAAAAGTCTCCTTATTATCGCTTTATTATCGTGCAACGATAGCGAGATCCGGTTGGCCAAGTAAGCATTTTATTCGTACGACATCTATGGTTTTATATTCAAACTAGTTCTATATATTTGTTTCTGTATAATTATTATTATTGTCTGTAAATTTATGATATAATAATATATGGATTATGAAATATTTTTCCTAAATTTATGACACGATAATTGCACGGTTAATGTTATTTGATCTCATTGTATTATAATAAGTGATATTGTTTTTTATATTAAACATTAATTAGATTATAATGAAGTTTTAAGACTGTAGTATGTATATATAATTATAAATTTTGACACTTGTAGATCGTATATTTAAAATAAATGAATTATTTCAATGAAATTGGTTATATTTTCGAATTCCCGCTGTATGCTTTGAATATGAAATGACAAGTTGTTATACTTTTTATCAGATTACACAGCTCACGTTTTTACCATAGTATTTTTCAATCAGAAATCTTTCACCTCTCGATTCTTAAAAGAAAGTAAGTAAATTCTTCGAGTGGATACTGCTGCCGAGATCGCCAGATGTAAGTAATACAATTTGCATAAAATCTGTTTGTACGTCCAACAAAAACATACTAAGTAGGACATACAATGTACAAATATGACTCATATACTTGTCAGCAGTGGATACTAATAAGACAAAATAATATGTAAATCTTAATATTTCCCAGATGTGTTTGATATATTGCGTTCGAGCATTCACTATATAGTGATGCACGAAAGTCAATGATATAATATCAGAAACAGATGGTGCTGAATATACATATGTATATATTATGTTTGTACTTACAATGACCTAAAGAAAGCTTCTACAAGCGAGAAATGCTTTCTAATCTTGCCTGAATTAAGGGGAATATAATTTCAAGGCTTTTCTGAAATACGTTATTTGCCAAAAATTTACATTCGTAGCAATCCTTTCGTCAACAATTGCAGATCATACGCATTGAATTAATCAATAAGTTCTGACATATAATTTATGCATTTGCTTAATTATTAGTTAATATACAGCAGATTTGTTTTCAACATACAGTAGCAATTTGAAGAATAACGGTTAACTTTTCCGTTAAATTAAAGAAATGTGATACTAATTATGGGTAATATTAATTAGGTTTTCAACATAGCTTTTTATTGGCTTGTTTATTTTGGTTATGTTTAGTGGTTATCTAGGTTTTTGTGCGTAAAACTAATCTAGTAGCTCTGTACTAACTAACTATGAGTATTGCTATGGTATTATTGAATTAAGTGTCCTTAATAATTATTATTCAAGCAATGAGATGACTGCAAAATATTGGCTTGTTTTTTTTGGTCCGGTGGAAACGTCAGATTTTCTGCTTCAAGCTAATCTAGTAGCTCTGAACTAACCAACCATGAGTATTGCTATTTTATTATTGAGTCCAATTTCTTTATAATTACACTGGGCAACAAAAAAAAATTTTTGGAAAATCGTCCAGGGGTTTTCAGTTGAATTAGACTAATTTTGATGCCCTGAGTCCGAAAATGACCTTGGTTTTGCTCAATCAGGTCAGGATGTTTTTCTACAGAAATTTCAAAAAAAACCGTTTTTCGTAAGAAAAACTAATTTCTGCTGATAAACCCCTGACGATTTTTTCCGGTTCCCTCAAGAAATAAAAGTCAACGTATCCAAATTAATTCATTATTTATTTACTACATGAAATTTGATAAGCATAATTATATCATAATATAATAAGAATGAGCGTTACATGACACAAAAGTTCAGAGTTCAAGGCAGATATCGGCGTTTCATCGATTTCCGTGTGTGAGCAGCTGCTGGGTTGTCCCTCTTCAGCGACCAGCAGTAGTCCGCCAGCATGACTGCGTCCCACCTCCCCTGGTACCTCTCCTCCATTTGGCGCATGTCCTGATGGAACCTTTCTCCCTGCTCGTCGCTCATCGCCCCAAGGTTTTCAGGAAACTTGTCCATGTGTGAGAACAGGAAGTGCATCTTTAGACTCATCAAACACCCGAGTTTTTGGAAGGCCTCTATCATGCTGCTGATGAGTGTGGCGTGGTTTGCTGCCTTCGTGTTCCCCAGGAAGTTGTTCACCACCTGCACAAACGATTTCCAAGCGGCGCACTCAAGCGTGTTCATGGAGTTTTGGAACTCAGTGTCCTTTATGAGCTGCCGTATCTGTGGGCCGTCAAAAATGCCGGCCTTGAGCTTCTCAATGGTCAGTCGAGAAAATGCTCGGCACATGTAGTTGAAGCACCTCCCATCCTTGTCCAGAGCGCGCGTGAACTGTTTCATTAACCCAAGCTTCATGTGTAGCGGTGGGATCAATATCTTCTCCCGGTCAACAAGAGGTTCGTTTATGATGTTTCTCGCCCCAGGTACTAACTGCTCTCGCGCCGGCCACTCTTTCTTTACATAGTGCTGGACTCTGTCTCGACTGTCCCACATACATATAAAGCATGGGTACTTCGTGAACCCGGACTGCTGACCTAGTAGAAAGTTCACCATCTTGAAGTCGACGCAGATCATCCATTGGTGCTGCTTATATTGGATTTTGTCAAGCACATACTTCACTGCTTCCTATGTCTCTTTGAGAGTTGTGGAGTGCGCAAGAGGGATTGAGGCGAACTGGTTCCCGTTGTGGAGGAGCACACACTTCAAAGAGCGCTTGCAGCTGTCAATGAAGAGTCGCCAATCTGTCGGATCGTATGTAGGAGCGCCGAGTTTATGAAGAAGACCGGCGACATCTCGGCAGTACACGAGGTCTTCCTCCTGGCAGAAGTAGCCCATGTACTCCTCATGCCTTCTACGGAAGAAAGTGATACGCTCGTCCTCGCCAAGTAAATTTTTCTCTTTGAGTCTGGAGGCCAACAGCTCGGAGGAAGTCTTCGACAAGCTGAGATCCCGAACCAGATCATTAAGCTCACATTGTGAAAAGGGCTGCGGACCATCTTGTGTTTCATACACCTGTTCTGTATCTCATACGTCGTCTGAAGTGGGGGCCTCGTCGTCGATGTGAGGAAGCAGTGTGAACGCTGGTACAGGTATTTCTTCGCAGTGAGCAACTGGACGGCGGGGCAGATGGAAGGTCGGGGTACTAGAGGCTGTGCCGATTTTTCCCGTTGATGCCAGTAGTATTGATGGCGCAGAAGTAACAATCCCATGCATGGTCAAACGGCTCCCTCCAAACCATCGGAATCCCAAACTTCAGTGAAGTTTTGGCGCCCTTAGTCTTAGACTGAACTCAAAACCCGTGATATTAGCATATGTATGTATAGCTGGTCAGGCAGGTTTATGGCTGTATTTCAAAAAGTTGACCTGATTGAGCAAAACCAAGGTCATTTTCGGACTCAGGGCATCAAAATTAGTCTAATTCAGCCGAGAAACCCCGGACGATTTTTTGGCTGTTACCCAGTGTTATCATTCAAGCTTTCGGATGATTGATAGCAAAGAAATTTGCTTGAATTTCTTGGGGTATATTTGGTGGTTACCTCGTTTTTATAGTTAACACTACATCTAGTAGCTCTGGATTAGTCAACAATGTGTATTGCTATTTGATTATTGTGTGCAGGCTCTTAATAATTATTATTTAAGCGTTAAGATGATTGATAGTAAAGAAATTGCCTTACTTCTGGACTAGCTATGAGTATCGCTATTCTATTATTGAGGTCAGTGTCCCTAATAATTATTATTCAAGCAATGAGATGTCTGATCGCAAAGATACTGGCTCGTTTATTTTGGTTATGTTTGGTGAAAACCTGAGATTTTCTGCGTAAAGCTGATCTAATAGCTTTGGACTAACGAACTATCAGTACTGCAATTCCATTCATTCAAGTTCATTCTCAGTTGCTTTAATAATTAATATTTAAACTCTGGGATGATTGCTGGTAAAGCAGTAAAAATTGGCTTGTTTTTGTTCTGATTATATGCTTGATTACCTCGGTTTTTATGACACCGGAAATTTGCTGGCCTATGCTTAAATTCAAATTATGCCGTTTTTTGATTCTGGTTTTAACAGCATTCCTGGGATCACATTTATGCTTGCCGGTCGGAAAACAAGTATCGCTTGACCTTTGCCATAAGGTATATAGTTTATATATTTATTTGTATATGATATTGATAAAATGTTCAATAGATAGCGGTAAATAAGTAATTTTAGCAAATAATTTTTAATTTTAATTTTGGCACTTTAAAAATAACTTCAAAATTTGAATAAACAAATTATAAAATTCGATAAATAACTGCAATAAATTCCACACGAACACGCAAATTATGGTAGTCTTCATAATTTGCGTGTTTGGAAGTCTCAAAACAAGTAATTATGGTTGACAGCGGTGTTTTAATATAGTTCCCTTCAGGCAAGATCTAGGTGTTATGTATAGCTCACATTTTAAAATACTGTATATACAAAAAAAGTGGCGTTTGAATATTATCTGCGTGTTTCCGTCAATCGGCTTATCTCTCTGTGTATGATCACGATAGCGGCCAAACGGTTAAAGCTATCAATACCAAACTTTATGTTTAAAAGTACAATCTTCCTGTTAAGATCTGATTAGATTTTCAGTGAAATCGGTAAACCGAAAGTAGTAGTTTACTTCGGCGAACAAAACAAATTTCATGAATATTTCATTAAGTACTAACTTTAAACAGCTTTCTAAAGAAACAAATGTACTTAAAAGTAAATTTCAGAATATTTTTACAAAAAGACTTTTCGAAATTCCTACCGGAAGTAGGTCTTTTACTCCTATCGAAAACTAGCGACAAATAATAATTAATTTCATAACTTCAGAATAGGTGTAGGTATTTGAAAGTAAATGCTTACATATCCAAATCGCAACAGTATAGGTATAGAGGACCTATATTTTTTGAATAGCACATAATAATTAATATACAGAATATTCTATGAAAGAAAGGCATTTTTACTAGACACTGATAGAAGATAAGTAAGCTATGAAACGTTTTGTATAATGTAACTGAATACTGACACTGTGGTAAGTTAGTCCAAAGTTTTCTTAAACTATGTTAAAAATTTGAGTACTGTAAGGGTTGAATTTCTCAAAATAAACTGACATTAAGTTATATCTCGAAAATGCTATAAGATAGACCTATACCTATCTTAAAAGCGTTTTGAAGAAATAATTTCATCTTCCTATACAGTACTGATTCTAGGAATCCTTATTTCAACGTCCATTTCCTGATGTTTTTCAAAGTTGTCTCGAATTCTGTTTAACACAGATTTCACTGCCACAACCATTCACATTCCTTTGTTGTAGACAATATTAAAGCTCTGCAACTGGATTGACAAAGGAAGAGTAATTGACAAAAAGGCTATTGTTAAATTTTAAGATTTAACAATAACTCGAACAAATGACAAATTGCATCGGAAAGGACTGGGCGAACTACTACTACTTATCTCGTCCAGAACAGACGACTGCAGGTAATATTTCTAAAAAATGAAATCCCATCGTATCTCCCAACCCATCTAGTTTTGCAATTTTTTTGCCTTTGATGAATTTTGTGTCGGTAAAACTTATCCAATTTTCGTACTTAGAAATTGTGTTCTTAAGGCGGATTCTCTTAAAAAAAAATTAATTGTAATTATACCGCCAGTATTTCTTATAATAGGCACTGTACTTGCTTTATTCATAGCTAAGTTCAGTCTATGATTAGCACAATGGGTATAAATAGCAAGAGGCGCTATATTTAATATTGTTGGAACACCTACAAGAAGACACTTGCCAACATCATCCCGAACATAACACCATTAAAATCAGAAGAGGAAATGAAATCAGCTATATACACTCTCCACTCCAAAATACACGAAGCCACCAACACAGCCAGAATAGTAAAAACACACAATCACAGGACCCAACAGCTACCACGAATAAAACAAAAGAACGCAGTCAGAAGAAGGTACCAAGAAACCCTAGACCCCCAAATTAAAACACTCCTGAATCAACTCCGGAGACAAGTAAAAATATCCATCAGCGAACACAACCACTCAAAATGGTGAAAGAACCTGGACGAAATAGGAGAAGATCCTGGAGGAATATGGAAGCTTGCAAGAGCCCTGAGAGGAAACACATCAAGCACCCCCCCCCCCTTCACTCAAAACAACAGAAGGCTTTAGTATCACCAACAACGAAAAAGCAGAAACATTAGCCGATCATGTGGAAAAACAATGCACCCCGAACTGGACGAATACAGACATGGCGCACATCGCCCATGTTCACAGATCAATCAACAGGAAGAACAAAGAACCAACCATACCATCAACAGACTTCATCCCACCAAAACAGATAAATTCCATAATCAAAGAACTAAAGCCTAGAAAAGCTCCAGGATCCGACAATATTTCGAACAAAATGCTCAAGAATATGCCCTTTAAGGCAATTATGTTCCTCCAATACCGTCTTCAAAATCCAAATCTTTCCAAAGTGCTGGAAGCACGCTACGGTATTAATGATACCCAAACCAAGGAAAGACCATCCTATCAACTCCGACCAATTAGCTTATTGTGCGCAACAAGCAAAATCGCAGAGAAAGCGATCCTCTCCAGGTTGATCCTTCACTCTTAAGCCCATCAAATTATACCCGATGAACAACACGGGTTCAGAAAACATCACTCTACTATCACTCAGCTAACGAGAGTAACCGGACACATTCATGATGGATTCTTCAATAATCTCTCCACGACAGCAGTATTTCTCGACATCTCAAAGGCCTTCGACAGGGTATGGCACTAGGCCCTAATCTACAAATTACACGCAAGAAACTACCCAACCCATTTAGTCAAAATTATCCAATCCTTTTTATCCCACAGAACATGTTCAGTCAAGATTCAAAACTCTTTCTCCACCCCCAGACTCCTCACCGCCGGCTTCCCACAAGGCTCCGCGGTCTCCCCCCACCTATATGCAATTTTTACATGAGACATCCCCAGAATCCCAAACACCCTGCTAGCAACATACGCAGATGACACAGCCATCCTCACATCCTCAATTAATCCTACCAAAGCAACCTCCACACTCCAAAAAGCCATCGAAAAACTTATAGCCTGGCGCTATACTTGGCGTATTAAAATAAACGAAGAGAAAACCCAAGCCATTATGTTCAGAAGAAAGATAAAACCACTTCGTGTAAATGTTTACATAAATCACTCAGAAATTCCTTGGCTACCGAAAGTGAAGTACTTAGGGATCAACCTGGATAGGAGGCTCACATATTCATACCACCTAAGAACCACATTAAAGAAGACGATAATGGGCAGGGGCAGTCTCTGGCCACTTCTGGACTCCGCAAGCACCCAACAAACAAACAAATCCTTAGACCCTCGCTGACATACGGATCACACATCAAAGCCATACAAATATTCCAAAACGTCTCCCTGAGGATGGTACTGAAAGCCCCATGGTTTGTAAGAAACACATAAACACACGCAGAAACAGACACCCCCTCCATCTCAAAATTCATCGAAGACCTCTCCGAAAAATTTTACAACTCCATCGACAACAACGCAAACATAAAGCTCACTCCTGAAATGACATACGACCCTGAAATATATCTGCCGCATAAAAGAGCTAGGCTCTCATTAACTTAGGCACTCATTCACCATAATCCTCTGAGAGAGCTCATCTTCCCCGAGTCACATCCAGACAACATATATTAGATTAAAAGTTAAAGGCCCAAGGCCTGACTTGTCCATCACCATAAGAAGAAGAAGAAGGATTTAATATTGTTGCTTGAACACCTTCAATCGCACCACTCATGTTTGCACCACAATCGTATCCCTGTCCGCGTAAGAAGGCAATATCCAAATACGCTGCTTTCAATACTTTTATTTTGTTTTGCCTGTTCCGGAAATTATGACATGTGCCCCTGTGCGACCCCCTAGATCCGCCCCTATTTCTGCCCCCGTATTTCATATGAAATTCCTATCACATGCAAAATTTCAATTACTTCTGGTAATTAGTCTTTATATACTTCTAATAAACTATCCACGGTGGTACAACCGGTATATTTATAAAAAAGATAAGATGTAAAGATCTGTTAGTGTAAAATGGGAAATAGACGACAACTCAATAGTAATTTTCCAAACTAGTCTATGCCTAATTGTAGGAGCTTACGTGATATTTGAAGATGACATTCGACACAATTGAGAGTAGTAAAATAATTATATAGGTAGGTTATGTTTAGCATGTCAGTGAGTGGATAAAATGGAATATGTTACAAACACTATAAATAAACTGACAAATGTAATAAATTTTATACCTACTTGAAACAGTAGAACACGTATAATTACTATCTGTTAATTATTGTGATACTAAAAACAATCATGGCTTATTTTTCCGTATAGTAAGAAAGAAAACACAGTTATAATTTCAAATTGCTGTTGGGAAGCAGTATAATAATAAAAGTATATGTATTATTTAAGGTATTCGCTAAATTACACCGTGATGATCCGATTATTTAATTTATTATACAGTAATTTAATGATACTTTACGCTATAACATCAACATTCATTGACCCAATCCATTACAGAGAGTAATTGTCTTGTTCATTGATTGAATTTCAATGTAATTCTTATATCACGATTAACCTTGTTAGCCCACTATTAAAGATATATTGTTTTATTGTAGTAGGCGTAAGTCGCCTTTGAAATGAATTCAATAAAGAAACGTCAGCATTTGTGGTTTAATTTTTACAGATATGGACTTGGACAGGTTTCCCGTACGCCTATGTATGCCAAAAGTTTATAAATAAAAAACTCCACCTCCAGTATTTATTATAAATCACACCTATTCATTAAACAAATCTGATGAAGAGCGTGTGATAATTATAGTTTACGATTTATAAAAGTACCTACACAATATGTCAAATTAAATACGTTATCTTCTATAATTATCTGAAAGTCGACGGGGTTTCCTATAATTTGCATACAGAATTTCAACAAACTTGGAGAAGCCTGACCACATAATTAAAGTAGCAGAAGGAACTAAGTTATAACAAGTTTTAATAAAATAAAACATTTCAAACCAATATACCGAACCAAATTCGAAAAGAATTTGTGAAAAAAATACATTTCTTTTATCCTTTCTAAATTTTCGAAATATTCTTAATTATTCTTCGTAGTTGATTTAAAGTGTAAATGCCATTACAGCATTGCAATGTTTAATAACATTGTAAGTTAAAAGCAAAATAGCAGCCCGAGATGACAATTCAAACACTTAACTTTAATACTCCGCTACTGAGTAATAGTGTTAGTCGGAATTTTGAAATTTTTCATATACAAAAATTTACAAACATTTACGACATATTTTTAAAGAATGGCTATTCGATAAAAGTAAAAGTGTTACTTCCAGTCCGAATGTTGACATTTCTTTTATACTAAAGGTATTGAAAATTATGTTTTAAATACTTTTATACTCATAATGTACCTGCCTAGAAAGCATGACTTGCGAGATATTAGCAAAACATGATTTTCGATAAGAGAAAAAGACCTACTTCCGGTAGAAATTTTGAAAAACTTTTAGGATACAATTTTTATAAAATCTAATTTTGAGTACATGTGAAGTCTATACATTTTTTTAAACTTAGTAATTGATGAAATATTGGCAAAATTCGATTTTTGCACAGAAGAAATCTACTGCTTCCAGGATACCGATTTTACTGAAAATCTAATCAGATCTCAAGAGGGAGTTTATAGTCGTAAATACCAAATTTGAAATTGATAGCTATCGTGGTGACACGGTGACACGCACACACACAGAGAGAGAGAGAGAGGGGGGGAGAGGGGGGGAAAGAGATAGAGAGAGAGAGAGATTCACTTTTTTGGTATCAGAGGACTTCAAAACCTGAACTTCTGCAGAAATCTCGAGGTCGCAAATTTTCATAATTACAATACTTCCTTCTACTACGTATAAGAAAGTAAAAAGTAAAATTGAAAAAGTAAATACTATTCCTTCTTTAAGGCGAAAGGTGAAATGCATTTAATGTGTTTCGGAAACGAGAGATGGCACTGAATTTAAATCCCGTTTTTTTCGAAAACTATACAATATATTATGAATTTCATTGATTGTATATATAGTTAAGTATATTTAGAAATGATACAACGTTTCACTTTTTTTATATTTTATTCTATAAAAAAGATATATTTAATAACTTCCAAAAAAAAGACAAAAAGGAAATTCGAGAAAAGGCGACGTTGTAGAGTTAATTTTTATGTACTAGCGTTTTTATTGTTTTTCTACGATGTATATTAACGTCCAAAACACATATTTTCATAATTTTTCCGTCCCTCTACACCCCTCCCCACTTCCCAGCCAAACGCGCGAGATCACGATGATCGGTCGTGACCACTTGTCAGGCACCTGTACAAGTTATCAATTTAAGTTTTCGCATTTGTGAGTTCTGTTCTGTAGTGATAAAGCAGACAGCAATAACATGTGCCAAACGTAATAATGAGGTATGGGTACCCTTTTCTTAAACGTATGAGCGTTCCATATTATCCAAAATTGTTCTAAATTGTTTTAAATAGTTTTATCTTAACAAATCTTTATAGAATGCATACTTTGCGAGATATTCGAAAAAAATTGCTACTCGCGAAGAGTAAAAGTATTACTTCCGGTCCGAATTTTAAAATTTCACTTATACAGAACATATTCCAAAGTCAGCTCTAAATGCTTTTGTACTCTTGGTAAATATATTTGGAATGCATAATTTACGACATATTTGCAAAAAATCGTTTTTCGATAAGAGCAAAAGTGTTACTTCCGGTCCGAATTTGAATTAAGTTCTAAATACTTTTATACTCGTAATGTACCTGTTTAAAAAACACGATTATTATCACCAGGTACAGGGGCAACTTCATGTAACAAAAAAAGAATTCTGTGAATTTGTTGTGTGGATCCCGAAAGACATACATGTTGAAAGAGCTTTTCCAGACCAGGAACTATGGGAAAGCAAGATGCTTCCAAAATATTTTTTTTTGAAAAAACTCTCTTGCCCGAAATTTTAAACCCCAGAAAATGGAGGAGCATGAATATAAGGGAACCACACAATTGATTGCCTCTAATTTTCCACCAACACCCTTGCCATCAAAGTTTAACAGGTTCTGAGGAGCCCTAATTTCTGTTGATATCTTTTGTCAATGTTGTTTATTCGAAATGTAGTTTTCGTCAAAGTCTTTACCGATGAAGTCAGTAAACAAAGTGTCGACTGTCATTGTTTTTTACTTTGTGAATATTTTCTGGTTCATAATTTTCAATAGATGCTGCTTCAGACGAAATTCAAAACTAGTGGTGTATAAGACAAATGCATGCTAAAATAAAAAAAAAAAGAATTAAAATCACAGGCACTGTAAGGATGTGAAAGGAACCTTCATGTCGAATTGTAATACAACAAATTTGGATTAAAATTATTTGACAGCACTGAACACTTCTCTATTTGAAATAGAACTTATCTTTTGACTGGCAGGCTCTTAACTATTTATTTGCCAATTCCACATCTTTCAGGAAACTAAAATATTGTATAGTAGTTCCCTTAATTTTCCGGTTGTAATTTGAGCACCCAAAAGCTGCACAATATCGTATTCTTAGATGATAATAATTAATAAGAGTCAATAGCAATAACTGATAAATTACCACTACAAACACACTTACAAGTACCACACGTATATAAATACCCAAACATGAAAACAAACCGTACTAAACTTGCTACTTCGAAGATGACGTCATGACATTAAGTCAGACTTCTGACAGGCCCTTATACTTATATCACGGTGTTTCTGTCATTTAATTTAAAAATTACCCACCTATCTAAAAATGTAGTATGTATACCACACGATTTGAAAATAAACTCTTATAAAACATACCATAGTTACTAGTTTTGAAAACCCGAGTGCGAAACGAACGAGGGACTTTCAAAGCTGGTAATTGGTCTGACTATAGCCTTTTTGGACTTCTATCATATAACCTATTTTTTTTCACTAGTTATTTAATTAATTAATTTCAATTAATGCCATTAGTGTCAAGTCATATTGTTCTATTTTCGTAACTCAAAACAGTTGTCCCATATTTACTTCATTTACTATTGTATAAATTTAAAAATTATGAAACGATCCATCTACCTACTATACATTTACGTAGACATTTCCACACCTCCCTGGCTCGTAATCACGCATAATGGAACAGAACCACAACCGACCGTTCGCTATAAAAAAACTACATGAAAAAAAAGCATGAGGGAAGATTACTATTTGCGTTTCGGGCGGTAATTTTCATCAGACTTTTTTTCCTTTTTTTGATAATAGTTAAAAATATTTTCTTCACATGCACCCTTTCTCAGAATTAAAAAAAAACCCATTGAATACCGAAATTAAACAAAATATCTCTACTATTATCAAAAAATAAAAAAGTAAGATGTTGCATATCTTTATTCTTAAGAAGCACACGCATTTATATACAGGGTGTTTAAAAAAGATGCGGCAATATTAAAGGGGTTGATTGTCCAGGTCATTTTATACAAAAAAGTTTATAATAAACAAGGTCCGCAAACGCTTCGTTACCGATCTACACCGTGTTGAAGTTTAATTAAAAGAAACAGTAAAAATTAGATTTCTCCAAGAGGGCATTAAAGATCATAATGAAATTTTAGGCGTGTTATTTTTCAAGAAAAAATAGGACGCCGCTGATTTCTCTAAAAATAAAAATATGTTTCTATTCTTTGCTCAATTGTGAAGCAAAAAGCTCTCTTAACTTTTTATCGTACGACGTAACGTTTTTTAGTAAAAAAAAACACATTTTAGTGCATGTACATTTATCATGCTTACAAAAATATTTTTAAACAGTCCTGTTTTATTCACTGACATATTGAATGACATATGATTAATAATTTTGTATGTGTCGAATTTGTTGAATTTCCTTATCATGAATCGCTATACAAATGCAGAGATGACCGACATGCACTACATTTATGGACTTGCTGATGGAAATGCATTAGAAGCTAGGCGGTTGTATACTGAAAGATTTCCTGGCCGTATTGCTCCTGATAGAAAAACTTTCGAAAGTATTCATCGGCGTCTTTATGAAACAGGCACATTAAGACGAAATGGAGGAGCAGGAAGGCCAAGTACAGCAAGAACGGTAGAGCTGGAAGAGGATGTGCTAGACATGATTGAAGAAGATCGAGGTACTTCTACTCGAAAAATTGCTGACGCTTTGGATGTTAGTAATGGGACTATTTGGCACATTCTGAAGGCAAATTTGTTGTACCCATTCCATATACAACGCGTTCAAGCATTACTTCCTGCTGATTTTCCTCCTCGCATTGCATTCTGTCAATGGCTTTTGCAGAAAATGGTTCAAATCCCTCAATTCCTGATGTTGATTCTGTTCACCGATGAAGCGAATTTTTCAAGAAATGCAATACGCAATTTCCATAATAACCATGTATGGTGTGACGAAAATCGACATTAAATTGTTGAAAATCGTTTTCAACATCAGTTTTCTTTGAACGTTTGGCTTGGGATTGTGGGTGACTGCCCAATTGGACCGGTATTTTTACCAGGGAGACTAACCCGAGAGGTGTATCGCAACCTTTTGGAAAACACGCTCCCTGGATTTCTGGAGGACGTACCATTAGCAATTAGAGATGCAATGTGGTATATACACGATGGCGCACCAGCCCACTTTAGTCAAGTAACTCGTGATTTCTTAACACAAGCATACGGAAATCGCTGGATTGGCCGAGGTGGACCACACTTATGGCCTGCACGATCCCCGGACTTAAATCCCCTGGATTTTTTCCTATGGGGCCATTTGAAGTCATTGGTGTACGCTACTGGAAAACGTAGAAGACTTAAGAAATCGAATCATTGCTGGGTGCAACTCAATTGAAACCGATCCTGTTGTTTCTGAGAGAGTTCGCCAGTCGATGAGGAGAAGATTGGATTCTTACATCCGAGCTCGAGGTGGTCACTTTGCACAGTTATTGTAATTTTTGCTTGCTAAAATTGTTGGTATGGTAAAATATTTGTTTTTGCCCTTAAATAAAACCCTTATTATTTAAAAAGAAATTCTGTAATAAATGTACATGCACTAAAATGTGTTTTTTTTACTAAGAAACGGTACGTCGTATGATAGAAAGTTAAGAGAGCTTTTTTCTTCACAATTAAACAAATAATAGAAACATATTTTTATTTTTAGAGAAATCAGCGGCGTCCTATTTTTTTCTTGAAAAATAACACGCCTAAAATTTCATTATGATCTTTAATGCCGTCTTGGAGAAATCTAATTTTTACTGTTTATTTTAATTAAACTTCAACACGCTGTAGATCGGCAACGAAGCGTTTGCGGACCTTGTTTATTATAAACTTTTTTGTATAAAATGACCTGGACAATCAACTCCTTTAATATTGCCGCATCTTTTTTAAACAGCCTGTATATATAAACATGGCATCGTAAGTATTCATTCGGCTCGAAATGATTGATTCTATTGGTTATGTCATAGATATTTCTTTATTTCTTTTGGCAGTTTGAGTATTTTCAAGTGTTAACTGGTATAATATCTTGACAGTGATATTTCTTGGCAAATCATTGTCTATATCCTGCTAAATGCTTAAACAAAACTGGAGATATTTCTAGGTAAATTTAGAATCTACTGTTATTCTCAGATAATACTAATACGGGGTTAATTCGGAAAGTAACATTGGCGCTAGTAGTAGTGGGTGAAGTGCAACCGTTATTACACCAAGCAATCTTCCCGGCTTTCCTATAATAGTGAAAGCATCGCATGCGTTTGCTGGTTATAACGTCGCAAAGTGCGCGATGCAATTGAAAATCCGCCAAATGCGAGGAAAGCGAAGTGATAAGGTTTTTTGAAGCAAAAATCTGTCAGCGTCAGACATTCACCGTGAATTGTACGTCGTATACGGCCCAAACATTATAAGTGACGGTGTAGTGCGTCAGAAGAACAAAAGTTCATAATGAACCAAAGAGTAGTAGGCCGTCTAGTGAGTGATCTCGCCAAACAAATAGACGTCTAAATTGAAGAGAACCGTCGATTCATGATCTCGGAACTTTCACAACAATGTCTGAACTTTTCTCAGACCGTTTTGTTAGTCACTAGAAAATTAAGCCAGCGGAAGTTTTGTGCTCGATAGATACCAAAAATACTAACGGAGAATCACACAAGCAGTCGAATGGGCAGTTAAAAATTTTTGAACGGAGCAGTGCCTGGCGACGGCACTTGGGTAGCGTATGTGAATGCTGAGATAAAACAGCAATCAATGGCATGGATGGGGTCATACTGGTTCTTCAACACGGTCGAGGAACGCCCGTCGTACTTTGTCAGCGAGGAAGGTTATGGTCATTGTGATTTGGAATGCTAATGTAATCTTGCTATCGAATGAATAGAATGTGAAAAGACAATTACTTAGGGGAAGGTGGGGCAAGAGTGGCACCTTAAGCTTTGACTGGTTCCCAAAAAATGAATAAAATCAAAATGATCAAATTTATTGTAAAAATAAGATACCCTACTATATGGTATAAAATTCTATAATAGAAAAACGAATATAACTCTGGTGATAACTTAGTAATAAAAAAAAAAGTAATTTGTCCGCATATGTCTACCTTTGCCCCACCGGTGGGGCAAAAGCAGACTCTTAAAAAAAAGTTTATAAACGACAATGAACTCAAAATTTTATCATGAAATGGTATTTTTAACGACAAAACTCGCAAGTCCAGCCATCACAAACAAAATCAGAGCAATCTTCATGGCATCATTTGTTGCATGCGCTGCATTTAATCCATTCCTCGTTAACTGACTCACTAAACTTTTCTTCACAATAAAAACAGCAGCAGTCAGAATCTGAAAATTATGCAAACATAAGCTATTTGTGAAAATACAATGGTAAAATTTACGAGTTACCCTGAACTGAATTTGATTTTCCTGGTATAGGTTTCTGTCGGGTATTCCCGTTGTGAGAAGTAGAGGGGCCGCTTTCTATATTTGCATCCAAGCGGATTGTTTTTCCCATGAGAGATTTATTTGCTGTTTTCATATTTTTGGACTTCTGCAACTCCCGTTCCTCCAGGTCTTGCTTGTACGGGGAATTAGTGATTATTTCGGCTTTTTCTTACTTTCGCTTCTTTCTGGTTTGGGAAACAGGTTTAGCTTTTGGGAGTGGTGAGATCTCTGTTATTCTAACATGTTTTTTCTGTTCTTGGCTTTTTTCGTTGTGATTATTCTCAATTTCCTGGTTTTCTATTTCCTCGTCTTCTTCGCTGATTTGTCTAGGAGCCTCCGTAGACAAATTATGATTTTCTAACACATTTTCTGATATGTCAGGATTTTCTTCTGGCACTTCACTGACTTCTACATGAGGAGCAATGGCCGCTGCTGCTAGAAAATCGATTTCTGTAAAAACGTCAGGATTGTAAGGCGCAATTCCAGCTCTTTCAAAGCCATGTGTGATATTTGCTGGACTCAGAGCTATCATGAGGGCAGATTTAATCATCGGTGGCATATCGTACTCTGTGATGCGTTTTCCAGGATTATTTGTCATCCACTTGAATGGTCCAAAAACGGTTAAGTCTAATGGTTGGAGTCTGTTCGTAGTGTGAGGGGGTAGAGTAAGGCTTATGATACCATTGGCACGACAAATTTCTATAGCCTCTAATGACTTGTGGCTCGAATGGCCGTCTACAATTAACAAAACTGGCTTATCAGGTGATGGCCTAGTGCACTGAATAAAATGTTTAATAACTTTAACATATATTTCGGTATCTATCCATCCATTCTTACTAGTAATTCCAATTGTTCCTGGCATAGCACCAATCAACAGACTTGGATGCATTCGAACCCTCTTAAAATAGCAACAGGTGGTATGAAAGAACCACTTGCACTCACACAAACTACCAAAGTAGTAGTATTCCCTTTTTCTAAAGAAGTAATTCGCCCCACCTGTTTTTTGCCCTTTTGCGCTATAATTTTAGTAGGTTTTTGTACCACAGTGACACCTGTTTCGTCTAAATTAAAAATTCTGTCGTCCGAAAAGTTGTATTTATCCTTGACTTCTTTCAGCAAGCCAAAGAATCTTTCAATATTGGTTTTTGAAAAACTGGTTACCCTAGCGAGACTTGTCGCCTCAGGTTTACGGACAGATAGCCCACCCACTCTATTTAGAAATTTCAGGCACCAGTCCTTCCCAGCCATTTTCTTCACTCTGTTAAAGCTATGTGGTATCCCGTTAATTTCAGCATATTCAAACGCAGCCTTTCGGAAATCACGTAGACACATTCCGTAATATAAACTTTCCAACTGCAGCAAATGTTCCTTTAATTCTTGTTCTTGTGTTGCAATAAATGTTGGTTTAAAACGTCCCAAATTAATAACTGTATCCTTTTTCAAAGATATTCGTTTAAACAGAGTGGAACGTGGTATTCCAAATCGTTCTGATGCTTGACTATATGTTAGTCGTTTCTGTTTAATGGATTTTAGTGCCAAGGCCATATTTTCCTGAGACCAATTAGCCCTTTAAAAGAGCTTAAAAGAGAATTACAAAATTATTCAGTAAAGGCAAGAGTAGACAAAAGAGGCAAGAGTAGATTTAATGTCTACTCTTGCCCCTGGTAATATATGTAATTAAAAAATTCCCCCCTAAAAAGACTACGCCACTGACTGGAAAAATTCGCTTGACATTAGAGAGGTTAGGTTTCAGTTTGTGACAGATAAAATCCTTAATCCTACTTTTAACTTATTAAGCTTAATATCGCATAATTACCACTTTCAATTCTTACATGGCACATCATAAAATTGCAACTTACCTTGTATTTTCTCAGTTTTTCCACAAATCGTCGCCGAAATTGTTCACTACACCTCTAATTCGCGGCAGCTAATTGTAACATGGTGATACCAACCGAAAAACTATAAATAGCGGCTAATTTAAATAATCTACTCTTGCCTCGCTGTCTGCGCTTGCCCCACCTTCCCCTATGTAGTTTACTGTAACATTTGGATAAACTGGAAAGTGCCATCCAGAACAACCAGAACGATTATAATTTTCAATAATTCTTACCAATGAAAAGTACGTTTCATATAATGAAATAGCTAAAAATGATTTGCTCTTACGTCCCGCCGTTATGTAGTTGGTAGCACGTAGGTCTGGCAAATCTTGTGACGTGAATTCGTAAGATTCGAATATGCGTCACAAAATTGGACGACGAAATTTTTAAAATTTAATTTGGCATATTAGCAGTAGTAGTTGCAATTGTGAATATTATAATTTTCAATGAATATAGGGAGATTTTAAGGCCAGAATTGAAGATTGCTTTAGAATATTGTCCATTATCCTTAGACTTAATTTTCTCTACATACATAATATGACATATTTTATTTACCCATCCTCTTTCTATACAAAATATTTTTTAATTCAAAAGTTGTCTACTAAAGTCAATTATTAAAATATTTCAGCTGTCATTCACTCTCAATAAATATGAATTTATAGTACCAAAAATGCAAAAATATCGCAACACTAAAAAATAATTCAAAATAAATCACTTCTAAAATAAAGGCAAAAGTTAAGAATTATTTGAAACGTGAACGTCTTATAAACTAAAAATACGTAAAAGGTCAGTACGCAGGTGAAAGTAGAAGCGAATTGTTTTCATCTTTAAAAGGACATGATGGCGTACTTCTTCGCTTATATACATACAATGATGTTGCTCATGTATATCAAAAGAAATCCAACCTCATTTCCAATATTCTCCTCTTTCTAAGAAAGCATATTTCGTTCCCCGTTCATTCCGCCTCGTGTTCGCTTATTATTACTTTCCTACAGACGATATACAATCATCATCTACATAATTAAGGGATTTATATGCGAAAGTCGTCCATATCCCATATAAAACAACGATTAATAAGAAGATTACTAAATAATATTTATTCAAGGTTGACGATGCATACACTGGAGGACTAGGTGTCATTCATAAATGAATAAGATTATAGGGAAAACTGGTTTTGTAAATGGTCAAAGAACTTAAAGAAAATTCCTTTAGGAAAACGAAAATTACCATATGTTTTTCTTCATTTTATTATTAAAAACATTAGAATGATATTTGGGAATAATGTGTGGCTAGTAGGAAGCGAGGGTATTAAAACTATTAACAGATTCATTTCTGGTTTGTTAAAAGCATAATAACCAAACACATGTTGTGCAGTTACATAATATATAAAGTTATGCTTTATGACGTGTTCAACAAGGTTAACAATTACTAACACACGTTATGGCAGCTTAACTTTACAACACTAGACAAATATCCAATTTTAGTACTTTTTAAAATAAAATAAAATGTTCTACTTTAATTCTATTATAAATAGATTGTGTGATACTTTGTTTACAACTGAACAATACATTTTATAAATAAAATTAAAATAAATAAACAATTTCTCAAATGTAATTATGCATCGTCCAATAGAGATGGCATTATTGGCCCATTTTATATTAAAAATTAGTACATATTAGCATTAAAACTGGCTGTGAGTAAAATGTAATTAATGATTGTGGCCCATAGGTAAGAGTAGTCAAGTCTTTGTAGTTTACGGTTTTATATACAGAATGGGTAAGAATTTGTCAGTTTAAATAATTTTATTTAACTATACTACTAATGTTTACAATGAACTTCAGTAATTGCGGAAGTACTCGTACTACATAAAGCAACACGTGTTATTTTAAGGCGTACATCATAGAAAAGTATTAGTACCTAAGAAACATATTTGTAATTGTTAAATAAACAAAGATGACTGCTTGCTTAATTATTTATAACACAACAATAAGTCATTTCCAGGTATAGATTTATTAAGGTGTTTGCCATTTGTTCGACTTGAAGCCTATTATTTGTATGGTGAGTATGATAAAGCCACAAAATACTGATTTTTTCCGGCACATAATACCAGTGAGGTCAGTCATAACACTAATGTCTTTCACAAAACGGTAACAATATTTGACAATACTTTTTTTGATATATGTACATGCAAGAATTATTAAACAAACATGAAGGATATTAAAGAACAGTATCAGTATTAGTAATTTTATCGATCGTTTACTTTACATTCAAAGCAATTAACTGTCTAATGATCATTACAAACAAATTGATAGCAATTCTGACATCTCTTGAGATACGTTTTCTCAACATTTCTGGGATATTTCCAGCATCTATAGAGGAGACGCCTAATCTTCAATTGCGCGTCATTGATGACACTCACATGTCATAACTTTGTTAAATTATATTTGAGGACTTTTATTTTATTAGTTTAGATAGAAAATGCATACATAGATGGTAATATACGCATTCATGGCAATTAAACACATTATTTCCGTTTCAATATTAAATTTCAAAATCGAAAATCGAAATCAACTTTATTTATTAAATACTAAGTGACCGATTATTAGTCTTGAAAATTGGCTCCTCCGAGAAGTAACATTTGGAAGCATTTTAAAAAAATTGCTCCAAATACTGCTAAATGCAGTCTGTGTGCTAAGGTATTGAAAACTTCGGGCAATACAACAAATTTAAAAACACATTTCAAACAAAAACATTCCTCCGTTCTACAACATTTAACTGAGGAGGAAAAGAAGGCTGATGAACCAAAAAAGAGAAAAGGTCCATTCCAACCCGAAAGCCATATGGATATAGAAACGGCTGGAAGTAGTTCACTACCTCAAGATGAGGTAAGACCAATATACCCCTAATTTTTAATAAATTCTTATTAAATATTTATAGGAAAATCTTATTGTTTCACAAGAAAGTGATGATCATTCATCAACTTCAACAATGACAGTTTCTGAATATGAGGCTGAACCAAGCACAAGTAGAGAAATAACAAGCTCGTTATTCAAGCAAGCTACAATTGTGTCTGCCTTCAAAACAATTTCATCCTTCAAAGGTAAAGCTGACATTTTTAATAATCGGCATGAATTTCACCGTTTATTTCTATTTTTAGATGGTGGCTCTAAGAATGTGAAACTAACGGAAGCATTAGTAAAATTTGTTGTTCAGGATAATTTGCCATTTAATATTGTAGAAGGTAAGGGTTTTCTGTCTTTGATGAAAGAAGTGGCACCTTTATACAAAGTTCGAACCAGAAACACCATCAAAAATAATATTGATAGAAAGTACGAGGTGGTTTCAGCCGCGTTTAAAAATATGTTAAAACAATCAAAGCATTTAACACTTACAACGGACATATGGACTGCCGATATGCAGACCAAAAGTTTTATGGGCCTCACTATCCACTTTGTACATGATATGAAGTTAACATCAGCGACAATAGGTATTATTGAATTAACAGAGTCTCACACAACGGACTATATTGCTTTAGAATTGAGCAAAGCTCTCGAAATTTGGGGAATTGATCCTAATAATGTTGTTGCTGTAGTGACGGACAATGCCGCCAATATGGTCAAAGCTATACATGACAAATTTGGGAAAAACCGACACATCCCATGCTTCGCACATACTCTCAATTTGGTATGTGACAATTCGCTAACAAACACCGTGGGTTTGAATAATATTATTGACAAGGTGCGATCCATAGTAGTATGGTTCAAAAGAAGTGTTAAGGCTAGTGATCAGTTAAGAAAAGCACAAATCGATGCAGAAACGCTAGAAGGAAACATAAAAAAACTGATTTTGGATGTCAAAACTCGTTGGAACTCCAAATATTACATGTTAGAGAGATTTTTACAAATGTCACCAATGGTCAGCAATATTTTACTTTCCGATGTTAATGCTCCAAATATGATTACTGCAGCCGAAGTTGAGCATTTACGCGAAGTATGCAAATATCTAAAGCCATTAGAAAGGATGACAGTAGAGATAAGTGGTGAAAATTACCCAACAATAGGCAAAGTAATACCTATGATTCGTTGTCTGATGGATCAGTACAACAATTATGTGCCCCGGTGTGAAATAGGTAAAGAATTGAAAACAACCTTATTAAAAGAAATTGAAAAGAGGTTTGGCGCTATCGAAAAATCTTATATACCACCAGTTTCCACAATATTAGATCCTCGATTCAAACAAATACACTTCAGAGATCCTCAAGCCCTAGGTACTGTGATGAGACACATAAAAAGTGAGATCACGAGTTTGCAAAAAACCTCTTCTTCATCCGACTCTTCTGATTCGTCTGCTGAAGGTCCTGAATTTGATTTATGGGCCCATCATAAAAGATTAGCTAACACTAAAAAAAAGTGGACAATGCAGATCAAATAAGGATAGTGAACTTAATCAATATTTAAGCGTGCCAGTTAGAAACCTAAATGATGATCTCTTGGATACCTGGAATGAAATGAAAGTGGTATATCCCAACTTATTTAAATTAGCGGCAAAATATTTTGGTGTTGTGGCAACGTCGGTCCCCAGTGAGAGGTTATTTTCAAAAGCTGGAGCAACCGCTACAAAAAGTCGTAACCGTCTCAAGGGAAGTAGACTTTCCAAATTATTATTTCTGAGCTCTTTGCCTGATAGCTTGCATTTACGGAACTGATGTACCCACAAATGCAGGCAAACAGCTTACTTATTGTCCTGTGGCTATGAGACAGTTATGATTTGTAAAAAAAAATATATTTTATTTTTCATAAAAAAATTCAATTTTGTAGAACTGGATATTTTATATACCTACTTGTAAGTTATGGTTAATAAAAATTACTTTTTTTATTACATTATTCTTGAGTATTTTCTCGGTAGCTATTAAGAAAACTTGAATTTTGGAAATAAAAAAAATATATATACCTACACACGTACATATATTCGATTTTTTCATATATTGATGTATTTGTTCTGATATATCGTATGTATCGATATATTTGTTCCGATGTATCGCATGTATCGATATATAGCTTTCGATATATCATATGATGATTATATCGATATATTTATATTTTTTGCCATCCCTAACTGTAACCTTTTAATTAAAAAGAAATTCTATGCACTAAAAATCGTCTATTTTATTTTAATTGGAAGTATATAGGTATGTATGAATGAATGACAGACCTAATTTGTTTAGTTTATTTGTGGAAAAATTAGTAGATACATCTTGTTAATGTTTATAAAATGTATTAAACGCTACACTTTTTGTATATAGTAATATCTTTATAAATATAATCGTTAGCACGGCTGTATGTTTTTCAATAACTTTTTAATAGCTTAACCAATCTTCTTGACATTCTAGAACCATATTTATATGGTCAACGCGTGTAAATAGGCTATCAAAACATTCGATAGGTGGCGCTGTGGTCAAGCTATTAATTAATAAATATTATATTTATAGACAGAAATGATGCCTATTCTGCAATCGCACTAACGACCTTTTCTGTCCAGACTTTCTTGTACAGGGACTTTAACCAAATCAAACTCATCGCGCCATCTACCGGAAAGAACAGAACCACGTCTGCCGGGCCACCTAGTATATTTATAAAAATACAATGTATTAAAACTACTCCTAGATCAAAACGTTCGATTGGAAATCTTATTTAGCAAATAAGGAAAATCTTGGCTGATTCGGTTTGGGTGGAACCATTGAATTTGTTAATGTGTTGTAGGCGAATCCACACTAGTTTTGTTAAGTGCTCAATTTTTGAAGGGCCAAAAGCTATTGTAATTCCAATAAAATACCAGCACTTATATATATTTGAATTTAAAACTTAAACTTATTTTCTACACACTATCTCGCTTGCATTAAATTACATTGTTATATGGTTGACGTTAAGTTGAAAAAGCTATGATGAAAATTATCTTAGTGAATTGTATAAACTGACTGAACTGATTTCTTCTCTTTCACCTGCAAAAAATTAAAAACTCATAAACTACTGTCTTCAAACCAAATATTACTATTATGAAAATTAAAAATAAATTGCAATATTTTTAATAACTATTGACTCGAGGAAAAGATGCATGACCTCACCCACTAGAAATTGCTCATCAGTACGGTGTCAGATGCTTCTTATCCTAATTATCGAAATGTATATTTACATTAACCGAGGTGATACTTGCAAGCATGAGAGTAAGAAATTACCTCTCATGCTTTTATTTCTTCTTTGTTTATCAACTTCCGCCAAAAAAAGACTTTTTGTACGACGATAGATCAAAATATTATAACTGGATGGGTGTACATATGTGTGTGTTAAGATTTTGCGGTGGCGTTGTGTTTTGCCGTGCGTCGATATCTTTCGTTGGTATTATCATAACTTGTATATTTACTGTCGTAATTTTGAGAGTAATATCCATCATGTGCATATTGACGATGGACACATTTATCTTTCGTATTTATTTCATAATGTTTTTTCGCAGTTTAGAAGGTTAGGATATTTTTCAATTATTTTTAATTGAAGAGCTATCTGCATATTGTAACTTACAGCAGCTGTTTTTATTAATAATGGCTTTTCCAACATAGCTTTGTTAATAATCTAGTATTTTCTTTCAGCAGTGGAATACATACTTATTTTATAGATTGCAAAAGAAAAAACTTGCTTTTAATAAAGTTCTTCCTATTGTTGACAAATATAATTACGAGCAGCTAACATGCATATCTACTACTGGCATGTCATGTACTTCAATGTTTACGTCCCAACACTGTTGTTTTTAACACTACATTGAAAATGATATGTTAAGGTTAACACTAAAAACCCGAAAGCTAACGGTGTTGGCAAAAAATTTTTGTTGTCACACTTATAGCTGAAGTCCCCTACACACCACGAACGTTTAAGTGAGATAACTAATAGAGCAAATCAATGCATCTTTCCATAACATACTTCCAAATAACAATTAAATATGTTAGTAATTACCACTGATTGTTACAGTGAAAAGGTAAGTATGTTTTAGTTTACAGAACTAATAATTATATTGTGCAAGTAAGTTACTTAAAATTGCTAATGAAAATACATACTTTAAGTAGAAAACATATTAATGTGTCGCTATTGGCTGAATGTTATTATTAGTCATTCTATCCAATAAAAATACGGATTTAAAAAACATTCCTTAAAACCGAGTTTATTCACTGTTGGTTTTAATATGAATATCGTTATTTTTATGGCACAGTACTTTATAATAATGAAAAAGTAGGTCTATTTGGCATATTATAGTTCGGCCCGGTTAAAATTAGAGTTCCTGCTCCCTCTGGCTTTTAAGAGATTACACTAATTAACAGGCTTCCCAAATGATAAAAATGTTCACGCACGAAATACTGCACAAATTATGCAACAAAAAACTTATGTAAATTATGTCATAACCCTTCCCTGATATACGGTTCATGGCTTTTATTGTTGTTGCTTTTTGTTAATAAATGTTATTAATATTTGATTAAATACATACACTTATAGTCTCATTAACACCTTAAAAAATGTACCAGCACATTACGTTTACTTTTATTTCAAAATAAATTTATTTAAGTTGTTTCCAGGAGATACGAAAATACATTCAATTTAATCTGCTTTTTTCCTTTGGTAATGCGAAAAACCAGATACATACTTGCGATGCAGGTGTTGCATATATATAAGACTTCTTTACTTTATCTATTCCCTGCGTCTATCTATAAACTCTTATCATTTACTAAATCATTAGGTATCTCTAACTCGTCAGGAGTAAATTGTGTTCCAATAATGTTGCAACAGAGGAACAACAAAAGTGTCTAAAAAGCTGCCCTTTTTTTACTTAGTACAGGGGTTGCCTACCATATTAGATTTGGCATCGTGGTCTGAGGTGGTAGTGGTGATCTGTCTAAGATAATACAAGAGCGATTCATACGTACACTAACTACAAACTAAACTTCAATCAGTCCTGCAGAGGCTACTTCAAAAATAATAATCTTTTGACAGTTTTTGCTATTTATAATCATGAAGTACTAATATTCTTCTTTAAAAACAAATAAAAGAAAACTTGATAAAAGTGTCTCCAGGCACGAATACGGTACCAGGTATGGAGATCGTTACTGCTATCCAATACACAGACTTACTCTGAGTGGAGGGGTTTGAGGTATGCGCGGTTAAATTTTTTTAACAAATTGCAAAAGAACGTTAGGGATATTAATACTCTATCTATATTTAAATAAAATTATTATGTGAAATAGAACCGTACAGATTTGAAGTTTACCTTGTAATTATATGACAATAAAGTATATTATTATTATTATTATTAAGTTTATGTTATTTATTTGTAAATTTACCGAATGTCTTTTTTTCTTTCTCGTTTTCTCTTCTAAAAAAATCTGTACTCTAGTTTGATAATGACATGTGTTGTCAGGGGCGGATCGTGGTTTCGGGGGGCCCTAGGCTAACTGAATTTCTGTGGCCCCTTTCCGCATGCTTTCTAAATATTTTAAATTTCTAAAATAACCTAACTTTTTGGACATTACTATAATATTACTAAAAGAAACAATAAAATGACGGATGTAGAAGTAAAATTCTATTAAAACACAAAAAACAAAATTCTGACAAATGTCGTGTTGCGCGAATTATCATGTAATGAAAATAGCCAATATCTATACCCATCACAATATTGACAAAATTTAAAGTGATCGTATATTAGTGTCAAAATTGGCACACTTAGGACCACACCTCTAGAAAACATAAAACAAATATAAATACAAAAGCCCAAACTCAATCCAGGCAAGTCATCTCATTGCCTCGTCCAGAGCATAGAGTTAAAAGAATTACACACAAAAGATCAAACATGAATTTGTATAAATTTAAATGAAAATGTTTAATAAATGATATCATTAACACAATTACAAGACTCGGTGACCTTGCCCATGCACCACAGATCAAGGAATACGCCTTGAAATGTTCATATTTAAAATAGGAAAGCTTATTTTGCACAATTATGCCAAACAAAAGATACTGGTTCTAAACAATTCAATGTTTACGTTAATACTCTCCATCTAACATGAACATACACTTTCATCTTAACCTCTATTACATTTATCAGCTTCGCAAGTTTAATTTCTTGCAATTTCCTTTTTATATACTTGGCATCTACCAAATCTTTGTACAAAACATAAAAACACATAAAAACGAGCAATTGCGTTACTTCCCTATACCATTGCACACTACACATTTTTATTTTGTTTTCAAGCACTGCATTAGAGCCAATATATAATTCTTAAATATACAACACATTTTCGAGCCTACCAGATTCTCCGAGGACAGGCGACCCCTTTCAGTGCTAAACTAAATCGAAATTAACCAATATTTTATTTATTTATTATTTTTTGGTACAGCTCCAGTTTTCGTTCCGGCAAAAATAAGTTTTTAAAAATAAATGTAACATTCTAATTTTGTGTATCTGCTCGTTTGTTCCCGGGCATTAGTTCGGTGCGGGGCCCCTTTCTCTTTGGGGCCCTAGGCTTCAGCTTACTCAGCCTAATGGAAGATCCGCCGCTGTGTGTTGTCAAATCCACGGCTACATAAGTGAATAAAATGCAAAAAAACAAAATAATAGGCAATGAGTTTCGTTTCAAAGTAATATATTCCTTTATTTAGAAGTAGCTGCCAGACTAAAATTTGAGAAATATAAAAAAAAGTAATTTTAAAAATAACATTTACGTCTCGCATGAATTAATATCATATTGATTTAATGTAAAAGAAAATGCTTAACGTGTTACCTGAAAAGGTAATATGTTAATCAATACATTACATTAATTGATATTATTCATTTAATTATTGACGAGGTCTCATTCTTTGATATATCATAATATAACCGGCTTTAATATCGTGAGTGCATTTGAGATTTTTTTTGTATTAATATAATATTGTCAATGAAAGAAAAACTGTTACTATGCTCGTCTAATGAAGCACACGTATTAACTCACCAGAAAGGTATTTAGAATTATTAATCCATTATTCATTTCTGTGGCCTATATACTTTCTTAAATATTTTAATCTTTGTTTATCCATATACGTGTATAATTAATTCAATCGTTGAAAATGTATGCCGCTGCATGACACCTCGAAAACCATAAAATATTGATAATGGAATCTCACCAAGATTGAAAAACATGTATGTATGTGTTTATCTGAATAATTGGTGAATGTTCATTATTTCATTAGAAAATAGCTACTATGTTTTATGTTACCTAGAAAACTAATAATAATAATCATTAATCACACCAAATAGTTAGCAAACAATATGATGCTGCTGTCGGCAGAGCGGTAATTCTGAAAACAAGGAAAAACGTGATCGGAATGGACAAGGATGGAACAAATAGAAAAATGTATCGTTGCTAAGTAGTAATAAAAATAGGGGACGAATGAAAGGGAGTTTTGGAGCGCGTCCAATGTATGGCGACAACAACAAGAGAAGCCAATGTAGTAACGAATTAGAAACTAATATGTCAAACAAGCAAAGGGAATCAAGATGGTGAAGTAATTACAGTTACTATCTTAAATGTAGTGCTAGTTTTTCTAGCACATTGATTGTATTTATTATGAAATACTAACCTTAAACGTAGTTAATTTATTATCAAAATTTATTTTACCTGGAAGTCAAAATAACATAATATTATAAATATAAAAATATAATAATAATGAAATAGTGAGATAAAAACAGAAGATGAATATCCAAAATAATCTACTAAACCTAATTTCTATGGATTTATAAAACTAAAATTGAAGAAAGGATCAACCCAGATAGGAATTAATTTGTAAAAGTGAAATATTTAAGGAAAAAAAAATAATGTGAACCACTACAAAACATTAAATTTGTAAGAAACCAAGTCATCAATATGCATGGCACATTTATATTAGTAATGAGAATGATTTGCTTTTACATAGGTTATTTATTACATTTAATGATAATGATAAATAATGTAATTTTATCCCCTTGTAAATATACACTGTTGCCAACGATTGTTCCATTCTTGGCTGAAATAGAGAAAGTTTTGTTTGCTGAGTTAAACTAAGTTAACCAGTAATAGACTCAGTGGATAAGAGAGCTAGTCTTTATAGTAGACGTTTAAGACTGTCCTGATGTTATTAAGTTTGTATCTTCAACAGGCAATTAAAATCTATTCAAATAGATATTGACATTTCTTCCGTGGGTTGTTTAAAACGTTTTCTTCTACTCCCCAATGAAAACTGCTTGGGGAATAAAATCAAATAGAAGAATCTAGATTTGGACTGGAAGTAAATTTTTTCTTAACTAAAAATTCAATAATTAATTCTAGGTGTAACATTGAATATCTGGCATTTCAGGTCGAATACGAAAAATTCTTTTCTTTAGGCTCTCATGGACTTGCTAATAAAAGGTTTCATAAACTACCTGGCTTTATCGTATAAATTATTTACGAATAATCAGCCAAAAATGCATGGAAGCTGATTCTCAAGTTACTCATGCTAGCTTTTTCTCCCGTCAAGATGATGATAACATATGCCAATCCGCTTTCTACCTCTGTATTTGAAGATCACATAAGAATTTCCATGACCAATATGTGTATGTCTTGATTATTTTTTTTCAAGCGTACAACATTTCTTGGTTAATGGACAAGCGAAAAAGGTCTTTGCCCTCATTTTTCTCATCTTATTATGCCTGTAATGAAGCTAAAGATATCCTTACCCATTCTAGTTCAGGTGCAATTACACTTACCGATAATATATATGTTTGGTTAGTACTGAATACACCCATGTATGCGTTTCTATGAGATATCTGTGTTCATAATATATACATAATATAGTAAATTATTTTTTGTATTCAAATAAATAATTTAGGTGTTATATTACTTGTCAAAATAAAGATTATTAATGTTAATTATTGAATATCATCATATAAAAGAACAATTGGAAAACTTTATGAGTTTATAAGACCGATTTCGTTAATAATACCTTCCCTTAAAGTCTTTTGCTAATTTATAACGTTAATATACAACAATGCAAAGTGCTTCAATGCCTGTAAATTAATAGACTGTTAAAAATGGAGACCGAAAATATGCTACCTAATTTTGCAAACAGCAGTTTTACATTCCTAAAACTAAATAGTTCCTATTACGAAATATTGTTAATAATGTTGTGAGTTCATGTAACAGACCTTGTGTATCTATGTTATGTACAAGGAATGTCTGTAACGAATCGCGTCTTGCGCTGCATCAAGAATTTTGCCTACACGTATTGATTTTGAATAACTTAACTTGAGCTGAATCCAGATATTCGAAGGAGAAGTAGGACTTGAACACGGCCCGCTTAAAATTACAATTTAACGGTCTAACTACTAGAGCAGTGTTCTTCAAAATTGCGCAACTCACGAAACCTTTTCCAAGAAAAGAATAAACGGTATAACTTCGTTTATTAAACGAAGGTAACTGCAGGTAATACGGCCATGCTAAGACTTTTATATATATTTTTTGAAAAATAAGCAACGTTTACAAATTTCATGAATGGTTTAGCACGTATGACATGTTTGGACATATTTTAAAAAAATTATAAGTTTAGTTGAAGGCACTGTTAATATTTTTTTAATTAAAGAAAAAGACAGCATTTGGCCATATTGTCAGCACAATGTTAGTAATATGGCCATACCTGTAAATAGTGCAATTCTCATAAAAGTAATATGGCCATACTAATATCTTTCATAATTCAATTTGCAAATAACATTTTAGTGCTAATGTAATTAATCATAAAAGGAACAAAAAACAATACAAAATCTTATTCTTAAACTGTGAATAATTAATCATCACAGTCGGGACAAAAAAAACTTTTGGTTTGTCATGCGCAGTAAGTCCCATACACTCTTCATGCACACACTCCTGACATGAACTGCATAGTCTCATATCTACTTGCCTATCTTCATTGCACAACTTGCAGAACCATGATTCTACAGTTTGTTTCTCTTTTACTTGATGTTTTCCTACTATTGGCGCCTTATCTTTACTTTTGCCACCTTTTTCTATCATCAAAAAGATCCTTTCTTATCACTTGCGCATGGCTATTTAAAGCGGGTTTTCTTGTTTTTCTATCGTTATTTTTGGCATTGTCTGGAGTTGCTAGCATTTCACTAAAAGATAGGTTCATTGCCGAAAAATCATTGTTTGATGTATTTTCGTTGGTACTGGAATGTGACTTTCGGTTACAATCAATACTAGAACCGTCACATTCATAATCGCTGCTATCTTCAGGTGGCGACAAGCGTTTTCTAGAGATGTCTGCTTATTTTGTTAAACCCGAAGTTGAGGCGAGTGGGACAAGGTATCTTTGTTCTTTATTCTCCATTAAAGTAACTTCTGTTTCTTCAGATTGTTGCCGATGATCTTGATTTGTTGTGGTGCTAGGGGCACATGCTGTCTCAGGAATTGCATCTGCATCAAATGGATATATACCAGTGGCTCTAAATCCTGATTTTATATTAGTCGGTGTCCTGGTTTTATCCCACACTTTGGTAAAAATATTTCCCAAGCGCATCTTGCTGATAGAAGTGTCTTCTGGATGTGCAGAGAAAAACTTGACAGTCTCATCGTCCCAACGGTATTCAAACGCTTTAAAAACCGCTTTGTCTAGAGGTTGAAGCTCATGTGTGGTATTGCTTGGCAAGCAATATAATTTGATGTCATATTAAAAATGACATTTTGCACCATCAAAAATAACAAGGCAATGTCCAGGTACTTTGAATTGTGCTAAATGCTCTATCCAGCTGCAAAATGCTTCTTGAGTCATACTGCCTTTTTCAGTTATCAGTATTTTAGTACCTGGTGGCATTGAATCTTGCCATTCGCGTTTTAAACGTTTCCCTTTAAATAAAATCATAGGCGGTATTGCTGTTCCAATTGCATTGCCACAGGCGACAATTGAAACGTTCTGGTCATGTTCGTTGGTAACTATGTGCCCCTTTCTTAGCTAAAACCTTCTGGTGGTGATGAAGGCACAACCTACAGTCTTTCTCGTCTATATTATAAATTGCTTCTGGTTTATCTTGAATTTTCATTTGTCTCATTATTGCTTCTAGCTTAGTGAAATGGTCCTGGACAATGAATCTGTTCATATTTTGCGCTCTTGCAGGGTTTAAGTTTTGAGCTTTTCTTGTTTTCTTGTGCGAATTTGGGTATTACGTTGTATAAATCCCTTGAGCCAACAACGTCTTGCCATCGCTTTCTTGTCGTTGAAAGGATTTTGTATATTGTTGGTTCTTGTATATTGAAAAACACAACGACGAAGTACTTCTGCTGTAATTGGCTACCCAATTTCAGAAAGACGAATAATTCTATGTGAACCTCACATTGGGCTGAAGTCAATGTTGCAGTATGATACAAACTAGACAGTTTTGTAGCACATACTATATAAGCTTTAATTCTGTATGTGTAGTTGCAAAATTACTGACCTGAATAATCCTCTTGTTGAATTATTTGTTAAGCGTTGTTTTATAATGTTGAACGCGCCAACTCCGACCAAACAGTTGACTCGGTATGATATCGCAAAATATAGTAATTTCACACTTTCAACGGCTGTCCTCGTCAAGTATCGGTCCACATATACACTTGTAGTACCATCTATAGATAAATAACAATATTGTTGAAATATACGCAGCTGGCCATATTGCCTTCTTGCCCATATTACCTTCAGATACCTTATTCCAAATTGTATAGGCAAAAGTATTATATATTAAATGAAAATGTGGTTGTTTGATTAAATTACTTATGTTTATTGTATAAATTACAATTACATTATTAACGGTAGTTTAGCTAGTATGAAAAAGCAGTGCTTTTTCTGTAGTTAATTTCTTTGCACGTAACATGAAAGTTAAGTTAAAGGTGTTTATTTAGCATGTACGATATTAAAGTAGTGTTTATATTTCGGTCAATTCCTTTTTAAAATGCATTCACAGACAAAAGAAATAACTCAAACACTACATGACACAAAAATAAATCTCGTTCATAAGGAATTGTCTGAATCTGTTCCTTGACAAGCATATGGGATGTTGAATATCCCTTTATATGTATTATCATTTCACCTTTATCTTATCCTTAATTATTTTGTTTCGTAGTAAGGCCTTAATTTGCTGTTATATGAATAGTCTTAAGATAAAATATAAAATATTGGATATTTTATAGCTCAAAATCTATACATAATGCAAAATTTTCTTTTCATTGAACGTATTATAATGGTACATAGCTGTTTTTTTTTAATTTGCTTCATGTTGTGAAATTGTGAATTACTATAGTTTTATTAAATAATTTGGGAGTGTAATTACATAATGTACGAACAACATATTGAATTTTATTTGGAGCTTGCATTTTGTTATAAAGAATTATTAAATATTAGAATAAGTATATTGATTTTGCAAAATCTAATATCTCAGGGTATACCTACTTATATATATTATCTTGCTTTATAAAAATTGTATGTATACGTGAGTTTGACAGTTGGTGTTGTGAATAATATAATAGAGTGAAAGTTATACATTTATTTAAATCATTACAAACCAACATTATTCATTTATATCAATTATCATTTTAAATGTAAACGTTAATTCGAAAAGTGAATTCACAACTGATAATAACAATTAATTTGAATGTCAAAATTTATCTCGAAAATTTATTCACATGTGTCATACATATCATTTTAGGAAAAACAACGTTAATTATAAATTCTGTTTAACTTTAATTATTCATGCCTGTAAAGGTTGAGTTATTCACTTTAACACTTCAAATACACATAGGTACAAAATTATTTTCCAACGTCTACTATGTGAAACACAGTGCATTTTAGTTCACATCAACAGGGCTGCGTTCATGGAAGGAACAGCTGGTGTATGCTCGACCAATATTGAAGTAAATAATTTATTTGGCTTGCGTTCCGCGATGAATTCATGAACACAAAGTTTTTACCTATTATTCACATTCATATTTTTATTATCGTTATGCGGACAGACATATATTCCTATCTTTAGATTACAGTGATGCAAGAAAATTTTTGCACATATTGTCTTACTGAATGTCATTACCGTAATATTTCACTTTCTAATATTTCTTTTACATTGCTTCTTTTAAGTAAGCAAGTATTGATACTATTGTTACCTTTTAATTTGTCCACTGTAGGTGGGCCACGGCGTAGTCTCTCGAGATAAATGAATTCATGAACACAAAGTTTTTACCTATTATTCACATTCATATTTTTATTATCGTTATGCGGACAGACATATATTCCTATCTTTAGATTACAGTGATGCAAGAAAATTTTTGCACATATTGTCTTACTGAATGTCATTACCGTAATATTTCACTTTCTAATATTTCTTTTACATTGCTTCTAAAGTAAGCAAGTATCGATACTATTGTTACCTTTTAATTTGTCCACTGTAGGTGGGCCACGGCGTAGTCTCTCGAGATAACAATTTAAAAGGGTTATATAGTTGAGTCGCTCTCGCAACCGACATGCGCCACTATATTAAAATGGCGTCAAATTAGAGATGTTGCAAAATTTTACCTGTCGTGTAATATAACCTACAAAAGCCATTTCTGAACTGTCATAAATAATAATGTTCATACACCTTTTGACATTTGTCATAATTATCTTTTGACGATTGTTTTAATTGTCATCTAAACATTTTAAATTTGTCAACAATGCTTGCCTCCTAAACAGTGTAACCAAATGTTATATAAAATATAGGTGTAGAAAAATAGTTATTTATGTACCAAGTCAGTAAAGTGATACTTTATCGAACGAGTCTGATTTACGAGCCAAGCGAGTGAAGCGAGCGCGGCGAGTAACAGCCGTGTTCGGTAAAGGTACTTTACTGACGTGGTGCATACAAAATTTTATCGCCAACCGTGAAAATTGTTAATTAAAGAAATAAAGATATAATAACTTATGACAGTTTATAACAGTGACAAACGATTTATGTTTAAAGTCATCAGTCATGGCTACGCTGACAGATATTAGCGGCAGGTAAAGTACTTTATTATACAGTACGATAAAGTGTTTCTTTACCTCCGTGAAACGCTATGGTAACGCATCGCTTTACTGACGGTTGGCGATAATAGTTATTTATTATACAAGGGAAAAAAGTATTAGATTTTAGCTCGAGGTAAGGTTTATCTCCCGACGCGAAGCGGAGGGAGATAAATTACCGAGAGCTAAAATCTAATTTTTTTCCCGTGTATAATACACTATTTTTTTCTGTGATGGAAAAAACGACGTTCAATCTTAGCGGGTTGCATACCGTTAAGTGTTTACATGTAATAAAATTTATTAAATTATTTAAATTCGAATATTATTATTTTTTAATTGTTTATAGATGAAATCTACTGCCCTAATAATCATACTTTAAAAAAACAATTTAGATATTTCTAAAAATAAATATTTGCTAGTGCCCACAAGTTACTCGTAAACTTTCAATACATAACCGAGTAAAAATGTTAATTTAAAGATGCCTTTCAGAACAATTAATAGTTTTGCAAGCATAGAAATGTATGTCATTCAACTGTAATATTCACTTATATTTACTCTATGTAAAACTGAAATATAATTATTAAGAATGTGTGTACCTACTTAGGTTAGCAATAGTATAAACAACTTACACATCAGCAAATTTATATACATATATATTTATTAGTAGCATATCTACATACTTCAACATTTAACTAGTGGCTTGAATTTACATATATGAGGTTTTATTTTATGATTTTATTTACAATATAATAATATATAAAAGATTTTCGTCGAGTTCTTATGGCTCTCTTGATGGAAAATTTGATTCACTATCACTCGCTGCTACAAGTATTTAATAAACAATTCCACTGAAACCAAAGAAAATGATGAACTTGCTTCACAAATTTATATTCGTATAGCACTTCACTAAGGTACATAGCAGTTGGAGTATATTTATAATGGCAATTCTTCCCAAAATGCTTAGACCAAAGTATTACTACTTTCCTTTGGAACACAATTTGGCCTATTTTCTTTAACCACAGATTCCTTCTAATGGGCTCTTTTTATATTCTATAATCAACAATTTTCAATGTTAAAAGATTTATACAGGTTGTCCCAGAAATAAAAAGACGGAGTAGCAGAAATCGGAAGCTAGATTGTGTAAAAACGTACCCTCAAAATATCAAGTCTTTATTCGTGCGCAGACGGCAGAAAAAAAATAATAAAGAATTCAATTGGCCTTACGCCGACTCTGGACTAAATATCCACCTGCTTCACTTTCACAATCGGTCCTTTTCAGGACCACCATATTACTTGTGTCAAAAAAAAAGGAGGAGGAATAGATACTTCATAATAAATATGAAACCATTAATTACTTTAATTTTACACTTGCTAGAAAAAAATAATTACATTCTTGATATTTACTGTAATCTAGAAAAACTACAATTTATTGAATATTCTAAAATAATAATAATCAGCTGTTTCCGACTACAAACACATTAAAGAGCAATAACCTTCCTATTTTAAAAATAAAAACAATCTTCTATTGTCTGCAATAAAGTGGGTCGCCCATCTGGAAAAAAATATGTTTTATATGAATGAGTACGATTTAACGTTTTTTTGCCGTTTTATACAAATAAAATCGTATTTTTCTATGAATGCGTGTTCGTTTCTATTTACAAATGAGCATTCTTACGTGTATTTATAAACATACATTCTGTGCTAGGTCCGTAATAAATTTTTGTATATAAAAAAAAACAACAGAAAATTAAATTTTTAATTTCTTCGTTATTGCGGTATATTTGGGCCTGTTTCTGTTCGGACTTTACATACCTGCTACTCCGTCTTTTTATTTCTGGGACACCCTGTATTCACCAAATTTTGCATGAAATTAATAACTTTATATACCTACTTACAATTGTGGAAAGATAATTTTTCTTTTCTATGCCTCTAATTGCTTTGCACTCTTCTTGCTACTCCAATTCGTGCAATGGAAAGCGGCACATCAAACCATATTAAATACTAAGTACTAAATTAAAGATACAACAGCTAAATCCTTAGCAAAAATGAAATGGGAAATCATGGAAATTCTTAACCTTAAACTAATTAACAACAAATGATAGTACTGAAGGAATTAAATAATAATAAAAAAAACTATATATGAACATAATAAGTTTGTAATTCACGATAATAAAGAATAAAATACAAAATATATATTACACAAATATGCTGGTAATGTACCCACCAATGGCGGATGTAAACATACTCTTGGCATCACTTTTTGTCGACAATGCTCTCTCCTTCTTTTCTATCCTCCTTGGATAAATGACATTTCCATTTGACTATTTAATTAAGTAAATGTCATTTATCAAAATCAATAATTGTCATTTTCATAGCTTACTTTAAAAATGTTAACTTTTCCATAGTACAGTAACTACGATATTCGTCATTTAATAACTCGAAAACGGTTTAAGATACCGGTATCATATGGTATATTTTTGAAATCAGAGTAAAAAGACCATTATAAAAATTTAATAATATACAGAGTATTCCATTAAAAAAAAACATTATTTTCTTTTTATACCATTGTACCTGCACGCCACTGTGTTTTTGATAGCATGCAAATAAAATTCAGTCTCAGCCACATAACCTTTATTTGAAATTTTTTTTTGTATATGCAATAATAACGATGATGAAGGGTGGGTAATTTATACTGAATAACCCTGTACAAATCCCGATCTTGCGTCTAGTGAATTCAAACCAACCAATACGATACGATGTTCACTTCCACTCTACTTGAGTTTCTGTCGCTAATTACGGCATATTGCAATATAGTCAGCAGGGACTACATATGTTTAAATTTATTTACAAAAAGAATGAGCTGATTTACCTTTCAGAATTATATTGTTTTGAAACAAACGTATTGAAAATAAAAAAATGAATATATAATTTACTAAAAATAAAAAAATAAATCTATTCACAGTTCATAAATATTTGTAATTCGCATTTAAAAATTAAAAATAAAATCATTTTGGCTTTTGCATCACTTAATTTATTTCCACGTTCAGTCAAGTACTGACCAGCTTTAAAAAGAGCCTTTCACACGGCACTGCTACGGTACATTATTGCTCTCGCGCAACTAAGGCAAAATTTGGGTAATTCTATTTGTGTTCCTGCCACCACTCTATACAATTTCTACTTCTTGGGATAATTTCATCTTCAGGATATCTTTGAACTTCTGTAATTGCCCGAGAAGTAGAATTTTCCTTAGGCTTATGAGTAGACAGTGTAGACACACTTTTATCAAAAGAACCAGTGAAGTGATAAATGTAGCTTCTTGCCTTCTAAATAGTTATTCGTATTTCGTATTGTAAGCTGCACCCGGTGAAATCACATGTCACCGTGAATCCGAATATTGGATCACTGTAGTGATGAGTGATTTTTTGATCACGGTGATTAAATCACCGGTAGTGAAATATCGCTCATCCCTATCCTGAAGTATTAAGAGGGGCGTTTACTAACAAATATAACCATATGCAACTTATATTACTCGCGGGACGGGTAGATGCAAGGGGGTGTGAGTAGGTGGAGGTAGACGATATTCGGTTCTGTCACAGCGCTTCGGTTACATTCACAGATTCTGTCATAGATAAAGGAATACTATACATAGGTGGGAAACATAATGTATAAAGAATGAGTACTTACGGAACTGTTGATGTTTTATAATAAGCCAATTTTCGCTTGTCCATAACTGTTATATTATTATACACTCGAATATTATAGGTATATATGACATTTAAATGCGAGTGACAGTTTGTAATTAAACTGTCACTCGCATTTAAGTCTGCAATAGCTGACCGATTCCGATAGATTTTCGTCTTCGCTAGGACCGGTAGAGATACCGTAAAGTGGGGATAGACGACGCGATTAGCTTGGAAAAGCCTCGTGTAAAATGTGTGTGACAATGTTTACTGTTTAATGTTTTATTATCTTTAAAAATAATTACATAAATTTGATTTTTTCTTTATATCGTACATCAAATGTGCAGCTGGCGCGTAGAGGTCGTTTTTTTTCATTTGTGTCCAGCCTTAGTTAGTAGACATTAATCAAATTCATGCATTTTTGTGGTTATTTCTAAAACACATAACTTTCTTAAGAAAATAAATTGACCTTGACATTATAAATTTATGCCTTCTGCATCACTAACCCAAATTTGAGATTCTAAAATTACAAAATAAGTTTAAAAAACGCGAAACGGCGATGCCTTAATTTTCGATAGGTAAACGCTCCTCTTAATTGCTTAGATTGATTTTATTGTTTTGGAATTGTTCCGGCCAATCGAAATTTGTAGTGGTATTGAATCGTCGTCTTCATTTGGTACTTTGGCCGTGTCGGTTGCCAAAACGACTCGACTATATACAATTTACGCAGATAGTTCGTTTATTATATGATTTCGACAAATCCCAACACACTTTCTATTACATATACTCGAGACGCGTTTAGTTCTGTTGCACGTCATCGATGACGTTTACATGTTGTCATAACTGTATTAGAGAAACTAAAAAAGTCACTTTGTTAAATTAAACTTGAGGGCATTTATTTCATTAGCTTAAATAGAAGATTTATAAATTGATCGTAATATACACATTCATGGCAAATAAACACATAATTTCCGTTTCAATATTAAATTTCTTTATTACATATTTTTAATAGACTAATAGTTCAATTCGGTGTTGACAGATAAATCATATCTGTCAAAAAGACGCGCGTTGTGTATATTCTTCCTGTCAAATTTCTCATGTTTATTTTTGCTTTGATATAAATTGTTTAAAAACAGTGCTTCTTAGAAGTGTATTTATTATTTATTTGCGTCCATTGAATATAATGCCGAAAGGTTTCTGTAAACAGTCGAGGCTTTTTACAAATTTTTCTAGAATCATGTGTTAAATTTAATGTGAATAGCGTAAGTATTGCTTATTTTAAATCTTATTATGGATACGTAATGAAACATTTAAGGTATTTCGACAATCTAAATCAATATAATAAATAAGTTGAGAAAGACTGACGTCTTAGAGCATTTCAAATACTAAATATATTACGTTATAGTTATTGTATTGTGAATAATTTTTTTCTTTAGTTATATCAAATGTCACTGACAGAAATAAAAATAGATCCGGCAACATATACAAGGCGAGTCGTCATGAATCTAGTATGACGTGCAACTGAATGTAACGCGTTTTCACCATAGAGTACTTGTTAACATGTTATAAAACGTTCAAATTAGACAAGTGTCACTTGACAACTGACCTAACAACTGATTTGACAACTGATGTTTTATTTAAACTTTCTCTCTGATTAGCCGGCACTTTTGTGTTTGCGAGGAGTCAATGGTTACCCTCACATTTATTTAATTACTTTCGCATCTTGTGGTACTCTTGTCCTATTATCCAACTATCTTTTGAAATGTGATTATAAATTAATGTCTAATATTCTTGACTAAATTAACTCAAACTCAAAAGATCTATCTAACAGCAATATGTCGAATAGACTGCTGCTATATTTTTAAAGTGCTCTGTTTCTTCATTTGCTAATTTACATATATTATGTGTATACTGAAGTATCGAAATCAGTTAACACTTGCAATTTATTAGACTTTTGTAACAAAAACCAAGTTACCTAGGAAATATGCTTAGATGGCCCACCTGTGTGATGTATGTAATAAATAGAGTCATGATGAATAACAATGACAAAATAAAAAAGTATTACTTATAGTTGAATTTCAACAGTGACTGTAAATTATTACTAGTGAACATTTGTTAACTTGTTTGACCTTTGTAGATACGTATGTGCTTATGGTTTTACTTCTACCCATTTAGTTCGTGAACGATTTAAATTTCTATTAAATCATCATATTATTTATAACTAACCACGAACAGTTTTATTCAACTTTCTCTCAACAAATAGTACAGGATGTTTTAATTAGGCAGACGTTGCTATAAATAGAACAGTCTCGTATTAATGAATATTCTGAATGATTCTTTATATTTCAATTTTTTTTACAAATTTAGCTTTGGAAAATTTCTTTTTCATTACATATAATTATAATAATTTACCTACAACGAAATTATTAACGGGTTATATCAGCGGAATATAAAAATTTTAACTGTATTTTGCGATGTTCAACTTGAAATCCTCGTTTGGTTAACAGCATTACTAACAGTGAACACGAATAGATATGCATATATAATTATGTACTAACAATTACGTACAACTGTAAAATGTTCTGTCATTCATTTCAATAATATAAAAACAATTGATCGTGCATTACTTGTTCTACGTGTACATAGTTATATACAGAGGAATCTGATATTAATAGCACATTATGTAAGCACAATTTTAATTTAATTTAATAGTAAAGAAGTAGTACCTATTAGGGTGTGTGAAGTTAGCCCCCCTTTTTTTGGAAATCAGTTGTTTCAAGTTGTTCTAGGTTTGTTCTAAATTGTTCCGAAGTATTTAAAAAAAAAATCAAAATTGGCCATGATAACTGAAAAAAACAACTTCTTCACTCAGCTTCTTTAAAAATTCAAATCTGAAGGCTGCTCCAGGTTGTTCTAGTCGTTCAAAACAGTATTTCAGGGAATCTTGAAAAAAAATCAAAACTGGACGAGATAATCGGAAAAACGGGTCTTTTCCAGCCCGCCTTTTCTTAAAAATCAAAATTCTAGTTGTTCTAGGTTTGATCTAAACTGTTCCAAAGTATTTCAAAGAAAAAATCATTATAAGTCGAGAAAATGGGAAAATGGAAACACGAAGCCAAAGTATCAAGTCAGACGGCGGTTTGGCAAAAATTAAAATTTTGTCAGTTGTTCCAAGTTGTTATAAGTTTGTTCTAAACATTGTTCTAAGACATAAATACCGTATCTCTTATATATCAAATGATATTGAAAAAATACAAAATCCAAAAATGAGAAGTTCGCCCCTTTTTATAAATTCTAAATTCTGTTGTTCCAGGTTGTTGTAGAGTTCTTTTAAATTGTTTAAATGGCGAACAATATTTTTGTGACAGCCATCTTTTTATCGAAACTCGAAATTCTGACGGTTGTTCTAGGTTTGTTCTAAAGTGTTCCAAAGTATTTCAAAGAAAAAATCATATTTGGCCGAGATAATAGGAAAAAACGACTTTCTCATAGCTCTGCGAAAATTGAAATTCTGACGATTTATCCAGGTTGTTCTACATTTATTTTAAACATTGTTCTACGTCATCAAAACCGTATATCTTGTATGTATTTTTAGGATACTGGAAAAAAAAAAGAAATTCAAAAGTGAAAAGTCAGCCGCCTTTCTTCGAAAATCGAAATTTTGCGGTTGTTCCAGGGTGTTCTAAATAGTTCCAGAGTACTTAAAAAAAAATCATAATCAGCCGAGGAAATGGTAGAAAAGCAATTTTTCACAAGTCCTTCTTTTAACGAAAATCGTAATTCTGACGGTTGTTCTTAATTTTAATAGGAAGAAACGATTTTCTAACAGCCCACCTTTTGCAAAAATTGAAATTTTGACGGTTGTTCCAGGTTGTCTTATATTTTTTATTCGATAATCGTCTTAAATTTAGGAAGGAAGAAACCTTTAATTTGCACAAAGGCATTTACATAATTTTCATTAATGGATTTCATAACTTATCTTTATGGTTATTTTTACTTTTAATCCTATCTAAATATTTCATTTAATATACTGTTAGTACACCGAAGAAGTATAATTTGTATATAATGAAACGAAACTTCTGGAGTTCCAATTAAAATGTGTAATGTAAAGAATTAGCATAAAATTCGTTATTCAAAAACGTAAAAATATCTTACAGCTTATTATACTTTATCTATTCATTTTAAAACCTTGGAAAGGAAATTCTAAAAGCATATAAAATATATTTCCGGTTGCATAATATGTATGGTTGGCGAGACCTTCCAGACGGACGAAATATTTGATCGATGTGAACTGCTGTCTCACTTTCCCATTTTATGTATCGGAAAATTATAGGGGCGATACTGTGATGAGATATTCGATAGTATGAATCAGACCGCATTGTAAATTAGATTTTCGTGCAAATGATTATCATGCGTGTTTGTGACAATAATAAATCTTTAAATATAAATATTAAAAACTAATGGCTTTTGTAATACTCCTAGTATACAATGCGTATCGCTGCCTTATAATTTACTATAAAGTTACAACCTTTAGTTTTAATGTACTTATAGAAATTTCTATGAACATTATCCATATATACGACAGTCACTTTATACAGTTTGTATACTTAGGTATATAACTTTTTAGTTTCTATCGATTTTAAATAAAAATTGTTTCAAAAATGAGGTAAACATAAAAAGCATATAATAGCAGATAATACTTGAATCTGCAAAAGGGCTATATTAAATCATGTCATGTATACACAAACTAATTCGTATATCAACGAATATATGAATGTACAGAGAACATCAATCGTGAGTAACAACGTACGTATAAGTGTTTCAGCCTACATAGCTCTCATCAGCGTGAGACGTGTTGTTGCAATGCCTGTTAATCTTAGACCGCCCGTATATCTATCGACTTGCATAGCATATGTTTATGACAGGGTACCTTTAATTTAATTAATACTTATTTATTTTATTTTTTATTAATTTTTTTTAGTAGTCCATTTTAGCATACTTATATTATATTTTACACCGAATGTAAATTTACAGTTGGAGATATCTCTTGCTGATATAAATACAAGACCATTTTGAATAAATAAATCTTACATATCTGCGATATTTGATTATCTTGTCTTATCTGTTGATGTGACATCATTAACAAATTAACATGAATATACCGAACATACCAAATCTGTGGTCAAATTCTAATTTTTAAGTTTAAAAGGTATCTATATATTCGAATGTCTATATACAGGGTGTATTTGAAATAAGGGGACAGAGTATGATAAAAGGAAAGACGCAATTATGTAGAATATAAATCCCAAAAATTGTGAGTCAATTACGACACGAACGCCAAAATTAAAAACCCCCGAAAAGTGTTTAATGTGCCGCCTATGGATTTAGCAGGTATCGCGCCAGTTAGGCCAGCCAGCCGACGTCATGAGTCGTAATAAATAATATTTTTATGGAACTAAATAAACATATACATACATAGATACACACACCGCAATAACAGTTGTAAACGTTATAAAAACCCCAATGATAGCATTGTTTACTATTTCTAAACAGGTGTTCATGCTAAGAGTTCAACAACTTTAATATGAAATATCAGCTGATTTGGCATAAAATGGATGCGTGTATGTACTTTATTCGATTTCTTTTGTTCTCTTTTAAAATAACTTAGTTTTCAACAACGAGAATTTTTTTATTGAGATGCCGAGATTATTTAGATATTACATTTTCTTCCGCAATAAATGTATAGTAAGTACTGGTACTGTTATTATGATTAAATTCAACGACTTTTTACTTCTTATTTCTCACAAAAATAAATTTGTGTTGTAAAATTTGCCCAACTCTACGTATGAGAAACTTTTATTTTAATTGGACGCAAATGAATTAAAAAAAAACATAATTTATTTCAGTTCGTGCGTTGTGTAAGCCATAGTCTAAACATCCACACGTAACAATCGAACGAGACTGACCTCGCACGCCTTCACACTCCTACTTAGTACCCCACTCTTGCATACCCTACAGTCGTATTAAAGTGCAGTGGCGCGACGAATATTTTAAAAATATCTTTGTAATTTTTAAAATTTGAATTTGCGCAAAATATTTTGGATTTGAGTCTAATAAAATTAAATCTTTCCATTAATTATACTCAGTCCCCTTATTTCAAATACACCCTGTATAATAAACCGCTGCCACACAGCAGACGTGTCTCAAAGACAACACATTAAAACATTATGTTCGAATTTAATTTTTTTTTAATTTTGATGAAATTTTGGATTTACGCGTTTTTATTAATTGTTAGGAGGAATTTAAACAAAATGTGACTTTTTGATCCTTTAATTTTGGTAATGATAGCAGACCACAATGTTTTCTATTTTTAAGGAAAATTTGATATAAATCAGAAGAATGCTAAGCCAAATACCTAATCTACATCAAATCAACTCCAACACATATATGGTCAGATCAAATTAAATTATCATATAAAGATGTAAATAAAACCTTTTTATAGGTTTTTCGCTGTTTCCATAAATGCGACAAAACGATAATTATTCTATTTGTTATATCCTTTATTTGTTTAACTATCAATAGTCAGATAAGTAATTATATCATATGATCACATATCTAAATGTCGTTTTGTTCTAATGATAGATCTTATTACAATATCTTCAGGCACATGCTGACACCATTATTAAAGAGAATTGTATTTCATATCTTGTTCTGCAATAGACAAATGCCAAACCGGGTCGACTGGTCCTTCTATTTTCGTACGGTGAATTTTATTAGGGTTAGATTTAATATTCCACCTGACCTATATAACCTGGCAGTTTTATTATATTATGAGAAAGAAAGGGAGATATACCAACAGATTACATATGAGAAACTTATGTTATGTTCTTGCACAGGGATAACAACAGGCAAACGAAAATGGTAGTTAATATATGAAGTAAATACCATAAATAAAAGGAAATATCGCGGATACATGAAATATAAGAAAGAGAAAAATATTGGGTAAATTCCGCTGTGGAGCAACCGTAGACACGTGTTTCTGACTCATTGGTCGTCATCGGTACGGTGTAGCACGTATAGCATACATCTCCAAGGTTATCCCACCTTATTCCTTGGCTACACCGTACCGATGACGACCAATGAGTCAGAAACACGTGTCTACGGTTGCTCCACAGCGGAATTTACCCAATATTTTTCTCTTTCTTATATTGTAAATACCATATATACATTCCTTTCTTAAAATGTTGTTGTTGTGGGATCTGAACTCCCAGTTTCCACGATTGCTATAGATGTAATAAAAATTTAACCACACCAGCTGTTATAATGACAAATCTTTATTATCGCTTTAAATTATATCAAAGAATCAAAAACAAGATGTCTTCCGTAGTTAGGTGTTTGTTTATCACATTATGTTTAAGAAACTTAATTGGAAACTGTGGCTTGATACTCAACAGAACACACTAAAAAGACTAATTATAATATAAATTGTATTGAAGCAATGCAGTAGAAAATTTGTACTTTTCTTATATAACTGACCTGAAAATAATTTTAGATCAAGCGAGTTCAAATTCCACCTAATTAAAGTGTTTTAAGTAGAGTGTTTGTGTATATATGACTATGGTAAAATGAAATATATAATTATTGATTAATCAGTTTTATAATATTAGTAACAAATACTTACTACTTTAATAAAAGCAAAATTCTGGGCAGGATAGGTTAAATGAAACATACTTTTTGGCTAAATACCTAATAGTTATTTAGCCAAAAATTGTTCTTTTAACCTATCCTGTCTAGAATTTTGCTTTTATTAAAGTAGTACGTATTTGTTACTAATATATGACTATGTACGCAGAAATAAGGAATTGTAAAGTTTTAGATTTTAAAAAGTATAAAAATCGATGTCTTCTATACAGGGTGAGTTTTTTTTCAATATTTGTATGGGGATTTCGAAAACCATAAGAGATACGCATTAGGTTAAATGGAGAAAGATTTGCATCTTTATAAGCCTCATCCAGATACGTTTTTGTCCATTTAAGAAAATGCATGGTTTACTAGATATTTGCAAAAAATAGAAATTCTTCAAAACATTTTACGTTCTATAACTCTTCTATTCTTAAAGTTAGAAAATTTTTTTTTGAATATTGTTTTTAAGAAATTCAATTTCAAAGAACATCTTCTTAAATTTTTAATTTTGCTCAGCATTTTTGAGTTAGCAAGCAAAGTCTAATTTTTTTAAATGGAAACCATAGTTGGCTATGACATATTCTAATAGTGCATTTTTTTCTGCTTGCAATGATGTAAGGGTTGTAGAATTTATTTTACTAAATAACAGCTCAATACACTATTATTATGTTTAACAAAAATCATGTCTTGCCATGGAAAACGCGATATTAATAATTGAAGCATTATGTTTACTTCATCATTGACATTTCGTTAATTAGGGTGACTATAGTTGGTTTTGTTAGTGATTTAGTTGCTTTACAAAGTTAGTTATGGTGTACACAAATCTTGAGAAACTTGATATGATTGATGTTACATTATTTGTAACAAAAATAGTAAAGAAGCCTTCAAGAATTTATACAATAATTTAAAAGAGTATGGAAGCTTTGTTAAACCTAGAAATAAGGGTAATATTGGTGAAAACACGCAGATAAATGTTTTAGCTGCTGTTAATCAGAATCCATCAACATCAACGCGGCAAATTGCACAAGGCGCTGCTACCTCACAACGCACAGTAGTGAGAATTTTATCAAAGCATAAGTACCATCCTTATAAAAAATTAGTTGGTCAAACTCTACACCCTGGAGACGATGAAAGACTATTACATTTTTGTGCTTAGTTCGTAAATATGTGCCATGAAAATAATAACTTTCCGATGCAGATCTTATGGACCAACGAAACACGTTTTACAAACTGCGGCATGTTCAATCGCCATAATGAACACCTGTGGGCGCAAATAAATCCTCACCGTTTAGAAGAAAGGCGACCCCAGATTAGGTTTGGCTTCAATTTATGGTGTGGTGTTATTGGTTAGCAACTTGTTGGGCCATTTATTTTTAATGAAACTTTAACAGGAAATCGATATTTGCAATTTCTTAGGGAAGATTTCGACAGTATCCTAGATGAATTAAATTTACCGACCCGTACAAATTTACGGTGGTTTCAACACGACGGTGCCCCGCCTCACTATCAGGCACAGGTCAAAAGATATTTAGATGAATTATTTCCAAACTCGTGGATCGGCAGAAATGGTCCTGTTTTATGGCCTGCACGTTCCCCAGATCTTTCACCGTTAGATTTCTTCGTCTTTGGAGCAATAAAAAACAATTAATGTATTTGATAGCTTAGATGGGCGCAAAATTAGGAGAGCTATTAACTCAGTGTTGAAACGGTGCCGTATGTGCGTCGATAATAATGGTGGGCATTTCGAACACTTAATGTAAATTTAGCGTGTTACGTGTTGTTAATAATTAATTCGTTTAGCGTTTTTATTGTTTCTTGTATTACATTGTATATTATAAGTTTCTTTTCTCTTCCATGGCAAGACATGATTTTTGTTAAACATAATAATAGTGTATTGTGCAGTTATTTATTAAAATAAGTGCTACAACCTTACATCATTGCAAGCAGAAAAAAATGCACTACTAGAATATGTCATAGCCAACTATAGTTTCCATTTAAAAAAATTAAACTTTGCTTGCTAACTCAAAAATGCTAAGCCAAATTAAAAATTTAAGAAGTTGTCGTTGTTTGAAATTGAATTTCTTAAAAACAATATTCAAAAAGTTTTTTTCTAACTTTAAGAATAGAAGTGTTATAGCACTGGAAAGGTTTTGGAGAATTTCTATTTTTTGCAAATATCTTAAATGGACAAAAACGTATCTGCATGAGGCTTATAAAGATGCAAATCTTTCTCCATTTAACCTAATGCGTATCTTTTATGGTTTTCGAAATCCTCATACAAATAATGGGAAAAAACTCACCCTGTATACAGATATGCAAGCTGTGGCGATCTAGTTCGAAACGTTCAGCTAGGCGGTAAATATCTACATTACTAGAATTATTTTTGGAGCCGCTATGCTAATATTTTAGATTTTTCTGTAATTATATGCAAGACTGTATAATGGGGAGATGAGAATCGATGCGATCGCGGCTAACATGCGATTACTTACATTAACGTAGACGTAGACGATTGATTGATGGATGGGATAGGCTGGCCTGCATATTTGTGCGCATACTATTAACATAATTAGAGGTAGATTATTAAAAAAAAAAGCGCATTATTTTCGATGATGAAAAACTTTATGAAATTTAAATCTAGTTCTATTCTAAATTTCAACGAAAGAAGAATCAATAAAAAATAATCAAAAACATAAAAAATATAAAAACAATAATTAATCTCTCCATTACACAGATACATAATTATCGGCCTCATTTATAGTAAATATCTACCATTATTCAAAAAAAGGCTACTTTCGTATACATAATACACTTTTTCTAACCCCTTACTTTAATTGTATTATTAGATATGCTGAACCTGTACTTTAATTATGTCCATTACGATACAGATTTTCATTATGATACAAGTTTATATCCAATAGGAATACAGATTTTTCATTACGATACAAGTTTATATCTAATAGGTGTGCGACATTCCAATATTCAAACAATATTCAATATGGCGACTGCATATCTGACATAAAAATTAATTAATAGTGACAAGTCTCTGCAATTTACAAATAAGTACTTAAAATTTGTGTTTTTTTGAAAATATAAATGGTAAAAATGAGGGATAATGACAGTGAAATGTAAAATTTGAGTCCACCAGATATTATGGAACAAGCCTTAGTAACCACGAACAATTTATTACCAGCTAAATTCGCAAAGGTGCATGGAAAATTTTAACCTCAATTTATGAAATGGAATGTTCAAAAAATAATGTTTTATTATGGGGTCGTAGACAAAATAGTGTATGCAACTCGTATTCATTACAATACTCGGCTTCACCTCGTATTGTAATTTTCTTACTCGTGTCTTAATAGCTATCATTAAATGCTCATTGCATAATATACTCTAATGTAGCAATAAAAACAAAAGATAAGAGAATTTTAGTTTTTCGTTCCTATGTGTGAATTACAGCAGTCGTGTCCCAGTTCAGTAAACAAAGTTTGAAATACCAAAAAATGTTACCAATATTATTCAGTTGTGGACAACAACGAAATAGAGAACAACGAGAAGCGACAAAGATTTAAGGAAATCTGTGTTTCTTCGGTAGGCGGGGATAGCGTGGTTGTCTGGTGTCGTAATTGCCACGTGATCGTCTGTCTAGCCAAACGTCTAGCCATATAATTTAAATTATGTAATATGTTTCATAAACAAAGGTACATCTTTTAAAAACTTTTATGATGTTTGTTGCTTTGACACAAAAAAACTACCTTTTTCGACTTTAAAAAACGATTACAATGCTTTTTCTATATTAAGAAGTACATAAAAGATATTTCAAGTGCATAGAAATATAGTACGTTTTATAATTCTAACTAAATAAGATTTAAAATTATTAAAACAATTTGTTTTGTGAATTTTAATATTTACCCACGTATTATAGATACAACATTATTTCAGTGTAAATATAAATACGTTTTCCGAATGTAGATTTGGTCTATCACTAAAATACGACGAAGCGAATGTGGGACAAGAAACATTCAGGGATCCGGCAATGCTGTCGCTTCTATATAGTCGTTGTTCTCGAGAAGTATATTCCCTGCATTGTCTTATGCAATTACTATTTGAGGGCTGGCAATTAATTGGTAAAACAAAAAAAATCAAAACTATCAAAAACAAATAATTTGTTTTATTTTGTTAAGTTTATACAATACTCCTGTAGTCTACGCTGGGTCAAGAAAGTCTCCATACAGGCCACAGCATGTTCAAGTTACACTTCTAACTTACCTAATATGAGGAATAAGACCGAAATACTATTGCAGAAAATATTGTAATATGTATGGAAATGGGTGAGTATTACAAAAATAAAATTTTTTTCTACAAGACATAAATAAACGAACAATATGTTATACAGGTATAAAAATGTAATCAAAATCAAGAAATTTATGACAAAATACATGCATACATATATCATAAATACCCGACTGTTTTTGATAGTTAATAACTTTGTCTACCGCCTTTGGCACGTAAATCTTCCACTCAAACCGTTTTGGTATCCCGTGTTCCATTTTTTGATCATTTCATCATCAATCGCGTTTCATTCTCGTAATATTGCCGTCTTAACCTGTTCTTTGTTTTTAATGTCGCCTTCCGGTCAATATTTTATTGAAAGATATATGACCCGTGTAGCTTAAGTTCTTAGGAACTCGTAGAAGTTTTCCTGTAAAATTTTCAAATATATATTTTGATCCACAATTCCATCTATAAATACCAAGTTTTGAACCCCTGCACGATTCCACTTCCATGTTTTACAATATCATACAATTTTTTTCAAGTGGTCATTCTTCTTCTGCTCTACCATACTTGTCTTATCTGACCCAAACACATTAAAGTTAGACTAGTCACTAAAAATTACGGACTCCCAAAATGGTATCGGTATGTTGAGATGTGTTTTAGTGAATTCAATGTTTCGTTCTCCTTGCTGATGTATTATTGCTTATTCCTGGGAACTCGTCCGTGTATACCATGCTCTCGTAATACATTTCTAGGTGTTTCAGGTAGGTACAACATGTGTCCGTACTCATCTTCTATCATTTTTGCAACTAAAGGTGCACTATGTCGCGGAGTTTCATTAAATATGTTACGAATAGCGTTCTTATGAGTAGCGCTCAATTTCTAAGGTCTGCCCAAACGAGGTTTATTTTCACAAATCTGTAGTTCTTGATATTTACCATATACGAGTATATCGCACCGTTGCATAAGATTTCTTCGCAATTTGAATTAAAGAACAATTAACTTGCGAAACTTCCATTTTCTATAAAGTTGCAGAATAAAGCTCGCTTCTATGTTACTGCATCACCTGCTTATTTGTGTGTTACAATAATGAAATTATATATTTGTTATAAATACGATATTATGTAGGCAAACTAGAGCCGTAAATTCAAAATGCTGTGACATGTATCAGACTTTTTTGACCCAGTATATAACACCCATGACTATAAATACTGTGTAGACAAATACCAAGTAGCTATCTTAACTTATACTGATTTTAAATAATAATACCTATACCTAATATAAAATCGCATCTCCATTATATACGGTATTATTATCAAAATAGAAATTGAGAAAGTGGCATCTATTTAGGAATGTTTGTATAGTATTTTAATGGATCAGATATATAATATTAACTACTATTTCTTCTATACGTAAAAACAAGAATCAATGTCATATAGTTATTATAACACCTCGATTCAGAATCAACCATGAGTTTTGTCTATTACTCTTGTTGCTAATTAAATAAATATATAATAAACCACGTAATATTATCCTTGACATCGACACAGATAATTCTTTCAAAGTACAGTGCGTGTATTAAATATTCATATACAATCGAATACTCTTCGTGGAAAGTCATATTTATTGTTCTCTTATATAAATTTAAAGAAATCATATATTTATCGATTTCCACAAATAGTAGATAGTAAATATAAATTTAAAATATACCATAAAAGACAGTAGTTCTATTTGTATGCTTAGGCATTTAAGAAAATTATTGATACCTAGAGATACGTAATTTTCGCAAAAAACACAAATTTCGCAAAAACAAAAACCTAAAATACAAAATTTCGTATTTATTCGCTAAAATCAAAAACAAATTTTCAATTCAGCAACATAATAATAAAGTTGTAAAATAAAACAAAAAATTACGCTTGTTGTAGGTGCTGAAAAATCGCTATCGCTAATCAACACTATTTACAGGACTCCATAAACTTTGAATAGCCGCTTTTGCAAAATTTATATGAATGTATGTATTTAGTTGCCCATAAAACTTGAAGAACATCGCAAGAGTCTGTTTTATCTGCTGTAGCTCAGAGTTGTCGTTTAAAGTGACACTATCCATGTGGAGTAAATCTAATTTACTCCACAATAGATGCGCAAATGAATATTGTGGCCCTTCTAAGTGCAAGACCTTTGGACAAGACAAGCGTTTATTTCCATATTTCGAATGTATTGGAATTTTTTCCATAATTTCGCATTTATTCACACACTGATTCGAAGGTTAGAAATATCATGGAGTAAGAGGTCTTCCCAGTTTTTCTCTGAATGTAGTCTTTCAACAGTACACGACTGCATCTCAAGTCAAGTAGATTTTTAACGTTTTGTTTTTCTTCAGAATTTAACTTCCGCTGCTTTGGAAGACATTCGAAAATTTCCTTTTGACAAAATTAGACTCTGTGAGTCACTTGTCAACGTAAAACACATTTGGAAAGAGCATCCTACTCGGCAAGTACTACAATGAAATTCTAGTTTAAAAAAAGATACTGCTACGAAATTATATATTTACATACCTGACTGTTCTTTTACATAACCCCCTTGAAACAAACTTTTTTCCTCCTTTTGCATAAGCATATACAATTCTATAATATTTTAAGTTCTCATTAACATTTGCTAATTTGCGGGGACACTTCTTGGTTAAAGACTTTAATACCAACTACAACTCAAATTGTGAGGTTATGGCACGGTTATGGTGTTATGCTATCGAAATTCTTAAAGGATCTTTATGAAAGTAAAATCGTGTTCCGCAATTTTCGGGCCCAAAGAATTGAAGATATAGATACGCAAGTTGCGGATCTGTAATGTTCAAAATAAACGTCCGCAAATTCTCTACATACCTAACTTACATTTGCGGACTTCTACAACAGAACATACGAGAACGCATTTGCGGACGCCGAAACTCTTCCTTTATTCTATGGCACCATATGTAACTATTAGAAAGTAGAGTAGCTGAAAATATGTAGCGTTAATAATAGATATTATAGGGTTTATACAGTGTGTTCATGATGAAAGGAACAAATTCGTTTAAAATTCAAGTAATTATTTTGCAGAAAAACGCTCGGACAGGTCGATTAGTATTTTTAGTTGTGAATTTTTTGACATAAGAAAATTATATAGAGGATGTCTAAAGAAGAACATATGCAGCAATCATCGTTTTTTTAAGTGGAGCATACTGTATATTATGCCATATTTGAATTGTATGGTAAATTCTCAACACTTTTTATGTAACATACCATATTCCCAAAATCAGCGGTTTTCGGAATAATGACGTTTGAAATGTGATAAATTAAAAAAAATACATGAAAATCGATGAAGTAGAGTTTTTTATTGAAGATTATAAAATTTGAAAAACCAGGTTGTTTTTGTTGGCTTTTAAAAAAAATTTCAAGGTGTCCTTGTTCAATTTAAACATTTTATTTCATTACCAATGTGTATTTTAATTTATCACAAAACTCATTATTCCGAAAACCGCTGATTTTGGGGATATGGTATGTTACACAAAAATGTGTTTAATGTGTTTAGAATTTACCCTACAATTCAAAAATGGCGTAATATATAGGGTGTTCCATTTAAAAAACCAATGATAGCTGCATATGTTCTTCTTTAGACACTCTGTATATAATTTTCTTATGTCAAAAATTCAAAACTAAAAATATACTGCATGACATGGAAACTGCAACACCAAGAAGGGGTGCGGATTTTTTGACCAAACTTGGTAGAAACGTATAACTAGTCAAAGGCAATAATTGATTAAAATTTCAAAGAAAAAAAGCAAAAGACTAACACAATTTAACATAATTTTTATTAATAATGTGTTGAACCGCCCCTATTAGTGTCACACTCTCTCACTCTTCGTGGCATTGATTCGACTAGGTGGTCGATATCCTCTTGGGGTATGGTGTCCCAAGCAACCTGTAATTCATGCCGGAGAGCTATTAGTGTCTGCGGATGATTGGCTAAATTCATAAGTTTTCGTCCCATAATGTCCCACACATGTTCTATTGGCGAGAGGTCGGGGGATTTGGGTGGCCATGGGAAGATATTGACATGAGCCTCTTCCAAGCGATTTATAGAAATTCTCGCTACGTGGGGAGGAGCATTATCCTGCTGGAAAAGTGGGTCTTCGAGCGTTTGAAGATATGGTAGAATATGGGGTTCTACCACCTCATCAATGAAACGCTGGGCGGGCGTTCATGGTGGTTTGGATGAACACCAATTGAGACCTACTCCCATATGCTATAGCACCCCATACCATAACACCCACTGCTCGATGCACATGCCTTTCAACCGAAAACTGAATATCACGACGTTCCCCACGTCTTCGTCTGACCCTCATACGGCCATCATGCATCCCTAGACAAAATCGAGATTCATCACTGAATACCACCCTGTGCCACTCCACGTTCCAGTGCAGTCGCAATCTACACCACTCCAAACGTTGCTGTCGGTGTTGAGCCGTAAGTGGTAACACAAGATGTGGACGATAAGATTGTAAGCCGAAACCCGTAATTCGACGATAAACGGTTCGAAGGGTTACAGGACGACCAATATTACCTATCCACACGTCAGCAATTGATCTGGTACTGGAAAACCTGTCTCTTAGTGCCATTAAGCGAAGGCGGCGGTCCTGTATCTCATTAGTTCTTCTTCGGCCTCCGGTTCCTCTTTGGCGTCTTTCCTGACCTTCCCTAGTCCATGATTGATAACAGCGCATAATGGTGGATTGGTTCCGGTTAAGGCGATTTGCAATTTCCCTGTATGAAAAACCACCTTCTCGCAAACCAACAATTCGACCTCTGTCGAATTCGCTTAATTGGCGATAATTTCCACGTTGCCGCACTCTAGGCATAATAAAACTCTTTAAACACGTTAAACAAAGGTATAATAAGACAAAACCGTTGAAATTAATTTCAAACAAACAATTAATACACCACACATTAATGTCAGCGAAAACTGAATGAAGTGTCAGATGTGTCATGACCACTTGATCTATTGCAACAAAATTTTAATCAATTACACTGGGCAACAAATTTTCGAAAAGTTCATGCTTCCAAGCTGAAAATTGTCATTTCTTAATGAATTCAATGTGCTGAACACGAAAATGACTAAGAAAAAGCTGAATTGGCTACGGGTTTTCTGTAATATGTACGCATATTTCAGAAAAAGTGTACTTATGTCAATATTATAATACATGGTAAGAAAACATTTACGCATATTTCAGAAAAAGTGTACTTATGTCAATATTATAATACATGGTAAGAAAACATTAGTCTGCTTCCGGCTTTCGACTTCTTTTGGCCTGCCGTTTGTAGTGGACTTGTGGAGCATCTCTATTGATTGTCCAACAATAGTCAGCTAGCATTGACGTAGGCCATTTGCCTTGGTACCGTTGCTCCATGGTGGCAATGTCCTGATGAAAGCGTTCGCCGTGCTCATCGCTGACCTGCCCGCAGTTATCAGGAAAGAAATCTAAGTGGAAATCAAGAAAGTGGATCTTTAAGGACATATTGCAGCCGAATTCATGAAACAAAGCCAACATATCCTCAACCAGGCACTTGTAATTTTCTGCCTTGTCATTCCCCAGGAAGTTTGCTGCCACTTGATAGAATGCATCCCAAACCTGTTTTTCTTTACCTTGAAGAAGTTTCTCAAACTTGGGGTCTCGGAAGAGCTGTCTAATTTGAGGCCCCACAAAGATGCCCTCTTTAATTTTGGCTTCACTGACGCGAGGGAATTTGTCATGCAGGTACTTGAATGCTGGTCCATTCTTATCCATGGCTTTTACCAAGTTTTTGACAAGACCGAGTTTGATGTGTAAAGGAGGAATGATGATTTTGTGTGGCTGTGCCAATGGTGGGTGCTGTACATTCGTTTCTCCAGGCTTAAAAAATGCTCTCGGAGGCCAGTCTTTCTTGATGTAGTGCAAATCGATTGCTCTGCTGTCCCACAGACAAAGAAAACAGCAGTACTTTGTATATCCCTGCTGCAAACCCATCAACAGAGATACTACCTTCAGGTCAGAACATATCTGCCAGCCATACTTGCTGTAGTTAATCGTCTCCAGTAGCTGCTTTAGATTGCCGTAAGTCTCCTTCATGTAGACCGCATGTGCAATAGGTATGGATGGAAGCTGGTTCCCATTATTCAACAAAACCGCCTTTAGGCTCAGTTTTGAAGCGTCTATAAACAGCCGCCATTCGTGGGGATCATGTGCAATACCGAGAGCTTGTAGTAGACCATCAATATCGCAGTAGAACACAAGGCTTTCTTCTTTCTTAAAGAAAGATTCGAAGAGCTGATGGCGAGTGCGAAATGAAGTCACTCGGACATTCTGTTCCAGAAGATTCCACTGTCGAAGTCTTGAGGCCAGTATCTCCGCTTTGCTTTTCGACAGATCCAAATCGCGAACAAGATCGTTCATTTCATCCTGGGTAATTTTATGTGGTGCAGATGTTTCGTCAAAGCACGAAAAGTCATCATCCTTACTGCCACGTTGAGGAGAACTCGCCGACGCATGGCCATCCTCATCGTCTGAACTGATAGAAAAATCTGTAGGAGGTTCTGGAATTGGGAGTCCTTCGCCATGAGAGACAGGTCGCAGAGCAGATGGTATGTTAGGGTATTCAACTGTCCACTTCTTCTTCTTGGTGATGCCTCCAGAAGCTGGTCGTACCATACAGAAATAACAGTCGTCAACGTGATTGGTGGGCTCCCTCCAAATCATGGGCACAGCAAATGGCATTGCCTTTCTTTTGCCATTAAGCCACTGTGAAAGATTTACGGCACAAGTGCGGCAGCATACGTGTGGGGCCCAGTCTTTGTCCTGGTCGCCTATCATGCAACCAAAATACAAATGATACGCTTTCTTAACTGTTGCACTGATGTTCTTTTTCTGTGCAGCAAATGTCACTTCTCCGCAAATATAACAGAAGTTATTTGCACTATTAACACAGTTACGAGGCATTGCTACTGTTTAGTTACTTTACACTATAGCAATCACTTATGTATGCTAGAGCTTCGAAAAATATGCGCGAATGAACGGACATTGCACGAGTTAACTGTCACGTCGGCCATTTATAAATAAACTATAATTAGCTATTGCTTGATATTGCGCAATCAATTTCGCAACACTCTCAATGGAAACTTACAGTAAATGCTGCATTAACTTCTTTGCATGAAGTGGTGATGCAATATGACGCAAAATTTCGTAATTTCTCACTAAATTGCATTACATTATGCAATAGCATCTATACAATGGACAAAACGTCAATATCTCTTGAACGTGAGCCAATCAACTTTTTTCAATGTGATATTCGTGTTCAGCACGTTGAATTCATTCGGGATTGGGTACTTTCACCTAAGAAGCAATTTCACTGTTGACCAGTGTTATTGCTTTTGACTAGTTATACGTTTCTACCAAGTTTGGTCAAAAAATTCGCACCCATTCTTGGTGTTGCACTTTCCATGTCATGCAGCATACTAATCGACCTGTCCGAACGTTTTTCTGCAAAATAATTACCTGAATTTTAAACGAATTTGTTTCTTTCATCATGAACGCACTGTATATGCAAAATATGAATGATGGATACTAAAAGCATTGGCGATTTCTATTTATGCATGTTGTAAGAAGATGATTGTTAAAGGATAACACCCCTATAAATAAAAATAGTACGAATGTATCTGTAATGAAATAATATATTGACCAAGGTGTTCGTATATTCTGTTTATATTATTATTATTTCGATTTTCTTAACTTTTGTGCAGTAACATCTGATATTATTGGCTATGGAATTTTACTTTTAAATTATCTTGGTAGTGAGTACTTCTTTACTGCTACTTCAGAAATATGTATTATATGTCTGTCTTTTCTACATTGGTTTCAAAACATCTGACTTTTGTTTCTCATAAGGCGTTCTCCAAGGTTGCATTAAGTACCTCTCCTTTTCATATTATTCATTAACGAACATCGTTGTTAAATATCAGTAAATACTGATTCGTGTCAGTTGCAGGGAAATGACTTATTAACCCTGAATACTATATTAAGAGCTCTATTCTCCTACTTCCTTTTATTCCTCTTCTATGGATGCATGTCCCTTTCGTGAACGATTTTGTTCCTTTATGGTTTCCTTTTTCCGTCGATGGATCGTATTACGGGTTTTATTGTATGTAGATATTTATTTTTAATTCATTTAATCGATTAACTTATTTACTGAACTTGTCAATAATATAATAATATGTATTTTATAGATTTGACTGCATATTCTTTAATATGTTTTGTCCATAATGAAGGCTACATTGTATTGGTATTAAGTTGTTGTATGTTCTTTTTCCTTTTCTTCTTAATACTATTTGAATAGAAGGTCGGTTGTGGTGTAGGATATACAATAATTACTGTATAAGAAGTTTCAACAATTCTTAAGTAATTATAAATGTGTTTAGACTTACCTTCAGACATTAGGAATTGCGCTATACTGATTATATACAAGAGTAAGTGTGTGTATTAATATAGAAAATAGAGGATTGACAACATTTCTTTTCTTGGCTTTAAACAAACAAGGGATAAACATCAACGATTTGCTAGTTATGATAATGGGACGAATATACGTGGTAGGCATAATGACCCTCAAAAGAGAATTTTGTATTAAATTTAGTGGTTAATGTTGTCACAAAATCATATACTTTGATAATAGAAGTTCACGATGTTCTATTTGAAATTAGCGAAGGAAATTTTTAAAATAACTTTCTATTTCATTGTGCAAGAAGTTGCAAAATTTTGAGTTTGTTTGTCTTCTTGTTTTATGGAATAATAATTTAAGTACCTAATGTTGACATTACAAGTAAAGTTGTTCCAAACCCAAACTTTGATATTGCTCAGTGTTATTCTGATTTAATAATCTGAATACATTTTTGAACGCTTTTCGGTTTTTCGTTGCGGAATTGGTTCAAGAATTACAAATGCAATACTTACATAAAATTTTGACGAAAACGTTATTCGATCAACAGAAAAATCTGACATTATATCACAATCTATAACTTGATGATTCTTTCCCCAATACGAACATTTCGTATTTGATTTCACAATACCAGTTTCTGTTGCTATTTAGATTCACGATCGGGTATAGCCGACTAAGTAATCATGGTATTATTTCAATAGATCTTGTCTTTATTTGTTTATCAATTTGATTCTATGGGACGCACTCATTAAGTACATTTTTCTAATATTTACTTTATTCTATTTTTTATTAAATTTATGACTGCTACTACCTCAATGAGAAAACATGTAGCTTTGCGATACTGTAAAATATAAAATTACAAATAAATTCATCAAAATATTATTACCCTATACTTTACCTTATACTTTACCATACCAACAGACTATGATTTTACACGGATTGCAAACAGTTATCGAACCTAGTTGACGCAATTTACGTCATTAAGAGACTAGGTTGTCGTGAAACTTGTTCTGTATTATTAATAGTGAATACTAACAAGTGTACTCGTTTACTCTTAGTTATTTTGATAATTAGAGTTAGAAAAACCTAATTTATTGACATTGATTCCATATTCAATACGTTCACAAATTGTTCTTGTCTCATAATTACGCACAAACATATTTGTATCTTCTGAAACCATTATAATCTATTACCACATACAAGCTTTTAGATATGGAATTGCATGTTCGCTATTATCCATCTAATAGTGAACATGATAAAATGAATAAATAATTTGTATATCTATATATACCTACATGGCTCCAGGCGGCCATATTTGTTAGTAGAAGTCACTTATTCTGAAGAACTCTATTATATTCATACACCCCTTTGTTATTAATTATCTTTTGACGTTTGTTGTAATTGTTATCTGAACCACATTAATTTGTGAACAATGCTTATCGGCTCTACAGAATAAGTTTTAAATAAAATATATGCAGAGAAAAGTAATATTGAATAACATTATTTATAATGTTTAGTTTGTAACCGGCTTTCATGTAATAGTATTTTACTAACAGGAGCTATATATCCTGAAATATTAAATACCTAATTATTTTTTTATTTTATTGTTCTGAAAATTTTTCGAGCGATGAGAGTTTTTAGTGACGGTAAAAAAGATCTCGTAAAAAATTCTTCTTGTCACTTTTATGTCAATACGATTTTGAAGTCATCATGCGCGAACAGTGTAAAGGTACGGCCTAGTTTGTCATTTTAATAAACGTTATAATTAAATAATCATATAAATATTGTTTTATTAATTATATTTATATATATGTATATTGGAAATCAATGAATATATATTACTAGAATTTTAATCCCTATATTCATATCTATATAAATAAGTTTTAGTATGTATAAGCACGTTGGGGCCAAACGGTCATGTTGATTTAAGATTAGTGACAAGTTCACACGGTTACGTGACGATTTTGTGTGTGAACCGCAACGGGAATACCCAGACATTATAGAAAACGGGGAATCCCAGGTTTCAAACTACAGAGAGTCAACAAGCGAACTGCAAGAAGAGAGTCGAAAAGTAGACTTCAAGGAGAGGGTCGACAAGTAGACCTAAAAAGTGTGTCGGCTCCAACAGATGTATAAACAGCGGTTAATTAAAATATATTTACAAGTAGAACCTTGTGAAATCGACCGCATATTAAGTATTCAAGTTTGTGTTCAAGTTATATCTTCTGTTACAAAGCTTTTGTTCTATAATTGGCAGTGTGTGCAAATTTCCGACGTCTTATCCGTCGAGATAGAAAGCCCAATTGAAACCTACCGGTGTCTTATTCATCGAATGAGAAGATTTTACTTGATCGCATCGAAAAATAAGAAGATTATTATCAAATCAAGAAAAAAAAAAGATGTATTAAAATAAGGTATTTAAAAATTCTTGTATGTAAATGTCTTAATAAAATAAAGAACTAAACATAATAACTCAGTTTCTAGCAAAGACGAAATAAATAAATATATTTATCTAGAAGAGATAAATATATTTAATAAAGTAACAGCGTCTCCAAAGTGTAATCGATACTGTAATTTGATATACTTTTAGCGTTGTAGTGTATACACATAGATATATGTGAGAGATATTTTGCCTGAGTTGTTACTTCTAGCCGATGTTGTTACAATTTTATTATAATAAATCATGTGAGTAAATCTTATTAAATGTTACGGTTATAAAAGTGTATTGAACTTATTTGTTAAGGTGTTGTTTTCTTTTGTTAAAAGCAGTTTATTGTATAAGTAGTTTACCCTGTTTGTAATAAACTATAAAAAGCATTGATTTCTAATATAATTATTATCTAAACTTATACAATAGTATTTTATTCAATTCCACCCAATAATGCTCTAAAAAACTATTAATTCATCATCTCTTTTATCCGAATCGCCCTGGGATAAGAATTGAGCTAGCAGATAAACATATCAATTTATTTTATTTTAGTTTATATATCCTATTATGATAGGGCATTTTTAAAAGGATGTTTCTTATAGATTATGGCGCAGCAACGTGGCGCATAATTCTATATTATTATTAACTTAAATTTCAAATACCAGTTCCTTTACAATATGACGCAACAACGTGGGACCATTTTTACATTATATTAATAATAAATTTATTGATGGTTCATTTTCAATATGGTATCCAACTTTGAGTTGTACCTTTACAATATGGCTTCCAAATTTTGGGGCTTTCACTAGTTCATTTATTATCAATTTAATTTTGTAAGGATGTTCCTTTTCAACAGAAACATAAGCTATTTTTGCCCTTATATCACTGCTGCATAAAGGCACCCGTTTTTTACTTGCCCAACGGCGCCGATTGAGCTAGACGCGGGCCTGTGGATATGTAATTATAATTAATAATAAGTTAAATTAATTGGTTTCATTTAAACACTAAGTTATAATATGAGACACTATAAAATAATATTTCTTTAATAAACATATACTATTGTTATTTGACATACAAATCAGTACACTGACTTTTGAGACCCTGCGGATACTTAAAACGGTTTCTGTATATACATACTATTATTACTAATAGTTATGTATGTATGAATGTAACCGAAACTTTATAATGCATACAATACGCGTAATCAAATCCTTCTAGCACAGGAAGACATACTTTAACATTTGGTCGGGTACTTTTCACCGCGGCTTCTTCCAATTTTATTGACCGTACTGCAGTGGTCTCGGGCAGCCCGGATTGAATTCGTACACGACATGGCCCTCCTCAACTTTTATGTTGGAGGGGAACCTCCCTGGGTTACGTCACCCCGCCAAGTGACTCATCACAGTCGCCTCGTTGTAAAACAACTTTTATTGTTGTCTCTGTCTCACACTACCAATCAAACCTAATAAATAATTTCTATTAAGTGCGTTCGGGTGGCACGGATGCCAGACTTGGAATGCTGCGGCCTTATATGGGTATTAATACCGACGATACGAGAAAAATATCGATAGATAAGCTACATGTCTTACCGCGACGTGCTGCATAGAGCGAGAGAGAGAGAGAATTAGATGGGAAACAACAAACATCACGTCCGAACGTGGGCTAGACAAAAACGAGAACCGCATTAGGATTCAAGAAGAATGGTTAAGTATCCTGTTATTTAAATGGAAATGCTGTATTGACCTGAGATAATTAGTAATCTATTTATATACGTCTGCATAAATGAATATGCTGACATAAGTAGTAGACTATGGTCGCTAATTATGCAAATTACAATTAAATAAATCCATATAAAATGCTGTAATAGAGAAATATTGCAGCTATGCAGTCTAAATAATAATAATGACTCATGTCTCAACATCTCACAAGAAGCTAATTATTTGGAGCGTCAATTTATTCCTCTTATGAAAGTAAAGAACATAGACAGACTTGGATTTATAGCGGGTCCGTATCTACAGATACGAGGGTCACCTTTTATATTTTTACAATCGACCACTAGATGGTGCTTTTGACTAATGTAAACACTATATTCTTAAAATTTGACATTTGTTAATGAAGTATTCGCGATAGGTTTGAAATCAAGCCAGGAGTTTGTTGACAGTGACAGTTTTAAGACAGTGAGTTTGTAAAACAATGGAGATTACTGGTGAAGGTTTTCGTTGGACGATTTTTTACAATTTTAAAAAGGGCCTAACTCCACAAGAATGCATTATATCGCTTCAGTCAACTTTTGATAATGAAGCCCATCAGAGAAGACAGTTTACAATTGGTTTGCAGAATTTCGTCATGGTCGTACCTCAGTGAGTGATGAATCACGTGAAGGTCGACCAAAATCTTTTGTGATTCCAAAAAACGTCGATGCTGTGCGGAAAATGATAGAACACGATCGACATGTGACTTATAGTGACATAGAGGTATCTCTTGGCATATCGCAGACTGCAATACATTCGTTTTTACATGAACATTTATTTGTAAAAAAATATGTTCCAAATGGATTCCACATAAGTTGACCGAAGCACAGAAAGTAGCTCTTATCAATTGGTGTAAAGAAATGCGCAAAAAAATTCGACGTAGGAACCGCAAAATCCGTATAAAATATCGTCACAGGTGACGAAACATGGATATATGCGTATCAGCCGAAATCCAAGCAACAATCTACTGTATGGGTATTCCAAGATGAATCGAAATCCACAATAGTTGTTCGTGCAAGGAGCACTTCCAAGAAAATAATCGCTTGTTTCTCGACTGTACAGGACACATAGCAACAATTACCTTAGAGGATCGAAGAACTGTTAATACTCAATTGGTATACAGTAATTTGTTTGCCAAAAGTTATAGACCAAATCAGGAAGAACAACCGAAAACGTCGCATTATTCTTCATCACGACAATGCGAATTCCCATACAGCACGTCTAACAATTGACTATTTGAAGGAGAAAAGTGTTGAAATAATGACTCATTGCCCATATTCACCTGACTTGTCGCCGAATGATTTCTTTTTGTTCCCAATAGTGAAACAAAAAATACGTGCACAGTGATTTTCAACACCTCAAGAAGCAGTCGAAGTCTTTGAAAACCTTATTTCTGAGATACAACCTTCAGAGTGGAAAAAAAGTTTTGAGAACTGGTTCGTACGCATGCAAAAGTGTATAGACCATAAAGGCGAATATTTTGAAAAACAATAAAATAGTTTGTTTCCAGAAATTTTGTTTTCTTCCCAGATTTTGTAAAAATATAAAAGGTATCCCTCGTATGTTAATAGACATGAATATTGTTTGTTTCTAAAAAAAATTAAGTTTTTCTGTTTTCGGCTTTAAATTAGGGTTACGGAATAAAAGAGTCTCAGTAGACATGTAACTGCTTCAAACACTTTAAGATCAGCTACAACTATAGAATAACATAATTTATTCAAAACTGTCTGGGAACTCTGAAAACAACTTGGACACAAAGCAATATTACATCAAGAGCAAGTAATGGGGATTGATTCTTCTTTCCTTTTTCCCTTTATAACAATTTTCTGGTAGATCCTTTTATGTGCAAATTTTCCACATACTTCATTGTTGAGGAGTTGTTTGAAGGTCTCCCATATTGACGACGGCGTTTGTTCGAAGTGATTTCTTGTCTGTACGTTATCAAAGCTGCAGATAAAGATACAAATGTTTTGTGAAACTCTTTATACACATTCCCAGAAACACTTTTTTCCACCATTTCAGTGATTTTCTATTTATATTATGTAGATTTACCATAAGATCAACTCTACCCATATAATTGTTATAAAATACTGCGCTCAGGACAATTTATTTCTTCTTGATTCCCTTCTTTATTTTTTCTATGTGTTGTAGTAATTGTACCATAATGGGAATGGAAACATTAGTATATTTCCATTTTACAGAGAGCAAACCAGTGCGTATCCCGGTCTTAAATCACACCTCGTCCACAAATTAATCTCACGTTTGAATGATTTCAAAAGTACTGCTTCAAAGCAGAAATGGGTGATGAAACGTTTCAGAAAGTTATGCGAACCAACAGCAGTGCATATTAGGTAAACTATTATACTTATTAATAGTAATAATAATAGTTATTGCAGCGGCATCGGTACTTTTAATTTGTTTTTTGGTTTGCTTCGAATACATTTGAAGATTCAATTTCATGCTTTGTGCAATATAATTTAGCAAGCTTTTGGGAAATATTATTAGGAAATCGTCTAGTTCCTTGGACGATCGATTTAGATCTATTTTAATGCTGGTGAACATTTCTTCATTGGTTAAAGACAATTTTGGATGAAAACTAGCACTGTAATCTCACCACTTAATTTTTCCGGAAGAGCTGTCGTTTTTTTAATTAGCGAATTTTTTCTTCTACACATTTTCTTCTACATCAGAGTTGCTGGTTTTAGAGGGTTGGTATTCAGATAAATTTCGGATTCCGTTGAATTGCAGATTATTCATTAGGTACTAAAGGGCAACAAATATCCGCTTTGTAATTAGTAAAAAGGATGATTAAAAATAAGTTACACTCAACATATTAAAAGCTTTACATAAAAACTGTGTTGTCTTTATGAACCTACAGTGATCAATCACAGGATTTTAAATCAGGGACATTATATCACAGCTTGTTATTATTTTTTAGCTTCCAGATTTGCTAGAATGTTCTAGATCTGGTGAGCCGTATAAAAAAATAAAATACCTGAAGTTTTATAGCATAACAATTAATAAAATCGCTCTATTAAATGAATGTTGTATCAGATATTTCATCTTTGGATAATGTAGAAAATCAAAGCATTAATTGATATTTTATTGTATTGTAAAAAATATACAAACCTACACATAATTCCATACAGTTACCTTCTTCAAGAAATCATTATTTGATAAGATAATAAATAACTTCCTTTTTAGATAAAAGATAATGCTATTATCTTTCATATATTTTTTTTTATTAAATTAATATATATTTATTACAACGTGACATATACTCTGTAAGTCTTCTTATTTTCTTGTTACGTCACCTAACTAACATATATTTATATTTTAAATATGCATGAATAGTACAATGTTTTCGGTAGCTGTTACATGATACAGAAAGAGTTTCAAAAAAACACGCAAACTACGATAACTAATCACTATAATTTTACATGCTAAAATGTTTTTAATTACAACCCCTATACAGAGGGGATATTAGTAAAATATTAATTCTGGTCGTTTTATAATAAAACACATTCTTTGTGCGGCATGGATACTGGGGTAGGGGAGAAGGGGGCAGGTTCGGACATGGGGCACTTCCGGACATTTCAAATCTACCGCCAGGCATTCACTGCAGATTTACCAATCACTGGCAGGTGCTTGTGTTATATGTTTGAAATCGTTGACGCCGGGTCGTGCTCTCGAATTTCATTGAAAAGTGAATATAAATGTAAAAGTTCCCAAAACCGATTTGTGATACTAGGTTGAGCTATCTACTTGTAAGGTCGTACATCTCAAGGAGTGAAATTCAGGTGAGAAATGATGACTCTATCAGAAAGAACGCATACTTCAACAGAGCCAATGTGGAGGAATTTTTCAATAATTATACCTCAGTGCAAGCCAAATATAATTTCTCACCAGATCGTATATGGAACACTGATGAAACAGGTATAACCACAGTCCTTCAAGCACCGAGAGTGATAGCAGAGAAAGGATCAAAAGCTGTAGGACAATGCGTATCTGCTGAACGAGGAGCTCTTGTCACGATGTGTGGGATAATATCTGCTGTTGGGGCTTCAATTCCACCCCTTTATATCTTTCCTCGTGTGAGGATGAAAGATCAGTTTTTATACGGTGCTGTTCCTGGGGCTATTGGGTATGCTGAGAAATCGGGATGGATGTCGACAAGGGTGTTTCTTAAACTGTTGGTGCATATAAGAAAACATACGAACAGTAGCTCCTCAAATAAAATTCTGCTGCTGATGGACAATCATGAGACACACGTTTCTATTGATGCCATCTTGTATGCAAGAGAACACGGAATTGTATTATTGTCGTTCCCGCCAAATTGCACGCATAAAATGCAGCCACTGGATAAGGCAGTGTATGGTCCACTCAAATCCAAATGCAAGGTTTCTTTCAATGATTTCATTCTGTCGAACCCTGGTAAACCGATAACTATTTATGATGTTGCCAAGTTGTCAGCACAACCATATTTGCAAACATTCACTCCCTGTAACATTATAAGTAGTTTCAACAGTACTGGCTTATGGCCTATTAACTCCTTACTTTATAAAGACGATGATTTCTGTGCCTCATTCGCGACGGACCGTCCTCTTGAAAATACAGATGGGGAGTCTTCCCAAAAGATAGGCGACACAAGTATCGTTGCTCAGCCTCACTCCCATGAAAACATTCCATGCTCCTCAAAAAATCATGAATTAGAAGATATCGTAAGGGAAATATTGAATATAATACTATATGAAGCTACCAAACCCAAAATTAATGTAATATCTGTTGTATCTGTTGTCAAACCATCAGATGTGAAACCCTTACCGAAGGCTTGTCCTAGAAACACTAACAGGAAATCAAGAAAGGGAAAATCGAGAATTTACACCAGTACTCCTGAGAAACAAAGAATCGAAGAGTTGGAGAAAGCCAAATTGATGAATGGGAAAAAAACAAACGTTTCGAAAAAATTGGTATCTGAATCTAAACCGAAGAAAATACAAAGAAGTAAGCAACCACAGAGGAGAAAGAAGAAGAAAGCACTTTCAGATTATATTTCATCATCAGATTCTGATATTGATTTACCTTTAATATCCACGAAAAAATTTAGAAACGATTTATCCAACTCTGATATGGATTTGGATTATGACAGTCATGCTGATGAGTTTCTTGAACTATTAGATGACGAGAAAATCATCAAAGATGATTATTTATTAGTGAAGTTCACAACAAAAAAAAGATCCCCTTGGAAAAGTGATAGATGTAACGGAAAATGGGGAATTCGAAGTTACATTTTTGAAAAAGTGTATAAAAGGATTTGTTTATCCAAAAGTTGAGGATATTTCATACATTGAGAGGAAAGACATTGTATCAAAATTACCTAAGCCCATGTCAACACCGGGGACTTCAAGAATGGCATCTTTTCTAAAGTTCAATGTAAATTTTTTTAGTTATGATGTTAATTAATACTTTATCAACAATGTTATTTGGAAAGTAAATAAACATTGCAATAATTTTTAAATCGTCCGAACCTACCCCATTCATGTCCGAAAGTGCCCCGTCTTGGGGCACTTCCGGACAATTCCTCAAATTCACTGATATCACTTTTTCTGAAAAACTAGTCGAAATTTGTATGTATATGATATAGAAAAGCCATATACCAAGAAGGCTCTATTGCAGGATATTTATACATTTTGATGATGTTAAGAAGCGACGGAGATATACCATTTTGAAAAATGGTGTCCGAACCTGCCCCCTTCTCCCCTACAACGAACATTCTCCTTGCTAAAAAAATATGAAACATCTATATTATTGTGCAATACATCGTAAATGAACTTGATTCCTGTCTTTTGCCTTCGCAACTCCAAAGATCCTAATTTGAATTCTTTAATTAAGAAGGGCATCATAGCACGTCCCCTGAACAGGGTACGTACCACTCCTCTTAAAATAAAGACATTTTAAAAAAACGCCTCTGAAACCTCTCGAGCGCTTCTGAATACGTGTTATATATTGGTGACCAAACCTTGTATTTCTATTAGCAAATCCCAAGGTTTTCAAGGCCGATGAAACAGTGCTATTCATGTGGTCAGAAAATGTTAATTTAGAGTCAAATAGCACGCCTAAATCCTTTACCAGTGTACAACGACAAATAGACACCACGCTCCCAGACATCCACCGGCCTCTGCAGAAATAAGCAATCCGTAATGGTACGTATTTTCAGGAATAGCTTGACATCATCTGCAAATAAAAGTTTATGGCAGCCCAATTCAGAACAGATGTCATTGATAAATATTGCAAATAATAGGGGACCCAGATTGCTACCCTGAGCAACTCTTGAGGTGGCAGTAAAGTAAGGTGATTTGTGACCAATATAACCTACGTACTGAACCCTATTCACCAGGTATGTGTTGAATAATGACTTCAACTGAGATGAAAAACCAAGCATTAAGCGAGATTCCTGTGTGTTAAAAATTGTGCATTGGACGTATTCGTTGGGATGTGATTGGATGCGACTTCAGTAATCTAGTCAATAACATGGATATTGTTCATTATAGTGGTCTATGTGGACCTTAAAGTAAAAGTGAACATTGTTAGGTAATAAAGTCAGTAGTCTTTCGCCTGATATTTTTTTTATAAATCTTTACAAGGCACTCGTCACTAGTAGATACATATTTGTAATTAGACCACTCATAGCGTATTTATATCTCGTATATAGGTTTCTCACAAGACCTGGCTAATAATTTAATGAATTTAACATAGAGCATATCTCTACACAATAAAATAAAACAATACTATAACATATAGATTTTGATGTGAAACCACGTTATACTAAAAGAAATTCAATATACACTTTATATTTTATCAAGAAATGATAATTAGATGCATTAATTACAAACATAAAATTTGTATTTAAATGTAGAATAGTTCTACTTTTGTTTGAAGTATTTCCAATCCATTAAATCTAATTGTTCCATTTACCAACATAAGGAGTCAAGGTTACTACTTTGCTTAAAACAACACCGCTCCACTTGTTTAATTTACACATGTTAGTTAATGCTCTATTTATAGAAAATTATTTAACAAACTGATTTCATTATATTTTCCAGTTATGTTTTGTGAACTTTTGTGGTCATTAGTTGGTTTTATAGTTTGACGAAATTAATTATACGTAATGGTAAATGAAGGAGCTCAGTAGATTATTACTATTATGTAGATATATACGTATCGTACAAAAATCAAAGTTTAATATTACCTGTCCTCAGAACAAAAATCATCTCAGATATTCAATTTCCGTTTTTTATCTCTACCAGATATGCATCAGTTCCAGTTCCCCCACAAGGATAGGCGCTAAAGATCAATAGTCCAAAAATAACTGTCAAATATTTATCTTAGCCCATATACGTATGTATGTTGTAAGTATATGTACCGTGTGCATATAAAGATGTATATACATATGTAAAAGTATATCAACAATAGATTACGTTAATTTCTGAGTTTATTGCTTTCGTAAAAGTTCAAAACTTAGAGAAACATACGTATGGGAACGTAGTGTAATATGGTATTTCCGAAAAATGTTTTTTCAGATCATGACTGTGTGTCTGTCTTCATGTCAATTATGTCTGCCTCTCAATACCAAAGTTTATATTTAAAAGTGTGATCTTCTCAAGTTTTGCTATAGACCGCAAGTACTGGTTTACATCGGTCAAGAATCAAATTTTACCAATATCTCGACAACTATAATACTAAGTTCTGACAAATCTCTAATAAATATAAACGTAATAAAAGGGCTTTCAACATTCCTACCCGAAGGTATTTCACTATTATTGAAAAACACGGTAAGTTATGCATTCTAGATAAATATGTATAATTTTTAGCTTCATGATGTACTAATAATAATCAATAATCAACGAAGTGAAAAAGAGAGAGGGGTACAGAATGGGACCCCATAAAATTAATATAGTATGCTACGCAGATGACGCAGTATTGGTAGCTAGTAACGAAGATGACCTGCAAAGACAACTCCACTCATTTAATATTAGGGCACAAGAATACAACATGCAGATTTCAGCGGAAAAGACCAAGTGCATGGTAATTAGCAGAGAACCACGCAGATGTAAACTAGAATTGGAGAGCAAAAGCATAGAACAGGTGATGACATTCAACTACCTGGGAGTTGAAATCACCAGTGAGAGAAACTTGAAGACAGAAGCAACAAAGCAAGCGACTAAAGCGATGAAAGTGAGTAACTGTTTGAGACAAACCATATGGAGAAACGAATTTATGACTACAGAAGGCAAACTGAAAGTATACAAAAGAACAGTGAGACCAATTTCAACATACGCAGTAGAGACAAGGGCAGGCACAAAGGGAACAAAACAGAAAATAAACAACGTGGAAATGAAAATATTAAGATCGATAACAGGAGTAACACTAAGAGATAGACAAACAGACAGTAGCATACGAGAGCAATGTAACATACAAGACGTCAACAAATGGGTAAAAACTAGAAAGAAAAAATGGAACGAACACGCAGATAGGATGCGACCAGACCAACTAGCAAACATCTCTAAACACAATAAGCCATACAGCAGAAGATCAGTAGGAAGACCAAAAAAGAAATGGCAAAGCAATATACAATCAACAACAACCGAAACCGAATAAGAGGTAGACAAACAGGAGAAATCCTAGTCGTACGAAAAAGAAGAGAAGAAGATGATGTACTTTAAAAATAAAGCGATTTTTAAATCACATTAAAGCCATGAAAATGCTACTTTTAGAGCTAAAGTAAAACGTGAATTTTAAAAAATTCAGTGTTACGTGGTATTTATAGAAAGAATAGACAGATGACTTCTTTAGACATTAGGTTTACTTCATCTGATGATGATGATGATATAGTGATACCGTGCTTCAAAAAATTATATATGACTTATACTAAGCAGTGTTTGTTTTGAAGTGAAACTATTTTCTCTAATTCGAGGCTACTTGTCTTTATTTTTAGTTTGCTGAAGCACTATTATTTATTGGTAAGTTAAAACAATTCGAATACGGAGTTTATAACCATGTTTATAAAATAATGACCAAAAATGACAATTTACGCATGGTAGCCATCTGTACATAATCAACGTGACTACAATTACAAATATAGTTAAAATAACCTTGAATTTTAATGACACCTATGTGATACATTTTTACATTAAATTTCCCTAAAGCTTACTTTTATTTAAAGCCCACTTTAGTAAAAGTAAACTTTAGCATTCTATTATGAAACTGGCGATACATGTATTTAGAGCTTGACTTGGAACAACTTTTGTATAATAAATTCAGACAACATTTCTTTTATATTTAGATTTCTTTTATGTTTAGTTGCATGCAAAATACTCATGTTCTTTATTATTTTTCTTTATTTCCCATAGGTATTGGATACATGTAAGTGTTAATAACACATACTTGTAATAAGAATTTAAGTATGTAACGTTTATTGTAAGAATTGTGGGTCAAAAGCCAACACTTCAACAAACACAAAATCGACAGATCATTATTAGAAATCTGGTTGAAGATAAATAGAGTTGTCTTTGGAACAATATTCTACGCCAGGAAAAACGACATACTTTTAATAATTTGAATAATAAAAAAATACCTAAAAGACAGAAATGCAGCATTTACACCCCACTAATAAAAACAAAATAAAAGAAACAAGAACAAGAAGTAAGAAGGTATCACATTAATGAAAATAGTAATGACATAGGTTACAGATGGAACAGATTATAAAACAAATTAATTAAGATAGCAACGACAGTTTGTGGGGCAACTAGAATAGAAAACAATAGGAAAACTACGTGCTTATAGAATAAAGAAATAGAGGATGAAGCCAAAAAAAAAAAAGAAGATATAGTGAATAAGCTATCTGGAGTATATACTCAAATCATCAAAGTTATTGTGAGTATAAAGAACAAAGAATTGTGGTGATTTTTTTTTATGGAAATTAAGAATAAAGCTTGGGGAGAAGAGAAGCTTGTAAACAATAAGGAAGAAAATTTCCAAAAAAAAAAATTAAACACCCTTTTACTAAATATTAAAAAAGCGAGGTCAAAAATGAACAAACACCAATGCATGACGAAGATATGATAGACCAATGGCAATAGTATTACAGTGAATTATTGAACAATTAAATGATATAAAAACAACAACTCCAAATGCAAAGGAAGAAAGATTGACAAAAATAAATACAAATGAAGAACTAAAGGCTCTAGAAAAAAATAGTGCAGTAGAATTAGAAGAAGCACTAAAGACATTGAGGGTTAGTAAAGCTTCAGGAAAAACTGAAATACAAGTAAAACTGCTTTTGACTTAGAGAATAGATTGAGACTAGTCCATATCTTCACGTAGCAACAACTAATTGAGTCGAGATAACAAAAGCAAAAGAGGAGGAAATACTTTTGAGTATTGTAAACATAAAGTATGCTTTTGATAGGGTAGTCAGTTTAGAATGAATAATAATAGACAAAGCGATATGAAAGAATGCTAAACAAATATGTGAAAACAAAACAGGGTTTCCTACAGTGATATGGAATGATTGCTGACATTATTAAGAAAAGGTAGAACTTAGATAGAAGCTAAAGCGATTGCTAGAGGCATGAGGTGTAATATAATTCCATAGAAAAATAAATTATTTTTTATTAAATTGAATTACTAAGAATGACAAATTAAATGAATATATTATACAAATAAGGAAACATATAACTATCTATATATGTTAATAAACACGTTGAGGTAACATGTATATATTTAATATTAGGTATTAAGAAATAAATACATTTAAGTAATATTACCATATAGGAATTTACGCAGTTTATATTGCTGATATGAAGGACAAAAACACTTTATTTGTAAACTTTCACATAATAAATTTTCTTACTACATATTTGAAAAATCATAGAAAAAACGAAACCGGTAAGGACTTTATAGACCCTAAATATAGGCTCAAGGGAATGGGGTGGGGAGTGGGAGAGAATCTGCATGTAGGTATTTTAGGTGCTTTCGTTCGTACCCGTAATTGATAATCACACGATCAGTTTAGACAACGCACGTGTTCGATTGCAATGATCACTTTCCACCCACTTGTGAAACAAATAATCACGATTAACAAACCCCTTACCCCGCTGAATCAGACAATTTATGTGTTCACTGTGATTATGATTAGTTTACATAACGGCAACATAACCTTTAAAAAAGCCGTATATTGGCATCAGGTCTTGTGGTCGCATTTGTGGAAAAGATGGAAGTAGTGATAATTCACATTTTAAGAATGTTCAACTTTCTAATTTAAGCTTTGCGCATTTGGCGCCATCTATGCATCCAACTTTTGCATGTTCGTTTGTAGTGAACACGGTCCGGGTATGATTACTTGATCATATGTTCATGTTCATTAATACGTGATCACTATGATTAATACGAACGAAAGCAGCTTTTATAAAACCCGCCTATATTAATAAAGAAGGCGTCAAAAAGTTCTTTTAGAAACAAAGTATCTAGTCAGTTGCGCAAATAATTAACAATGAAAAGAAAGGCATAGAAATGCTTCTTGGATATGTTATTATTATAATATAATTACATATTATAATTTATGGCACTTGGAAAGCATTTTTCACAATTCATTGTTTTTAATAAATTAGTTGGCTCTCAAATTTAAATTCATATTAATGCCATTGCATATTTGGATTGGCTTACGTTTACATAAAGAATTAGAAATGTAGTTTGCTCACATTTTCATCATTTCCTATAGCAAATAATATAAAACTTTAACCAAGGATGTACCTACACTTCTATGGACGTTGTCAAAACGTCAAAATTCTCTAAGCAATACCCACCGGGAAACCAAAATCTACGCTTTAGATATTTATTTTTATTGAAACAGACCAACGATGTTCATTTATTTATAGCGAACAATATGGTATTGGTAATGTACACACAGGAAGTTACTTCATGCTGTAAAATTATTTTAATAGCGATAGCAAATTAAGATTACTTACTTACAGTCTATGTCTATGTAATATAACAATATTGTAAATTAACAATATCAAATTTGCTAACATTGTAATTTAATCACCCTGTATCCTAAGTACGATACATTCGTACTTAGGATATAGGGTGATTAAATTACAAAGTTAATAAAAAAATCTTTCATCTCTTAATCGGGACTTCTCTCAATCTCAAGGAGTCGATTCTAATTTAAGGATTTTATACGGATAAAATAGGTAATTTAAGTCACCATAATACAAAATATAGTAATACAATAACAAATAATTAACTATTTATTTAGAAGTTGGCGGCTCTTAGAACGAAAGGGAGTAAACGTACACTTCGTAATGACGACTTGAGGACATTTTTAAGTACGTAAAATATTAAAATAAAATTTGTCATGAATGTATACATATTACACTGATACTTAATTTAATTTATTATTACACAACAATACGCGGAAATAATATTATTAATTTTTAAGCATAAAATATATCAACAGAATTCGAAAGAATTGTGCATTGAAAATATGAATAATATAGGTGCCTAGGTATCTACGGGAACGCAACTGTAACGTTATTGATTATTTGCAGTCGAGGTCAACGCACCCTGGTCGACCATCCTTTATTTCATTTATCCATCACTTAATTGCATTAGTGATGTAAAATATGAATTTTGTGTCGATTAAATTAAACTACTTACCTTAAAATATGTCACTCGCTCATGTCACATTTCATTTTGGGAAATTAAAATACATATTAATATTTTGGTTGCAATATATAAGTACAAATTACCTATTTTAGCCTATTCAATAATTTCATAGTAATTACTGTAATCCATATATAAATATGTAATATACGTAATTGAACAATTACAGCTTTAATTATTGATTGTTAATTTTAAAACAAATTTGAGAATATTTATAAATTTGAATCCGAGAGCTGTGACGTGTGCAAGAAGATAACCAGAGTGAAAGAATTTGATCCAAAGGAAAAAAACTGAATGAAGAAGCTGAGAGTATACCCGCTGCTATTTTCAATGTTTTGCTTTTTCCATGTTCTTTCTATGTATTCCTGATGCTGCTCATGATTTGCTTCGTTTTGTCTTTTCTTAAAGTGATAGTAGATTTCGACACTCCATATTCTCTCGATAACACTGCAGGTGGTTTAAAGATTCTAAAACTATCAAACTTAGTTGAATATAGACTTTGGCAAACTGTGCAAATGTACAAACCTACTGTCAGTAAAATAGGAGTCCTTACGTATTTTGTATATGCTGTCTATACAGTTGTACCAATTATGTTCGCTGCATAAAACCAAATTCATGTATTTTTGCACTGCCAATACATACCTTATTTATTTTATTATTAATCCAATAGCAATTGAAGATTTAACTATAAATTGTATCGGGTCCAGTCAGAAATCATTTAAATCCAACAGACATAGGCCATTTTTAAATAAATGCCAAATTTATTTAATGTAAATTATATTATATGCAGGTAGGTACGCCGCCGCCATTTGCATTTTAGCGGTTTTTACGATTTACAACTTCTACCCCTACCTGAATTCACATTAAATGTCAAATTGGATATTAGAATCCAATGAGCGCAGTTTAAACGGTCTTGTAGCCGTGATTTTGAAAAATATCGACATTAGTAATCAATTTTGACATAATATGAATTCGAAATTTCTCAATAATAATGCCATTTCATCATACTGGCAATGTTTATTGTTGCACGTAAGCAAGATCATATAATGATAAAGTGATATTTATTTTGTAAATTAAATGTTTAGGTACAACAATGGCGGTGGAACAAATTGTCCACTAGAATCGTCATGTTCTACAATTGCCAAGTCCAAGTTGGCGATTTAATATGAAAATTTCGCAATGCGTAAGTAATTTACTTATACCCATTACACTGTGGCATTTAAGTCCGGTCCTGCAATGTACCCCTGACTGCCGATTCCCAGTAAGAATGCATACATTTTTAAGGAAATTTGACCTTGACAAAATTTCTTTACAAGAGTTACTACAAAATAACATGTTCTAATAAATAAAACGTATTGTAAAATAAGATAGTTCTAGTTAAAATTTACATTTGTTTAAAACGGTGCCATTTGATATTATTGTGTGTATAACACGTAAGAGGTCCGCACGTAATAAGATAATACCATATGCGTTAACTGACCATATGTTGTTCAACCCACATTCGAAAATCGAAATACTTTCTGCTGCCATTTAAGGTGTGCTATGGTGTTGATCCCCTATCGTTATTAACACAACAACAATATAAAAGTCAGTCATATTCACCGTACATCATTTTTGTTATTGTAATTTGTGCCTTAAAAATTTAAGAGTAGGTATACATTCAGAACGTACGATGCTAATAAAAATATAAACAAATTCTAGTTTAACAAATGGTCACCATTACTTAATATAGAGAGGAAACAAACAAATTAAGAATAAATTTCGAAAAATATTTCTTTCAATTAATACACTAAACCATAACTCAGAAATCCAAAATCTAATACTCAAAAATCAAATCAATTTAAATCATATATTGTTGTAAGATAGAGTATATTGGAAGGCGTAAAATGACACTTCCATCAATGGTTATTAATTATTCGGAAAATCGATGTAAAAAATTGATACATGAAAATTAAATGCCTAGATAATATAACATTACATGTAATACACACGCGCAAACAGAATACTCAATACGATAAAGACAAATAAATAAAATTCAACTTCAAAACATTTATATGATAAGCATCTACTCGAGCTTGGAGAGATCCGCTTGATATAACTTTCCGATAATATAGACATTGTTATAACAGCAAGTCGTAGATCCTCCTCTTAGTCAAGTTCATTGGTGGTTTCATTCCAGTTGGTAAGTGGTTGCTTAATTTTATTGCCACGTAGTTTGTATTTGTCAGAACTTTTCTGATTCGATGGTATGGCATGATGTCATTTGTGTTGTTTCTTATATTATAATTGTGATTGTCACAGTAAAAGGATACCTCTGTGGTATCATGGATATACACCAAACAAGTTAAAATGAAATAGGACAGCAAGGTCTTGGGCTCTTTAAAAAGGCTTTGCAGTGCATAATCTGGTTTACCACCATAATGATTCTATTGTCCGCTATTGCTGCCTGAGGATGGTCTTCGCTAATGCCTATGTACCCCAAGAAAGGATTCCTTCAGTTGAGTTATGACAACTCCCAAAATACGCCAACCGAGCAAGGTCTCCACCAAAGATTTTCTTAATTCTGTGTGTCGCAATTATAGATAAACTTTTACCAAAGCGCATACTTAGGAACTTTACCGCTTTCGTGTTCTTATTACAGGGGGAAATTGGAGAGTTTGAGTATTTTGAGGATTCGTTTAACAGCAAGACGACCAGTAGTGGCTTATCGGGCAGCGAGAATGAACCAGATATAAATGTGGAACAGAAGAAACTAAGAAGGTTTGAGAGGAAAATTGTAAGAAAAATATAACTATGTATTTAACTATTTAACACAACAGTTACATGACGAGTCGAATATAGGCCGAGACTTTTAATTTTTTTGCACGTATACCATACACTGTGCAAATATATGACAATAGCTAGTGCAAGCTCTATGAATTTTCTTAGTTCTTGATGTTGATCTTTTCAACTTAGTTTACTATGTTCATCGCAAAATGATAGTTTCTATTTCCTTGTTTCTCCTCCAGGAAACATTATTATAATCCATTAGATGAAAATGATGCTGAAGAGCTTCTAAATTACCTAGAAGACATCAACTCCGATGATGATATCTGCGACACGCTCGACAACTGTGACGAAGTTCAGTTGGTGCTATTTCCACCTAATGATGGAGCAGACACAGACTAGGATGATGCAAAAAGCGATGCAGAATGCGTAGAGACTCTTTGAGATTTAGGGAAAGGAGTTCTTGCTCGCCCAATGGAAATAATATGTAAGACGCACGCGGATAAAGGCTTTACTGTAAAAGCACCTTTAGTGTTGCCTAGAAAAGACGACTATAATGTGACGAGGAAACATTAGCTCACAAGGCAAAAAGATTGAAACAAAAAACATAAGAAAAAAAGCTTGGAAAAAAAGGGAACTAAAATCGAGAAATGGAAAAAGCGAAGCTTAGTAAATGCAATTCCTTCAGTAGTTGCTGAAATTCATGAGCAGGATCTAAAACCGGTGGACATTTTTAAATTATTTTTTACCAATGAGATTATGGATTTCGTATGCCGCGAATCTGAAAAATACGCCATATCTAAAGGATGCCAAGATTTTCGCTTTACCACTGATGATTTGTAGTTACTTTTCAGTTCATCTGCTAAGTGGCTACTGCAAAGTACCATTTCGGAGGATGTACTGGGAAACGGGGCGGATACCTATAACAGTTTGGTTGCATCCAATATGTCGAGAAATAGATTTGAAGCAATACATCGTTATCTACACCTCAATGATAATTCGTCAGTGGATCCAAATGATAGGTTCGCCCTCTTATTCAACATTTGAACAATATTTTTCAAAATTACGGTGAACCATTTGCTAAATGGTTTTCGCTGGATGAAGCAATGGAGCCGTACTATGGACATCATTCAATGAAGCAGTTTATTCGAGAAAAGCTTATTAAGTACGGTTACAAGTTTTGATGGCTGTCAACATCTACCGGATATCTTTAAAATTTTTTTCTATATACTGGTGCAGGAGAAAATCAAGAAGGCAAAAGTTTAGGATCCAGTGTAACTGAAAAATTGTGTTTGGGGTATTTAACAAACAATAGCGTAGTTTTTAAAGACAACTATTTTAATTCCTTATCTTTGTTGGAAATCTTGAAGGAGAATAATATTACGTGTAGGTATAGGAACGATCAGTGCCGACCGCATCGAAAAAGCTCCACTGAAGGATTTGAAAAAAGAAAAAAGAGGTTCATATCACGTATTGGAAGACAAAAATTCTGGAATTACACTTACACGATGGTACGATAATAGTCAGGTGACCATGGCCACTAACATGAATGACCCAAGCATCACGTCAAACAAAGGGACTTGTGGACGTTGGTCAAGAAAGGAGAAGGGTACCATTACTGTGGAACAACCTACTACGGTCAATATGTACAATAAAGGTATGGGAGGAGTCGACCATTTTGATAAATTGCGTGGACTATATCGTATTAGGATTGGATCGAAAAAATGGTATTGGCCACTATTTCGTTTTTGTCTAAATGGCGCTGTAATAAACATGTGGCAATTATATAGACATACTAATCTTAGCATTGGTCTACTTGAATTCACAAGACGAATTGTTCTAGCTTTGCTTTCTAATTTGGAAACGCCATCAGAAAGAGGACTCAAACCAAGATATAAAAAACAAGTTCTTCAAGAAATCCGATATGACCAGAAAAGCCATTGGATTTCGAAAAACAGTACACAACGACGTTGCGGCCAGTGTGGAGAATGCAGTTTTTGAGTGTAATAAATGCAATATTGGACTCCACCCAGACGCCTGCTTTAAGGCTTATCATACTAAATAATTTTCTGGTTTTTCATTTCAATAAATCTACTTTTTCTCCTATGATATGTGAATCATAGAATTGTAGTTTATTTTGTACTTACCTTATATGAAGTTGCTCATCGTATGATATAGCATACGTATCAAAAACATCAGTTAAAATAATTTGCTTTTGAAAATACCTATATTTTGTTTATTTCCTTACCCCTACTACCAAAACATAGCAAAACTAGAAGAAAAACTAATAACAAAATAATATGGGCATTAATGGGTTAAAATGTGCTAATAAAAAAAAGTAACCATATGTGTTTTCTTTATTACTAAATTAACAGATTTTGATAAACGAATATCCTTTATTAAAGCAATAGTTTCTTTACTATAATACTTTTCACTTTCACAATATTCATTAATGTCAGTAAAGCAATATATAAAAAATAAACATATTCAAGAATAAATTCATTTTGGTAATAAATTACTATGTCAGTAAACTAATTGCAAATTGTATTATCAAGAAAAGCATAAAACGGGTTTCATAAATTTTTGTGCAAGCCTTTTCATTAATACAGTTTTATTATTTTGTTTTATGCGTTTTTAAACAGATAATGTGGAGCAATTTTATTTTACTTGCACATTCGTAAACAACTGTACTGTTATTACTGTCCATATACCCATTCTATATATTATTACGCCTATGGTTATTCATCAGAAATCTACATTTCCTATAATATCAATAGTGCCCGCTCTTAACGAGTAATAAACATTATAAACAGTCAACGGTCCTAATTGTTCAATGTGACGCAGTTTTATTAGAACGCCTTGCGTAAGTCGTACTATAGGAATCAGTGGCGGCTGCTGCAGGGAGGGCAACGGGGCACTGCCCCCCCCCCCGTGATAAATTTGCCGGTCACAAATTTCTTTTAACAGATAAATTAATTATAAATACCTAATTTGTATGTAATTTTTCTGATTTGCTTGATAACAAATAATATGTTTTCGGAAGTAACAGTCCGTCTTTTCAGCGCGTTTAAAAATCGCAGTCTGACGTAGGCTCCGGGGCATCTCGCGCGACTGCCCCGTCCAGCCCCGTCTGTATTAGAAATCAAGCGATGAAACTGGCGCGGGTAGCACGCGTATATATGTAGGCGGCGGGGCACTACTGTATGGTGCCGGGTCCGGGTGACGGTCCAGTATATAATATACAGCGGTGAGTGTATGTTGTAATTTCTATCGGTGCAAATGCAACTATGAATTGCGTTAGAACAATCGAAATGATAGAAAATAACACACTGAGCTATGACATTAAGATAAAATTAAAAAATGTAGGTCTCCCTAGACCAGATTTATTGATTAAACTAAAAGATCACAATTCGAAAACTAATAAAACCGTGACTTGAAAATTCAATAGAAGCTCTTACAGTTTATCAGACTGGTTGTGTGGGTGTAATGTGCAAAATGCTTTTTTCTATTTCGGTGCTATAAAGTTCACTTTACGACACCCGTTTTGGTTGCAAAAGTATTTCTTTATCGCACGCTAATTTTGTTGTTTTGACGTTGGTAACAAAAAAAATGCAAGCAAATTATATTTAAATGTCAAAATGTAAGCCTTTAATGTAACAAATATGTGCAATAGAAGTTGTACAAAGAATGGAAAGTACACATGCTAACATTTTCTTTACTAATTAACATTATAAATTGTTAGGCAGAGTTGGATGGTAAGTTTTCTGATGCTACTATTGAAATTTACTTCCAATGTTGAATAGTACAACTGTTATAAAAGTTTATTTTTGATAATATGTCGAGACTATATTGGCGAAAGATTTTGTAAATTGTGTTCTGCTATTTTGCGAATCTCTGGGGGCGTGCAATTATTTATTTCGTCCTTTTTGTTGATAATTTGAAATAATTTACTGCATAAATCAGTCTGAATTTTAATCAGAATTACATATAACACCGCCTATATTCAAATATTTAAAATGTTCACGAAGTTGGCCGAAGACAAGGCAAGGCCTTCATCGACATTCCGAAGACGTCCGAATACAACGAAGTTGGCCGAAGACAAGGCAAGGCCTTCACCGATATTCCGAAGACGTCCGAACACAAAGTTTTCCGAGGCCAAGGCAAGGCCTTCATCTACATTCCGAAGACGTCCGAACCTATACTAACTTGGCCGAAGTCAAAGCAAGGCCACTACTGACATTCCGAAGACGTCCGAACACAAATGAAGTTTGCCGAAGACAAGGCAAGGCCTTCACCGATATTCCGAAGACGTCCGAACACAAACGAAGTTTGCCGAAGCCAAGGCAAGGCCTTCATCTACATTCCGAAGACGTCCGAACCTATACTAAGTTGGCCGAAGTCAAAGCAAGGCCACTACTGACATTCCGAAGACGTCCGAACTCAAACGAAGTTTGCCGAAGACAAGGCAAGGCCTTCACCGATATTCCGAAGACGTCCGAACCCATACGAAGTTGGCCGAAGTCAAAGCAAAGCCACTACTGACATTCCGAAGACGTCCGAACACAAACGAAGTTGGCCGAAGACAAGGCAAGGCCTTCACCGATATTTCGAACCCATATGAAGTTGGCCGAAGTCAAAGCAGGGCCACCACTGACATTCCGAAGACGTCCGGACACGTACGAAGTTACAGTTTCCATAGACGTTTTAATCATAATTACATATAACACCGCCTATATTCAAATATTTAATATGTTCGAACGAAACGTCTGTCATTTTAAGCTTTTTTGAACTTTTAATAACCAAAATAGAAAAAATCAAGTGAACGGTATTTTACTACTTTGAAGAGAATAAATGCATTTTCTAGAAATACCATGCGGGAAAGCAGACTATGTGCCTTAGCAATGTGTTGCATTGAAAAACAATTACTGACATCAGCACCAAACTTCAATGAATTAGTTATTAATCATTTTGCTGATCGTAAGGAACGGCGGATGGATTTTATTTTCAAACAAGTTAATTAAATAGCATATTGAGTTTATTTTTTGTCTCTACTTAATTTTTGCTATTAAACACTCAGTCCCCCCGGTGCCCTCCCGTCCCAAAAAACCACGGGCCGCCACTGATAGGAATATAACGAAGTTTAGTTCGGATCCTAACATAAGATTTTAATAGGCCTAGCTTGATGCAGGTTTGGCGGGATATGCGCATGAGGCACCAAAGGTATGTTTTGCGCTTCCATTCATTGTCTTGTCTCTCTGGCGTAATGACTTGAAGCCAAGTCAGGCCAAAACATGATATCATCACTTGGAGGATGTTCATTAATGAAATCAACCAATTTTGTCAAACAGCGTTGAATATAAAGACTGGCAGTTACTGCTTCTCCTCTCACATATCCTATGCAGGGTCGAGAAATACCTGCTTCAGAAACAGCGCACCAGACTAGGATTTTTTGCGCGACTTTTGCCTTTGTTTTATACTTTTCGTATCAGAAGTCTCATTCACACTTCTTGTGTAAGTATTACCCGGAGTTTTCGCATTGCTAAGCGGAAAATATTTTTCATCATGCATAATGATTATTTTCTTTCTAGCAAAATGCTCTTGTCCCAAATTTCGGAAACATCTTGGAATTCTTTCAAGTTAAACTGCCGTGTGTTTTAGACACTTTTGTGTTTTTCTATAAGTATTTTTAGTCATTTTTTATTTCTCTTGCAATGGTGGTGTTAGAAACATGAAAGCGGCGTGCTAATTTATGGGTAGACGCTCCAATATGGTTTTCAGCAAAGTGACGAAGTCTTTCTTAACTTCTGGCTGCAGCATGCTTTCGTAGTCGGCCACTTTTTGGTAGGTTCTGATAGGGTATATCCCCCTCGCACTCGCGAATTGTTTGATATAGGTATGGTACCTCGAGAAATATTTTCATTCTCAAAAAGTTGTACAATTTGTCGTTTAGGTATTTTTCTAACTAAATTATAAATATGCTTTCGTAGCTCTAATTTGTAAGCCATATTATTACAACTGAGAAGAAAAATAACATGTGTAATAAATATATGATGTAACCATGGTAACACATGGCCATACTTTACTCTTCAAAACTGTGTTCGTGTATTCGAAGAAAACGTTTTAAAATAATCCGGAAACTTTCGTCACACCCGTTATGTCACATTGTTCACAAAAGCTGAGGTACAACATATAGGTATATTTGCACCATGCTCGTATATAATAACATTTAGTACCTATGCATTTTAACATTTCCTCGCAGGTGGAAACAGCTACTTTAATTTGACAGCATCTTGGACAACCTCTGGCATCCAAAATGTTGAGATATTGTGTTAATTTACAATAGTTTGATTGTTTAAATTTTTCTACCTACATAAATTATAAGATAATACTAGTCAGTCAAGTGATTAAGAAAATTTATATATTTATTGTAATCACTGCATATATTTCAAAAATTGTATGGAATGTGCATATTGATAATTCTTGTTAAGATTAAATTTGCGAATATTGATCTTTCTCGATGAAAAGAAATAATCTAATATTAGCGTGTGATGAATAAACATGTTGACTGACCAAGGCTATATATAAAGAACAGGTTTTTCTATGTGATAAAAAAAACACACACAGCCACGCATAAAATGCTGTCAGATTTCTCTTAATTTGTTTTGCAATATCCAAACTGCAAACAGAAAATTCAGCTTATAACCGCAAACATGACCATAGAATGACATACCGCAGTGTAAATTAACAATAAGGTGAATCATAATCACAAGTTTAAATAGACAATGCATGTATATCTATATATGTATAATATACTTACAAATTTATGCAAGTACGAGTTTAAATAATTGGGTACGTAAACTTATTTGATACCTAGGTACCTACATAAAAGCATGAACTACAAATTTGATATAGTTGTTGACAAATTGTTGCATAATATAATTCTTAATTGTTTGATAATGTTTTATTATTATTATTATGACGACAATAGATAACACTCTACTCGTCTTATGTCGGCTTAAATAAATGGGATTAAAGTATTTATTGATTACGCATGCAGAAAAACAAAGTAATCAGAATTGTAATGTGCCATCTATTAGACATTCGATAACTTCATGAAGCTATTGTTGCAGTAATCTGTACATTCTTACTTATGACAAAGAAAAAAAATGCTTTCGCAAATTGAATTTGCAATTTTTTATTGAAAAGTATTAAATATATGTATATGTATAGGCAAATTTTGTATAAAAAATATAATTCATGGAAATATGTGAAGTCGCTTGCGTGACAATGTCATATTTTGTACCCTGTTAAATTCTATGCATAATTATTTCCTATCGTCGTTTTTGCTGAATTATCCTTATAACACTATCATTTTTCAAATCTTTTTTGTGATATTACATATTTCTGTGACATAGTGTGTATGTACCTAATTATAAGTGATAGAAGTTGTTATTAAAATCATTTAGAACCTGAAAAATTATTTTATTCAATATCATTTATTAAAATCCGATGTTACAAGGGTCTAAAAGAGATTTTCTAACCAGCTTCAAAAATACATGGCACATTCTACGCATGTGCTACCTACCTTTGGCATACCCAAAGTTGACATTTTGTTATAGGTGCCTGACACCTTTCCAATTGATTATTTTTTATTTACTTCATTATTGCCATTAGAATGTATCTTCGGACATTGTAATATATACGATGGACCGTTTTAAGTTCGCAGAATGTAGGGGTTGGTTGGTAGTGGTAGAACTCTTTCGCATCGTAACGTGTTCAGTGACTCATTATTAGTATAAATATATGGTTTTAACACAGTCACGTCAGTATATAAACTAGCGCTGACCAACCAACTTCATCGGGAAGAGTGTGAAACATTCCTTACCAAACAAGTACTATTCATACCGAAGATTCTTGTCAGGAAAAAGCAATGGTTTTTAAGTGGCATAATCGCTTTAAGCAGGGAATCACTTGAAGACAGCCCACGTCTAAGATGGCCCATAGTGGTTCGGGACCGGCAAAAAGTCGATTTTGAGAAAAAGTGAATTTTACTGTTTTTGCCGTAAATACTCCATTAAATAATCAAATTTTATAAACATATTTTTTACGAAAACAATATAACACGCTTTAAAGAATGTTGCATTGCTTTCATTCAGCAGGCGGATCGGGAACTGATCCCGCTCCAACCGTTCACTTCACAACAGTTGAGTGTTCGCTGGACAGGACCGCTCACCTTTATGTCATCGTCTGTCATCTGATACTTTTCATTGCTGCCATATGTTAAAATTATAGAGATTAAACCGAATAAACAATAATAATAAATTGTTTTTCTGCATTAAGGTTTGACGTAGTTTTTAGTGGAAGGGCTGATTTTTCCAACCCCGAATAAAATACTGAGTGAACTCCAATATTATAATACATTTATTACTGCACAATACCTTTAATTTGCTGTATCTTACTTTTCTAGTAACTTTCTTCAGAAGTATGTATTAGGTTGGTCTCATGAATCAATGACGCATGCGTACAGAATACGCTCACCACGTGAACATAGAATTTTTCCGCTCACAAAAATGGCGACCGCTCCTGAACATGTTCAGAGTGAGCGCTCGTCTACTGGCCCTGATCACTGAACAGTTGCGCAACTGTTGTGTCTGCTGAATGAAAGCATTGTATCACTACCTTTTGATTACTGTGATAAAACGTATATAAAATTCGCATTTTTAGTCACCATCAGCAAGTAGCTGAGAAAATGACATCTGACGAAGTTCGTAATATCAGTCTATTGCATGGGTATATGAACTTACTGCAATTTATTTGACGTGATGCGCAGAGAATATTTGCCGTAAATATGTAGGTACAGTGCTCTTAACAAAAAGGTTGCTAATCTAAAGTATAAATTCTGTCTAATATTTGTAGGTCGAGTTATAACTATAACTTTATTATGAATGAAATAGTCAATGTTATTGCAATTTTAGCTGGGCTTTTTACACGCATTCTAAGTATATTTTAGAGTTTGTTTTCTTTTATGATCACGACACTAACATGGATACAATAACAAAGAATTCATTTATCATAAACCAAAAATATTTAACGTTTCTTATACATGTACACTCTTAACGCATAATGTATTGATATCAATAAGATAAATTATTTTTGTTATATATAGCAAATCTTATTTGTTTTACGAGAACTCGGGTCACAGACGTATTTCTTTAAATTATAGGTGGAAATAATATGGCATATGAGAAACTCAACATCATACAATTTGTTATTCACATTCAAATTGTAAATATATTTAATATACAGGATCCTCCATATACACTTTCTTAATATTGACAATTCAAATTGTAAATTAGTACTTATATACCAACTTAAAATAAATTTCACAGCCTGCTCTAATTTATAATTTAAATGATCGCGCGGTACATATCTTCCTAACCATTACAGAGATAGAACAAAACTAAAAATGGCACCTTATAATATTTTCTATGTAGAATTTAATAATCTTAGTTAAAAATCCATGGCCAACTTAATTATCAAGATATAACATAATAAATTTTGGAAAAAGATTATCATACCAATATCTATGAAATCAGAAAAAATAATCATTTTTATAAAGTCATGGCCAACTATGACTTATTTAAAAAACAAGTTTAACGTTATCTTGATAATTCAGTTGGCCATGAATTTTTGATTTAGATTATTAAATTCTACGTAAAAAATACAACTTTCTATTTTTATTTCTGTTCTATGTTTAATGTTTACGAAGATAAGTATGATTGCACATTTGGGCTATTTTTAATTTTTTTTCAGTATCTTGAAAAGTTGACAACAAAGTTAAATCTAAATTTGAAAATACTATCAAATATTCCTCAAATTTCTTAACAACTTGGCTAATTTAACATATCCTGTATCTATAAGATTAACAGTTACCCATAGACTATAAAACAAAACTAAAACATAATAAAGTATGCAGCATTATCGACAGATGGCTTCTTCACTTTCGATTGGCCCCAAGACCTTAAAATGCGTGTTATGAATAATTTCATTAGTTCATTCAATTTGCCTTTTAAAAATATTAAAATCGGCTTAGACATACACGCGCTACGGTGTAGATACCTATATATATTTTTCGACATGTTTTAGTTGTCTCATAAGGCCATCTTAGTTTTTCAAATAATTTCTTATCAGGGGATTTGCATTCAAAACACATGAGGTTTAATTTAACTCATTTTTCTTAATATTTTTAACAAAGAGAGAATATTTATTTGTAATTGTAGTTTTGATAGCTCTATTCAATTAGGGTTTTGTTTTTTTTTTTAAATTGCATGGCTTACTAGGCCAACTCGACTCGAAAGTGTACAGGAGTTAATTTTTGATTGATCAACTTCCTGGTTGAAACTGATAAGCGTAAAACACTTATTGGGTTTTTATCAGGGCAAAATAACTCAATTGAATTGATTTGTACAATTTACCTCACTAGTAAAACGATAGCTTGTTTAAATTGTTCTGCAAGATAGTATACTAGTGTACTTCTTTAATCTTTAATCTTTTTGCTCAAAGCATAAATTTTACATATTTTGCTTTCTAACGTCAGAAAAACTCATTTTTGGCACATTTTTCTTCCTGCAAAACCTTTTCAACATAACAGATGTTCGAATCATACCTGCGGCTACCTGTCTGTTATTTAATTTCGCTAATTAACACCATAATGATTGGGAAGAATATAATATTCAATAATTCAATATATTTCCTTATTAGAGAATATAAAGATTTTTACATTTTATTAAAAAAAAATAGGAACTGGTACTGTTACAACACAGAATTATTACTTTCTTGTACGTAGTGTAAAGAAGTATTGTGATGACGAAAATTTTCGTCCTTGAGATTTTTGCAGATGTCCACGTATTCTAGTACATTCTGCGCATTCTTTATTAGAATGTTATTAATGCGTAGTGTGACGGTATTTGATTTGTTTTAGATAACGTATACTTTTTGTTACACAATTTCATAGCGCTGTCTAACAATTTATGACCACGTGATGACATGACTGCGTAAGAAAACTTTCCAAAGGTTTCATGGAATACTTCCTGCTTAGACGGGATAGTTTCCTATCTCGGATACAAGCGACAAAATGCCGATAGATTTCCCATAAAATCTAGGTACTTTTTCACCTTTGTTTCTATGTGTTGAAATTTATAAAACCTAGTCCATTTAAGGAAATTAAATTTAAACCGTTCTATTTTATTAATTTTTCGGCAAATCCTGACCATCCAAGATTTTAAAATGTCCGCTCGCAAGCCTTGCATACTTTAAGATTATATTACGAAAATAGTTAATAAAATAATTCTAAACACTAAGCTTGAAATGGGAAAGAAGAAGAGTATCACAGTTACAGGGAAAATGTCTGACTAGTATGGTAATTTGAATTTCTTACCTAAAATTTATAAACACTTTGAGGAAAAAAGATTGAGCGTGTTTTGTCCAAATTTTTGAAGAAAATAAGCTGCCCAGTGAAATGGTTGATTACGTCAAATTACAGGAGAAAAGGAAATAAAATATAAATTATAATAAAATGACATTGTGTATTTTTTTATACTGTACACTCTCCTCATAAAAGTGCTGATTCAATACATTTTTCTGCAATTTCATTAAATTTGTCCAATAACATTGGATGAGGCGACGTAACTCGTACGAAATCTTTACGATCTAATCAATAAGCGTTCCCTAAGAAGAAGGCATAACATTACAATTTCACCAAAATATTCTCCGTCTTTCATGTGCAGCATCTGAAACAACAAAATGTTTTCAATTTTACCTATCCTAATAATTAAATTTTATTTTCATATTATCACTTCTAGATTTCTGGATGGAAACCCAGAAGTGATACTGTTGTCAATTTTTCTTCCCCTATTTAACAACAATTCTATAAATTTCTGCCGGAGCAGGAGAACTTAACATATTTCAGCATTATTGCAGGAATACAACTGAAAGAACTCACAGCCCTCTAATATACTCTCTTAAGAAATAAAGTTCAATTCCATAAACAATTTTCTTCTATAACGTATTTACTTTCCACCTAGTATAATTTATTAAAAACGTACTATTTTAATTGGAACTCAATGTTATACTTCTATGGGAAATTAGAATGGACAGATTCCTGCGGTCGGTAATATCGGTACATATTTATCGAACGTGGCAATATGGTATTATGGTATATTCTTACATGATGTAGTGTTACAAGAGCTAAAGTGTATTAAAAATTGTACAAATTGAAGTTAAATGTTGTCTGATGAACTAAAATAAATATTATTATGATTTTAATAATCCCAATCGTGTATGATTCAGAATTTGTCCTGGAAAATTCACTGGGAAAGTACATGTTTTACTAATTATTTACATTACTGTAATTTCCATATAACATTGTAATTAAAATTTGTCTAATAAGGAGTGCTAGTTATTTTGTCAAAATCGCTAAAACCAGAAAATATTCCTATTATGAAATTCTACGTGAAAGTATACACTAGATCTGCTTTTAATTTTTTTATTATTTCAAGTAGTTAAGGTAAGTAGCGTTGAGCATTTAGATATTTTTTTTTGTTATTTTCCAATTCATATCAGACATGCATGTTTTTTACATCAATGCATTATACCTATTTCACTTTTCCTCAGAGCAATGACATCGCAAGGCAGGTACCGACTGATTTCACATAAAATTATTCAGTTCCTCTCATTTTGTTCACGTAATCTCGCTAGAATTGAATATGGGTTGAACATTACTGAATGAAGATTTAACATTATTGGAGCCGATGTAAATTCAAACAAAAAGCCAACGTTTCCAATCATTTTCTTACAAGTATGTGATATAATACATTAAAATAAAGTTTGTCTATTAGTTAATGGCTTTATTAAACAAAAATAGTGTCATTTCATTGAATGTTATTGTCTCTAAGTTAGAATTTTTGGATATTTTGATTAAATTATAATTAATGAATTTGATAGTTTTTTCCTACAATCAATCCAAGCACACAGAGAAATAACGAGACAATAGAGTAATAACAAAATAACTTTTATATGACCCAACAAAGCTGCAAGGCACATAAAAAATGTATTTTATTGTTAATTGACATATATTTTGAGTGGATTGTGTTGTATCCCATATTTTATATTATTGATACGTACCTAGTCAAAAGTTGAAGAATTTAAGGACATTGGATTCGGTCTTTACGAACATAACAAATTTTAACGGATGGCGCTGTAGGCTATAACTTAAAATTTTTAAAAGAGATCGCCGAATTTCACAGGTAGCGAATGAAAAACCACTTCTACATAAAAAAAAAGCAACTAATACTGAACACATCACTGTGATTTTAGATTAAATGTTCAAAATGAGCACCCTGGCAATAGGACAACCGATTGCAAAACAATAATGTAATTATCCTACCCGTGAAATGAGTTTTTTTTTCAATGAAGGAAATTTTAAAAAAAATTTGATAGAAAACATCTTTCAAAGGAGGGGTTAATCGACCCCCTTTTCCATTTATAATTTTTAATTTAAAAGATAACGGGGGGGGGGGGGGCTCTAGACACGCGCTGTACTGCTCAATGAATGTGCTTCAATAGAGGCATACCTGTATGTGACTAATGAATCAATAACCAATATATTTTTAAAATTTCGTGTCGAATGTATATTTGAAAAACGACAAAATTATCCAATTGGCACTTATTGGTGGAATTTCCTTGGCTGTTATGCTATTTATTATTTCAAGTAATTAAAATAAAGAAACTCGTTCTTTAACGTATTTAATATTCTTCAAAAATAACAAAAAAATACAGTATTAATATAGTAGGCTTATATGTACAACAAATACGCCGTTAAAAGAGGTCTGAAATTAAGGATATTTCAATTAAGAGCGTGTGTCGATATTAACAAATACATAACAGATTACCGTTTGTCGCTGGCTGTTCTGCTAACAATAGCAAATGAATGGCACTATAGTATCATGTCTGTGACTGAAACAAGAAGCAAACAAAAATTCCTAATGAAAATTAAAATAAACTCTATATTTTGAAAGCTATGTTTCCATTCTCAGTGAAAACGCTGTTTAACAGTGGTTTCAGGTTTTTCTACTAAAGCAAGCAAACTTAGTTGTCAAAATATGTATTATCAATGTTATTTTAATTTTACTGTGGTTAGGAATATTTGTTTCAAATTTCAAGCTAGAGTCTTCACCACACTTGGAGGATTGAAAACTAATAAATAAAGAAACACTTTGGTGGGTGATGTTACAGTATTTTTGATGAACCTCGTTCGGAGTCTTCCTCCATTTCCTAGTGATGGTGTACAGCATGTATAATATCGAAGAACTTACCTATGTGCACTATTATTTTTTAGTCTGTAAACTGTATCTATCCTCTGGAAATCAGACTGTTTCTTTAAATAACAAGATGTGTTGGTTACCGCTTGGCATATCTGAAAGACGTCAGGTCTTGCCTTCCAGATGCTTCAGATTATATCATATAGTTCTCGTCAGCTTCAGCTTCTTGTTCTTCGTCGAATTCAGCATCTTCGTCGGTTGTGGCTTCTTGATATTGTTGGTATTCTGATACTAAATCGTTCATGTTTGATTCTGCTTCTGTGAATTCCATTTCGTCCATACCTTCTCCGGTGTACCAATGCAAGAAAGCCTTACGACGGAACATAGCTGTGAACTGTTCGGAAATACGTTTGAACAACTCTTGGATGGCAGTGGAATTTCCAATAAACGTGGCGGACATCTTCAAACCTCTGGGAGGAATGTCACAGACAGCTGTTATAACGTTGTTTGGAATCCATTCGACGAAGTAGCTGCTGTTTTTATTTTGAATATTCATCATTTGCTCATCAACTTCTTTCATAGACATTCTTCCTCTAAATATTGCTGCTACTGTAAGGTATCTTCCGTGTCTTGGATCGCATGCGGCCATCATGTTTTTAGCGTCAAACATTTGTTGTGTGAGTTCTGGTACGGTGAGGGCACTGTATTGTTGACTACCTCTTGATGTTAATGGGGCAAATCCAGGCATGAAGAAGTGAAGACGCGGGAAGGGTACCATATTTACAGCCAATTTACGTAAATCTGCATTTAGTTGACCTGGGAACCTCAGACATGTCGTTACGCCGGACATTGTAAGGGATACTAAATGATTCAGGTCACCATATGTTGGAGTAGTGAGCTTAAGTGTTCTAAAACAAATGTCGTAGAGAGCTTCATTATCAATACAGTATGTTTCATCTGTATTTTCAACTAATTGATGTACAGAGAGGGTGGCGTTGTATGGTTCTACAACAGTATCTGATACTTTTGGGGAAGGTACTACGGAGTACGTATTCATTATTCTATCTGGGTACTCTTCACGTATTTTTGATATGAGTAATGTGCCCATACCGGAACCAGTACCACCTCCAAGTGAGTGTGTGAGTTGGAACCCTTGCAGACAATCGCACCCTTCTGCTTCTTTTCTGACTACATCTACGACTGAATCAACTAATTCTGCACCTTCAGTGTAATGACCTTTTGCCCAGTTATTGCCTGCACCTGAATGTCCAAAGACGAAGTTGTCTGGCCTGAAGATCTGTCCAAATGGTCCTGATCTGACAGAGTCCATAGTGCCCGGCTCCAAATCAACAAGGATAGCACGTGGGACATATTTACCGCCAGAGGCTTCGTTATAGTATACGTTGATTCTTTCGAGCTGTAGGTCAGAATCACCATGGTATGCTCCAGTTGGGTCGATACCGTGCTCGTCAGAGATTATTTCCCAGAACTGAAATTAAAATAAAACAGAAATATTAACCAAATGTTGATACATATACAATTTTAATCCAGAACAAACTTTAAGTTTTCTTAAGTTTTTTGATCAAGAACATGAGAACTTGAATTTGTTACAAGTTCTTGCTGTAATTACTTAATAATAAATATTTTTTCTTGATTCAACTATTTTACTTGAGGTTTATAAGATGATTACTTGAAGTTTATAAAATGTTAACTTTTAAGAGTGCGAATTTATTGGTTTTAGTGTCTATTGTAATAAACAAATGTTCTTATTTTAGATGAAAAAGATTTTAAAAATTGCCCAATTACAATATTTTCTATATCTAGTTCCTTTTAAATGAAGGAACATAATTGCCAGAGAAAAAATCAAATATATTGGATTGGAATAATTTTGTTAATGTATATTTATTAAAGTATTTTTTACGCCGATAAAAAAATTGTACGTGAGAAGTAAATTAGTGTGGAAACTAAAGATATTTGAAATGCTTTCTTTTTAAAGATAATATTTTTTATCATAAAACACCAGGTTAATCTAGGTATGGTCCAACAGGATTTCCTTTGTGAATATTGCCTAACATTTATTTCAAATATTTTACAGTTAATAAAAACTTCATAATTTTATACATAACTTATTTATATAACCGCTTCAAAAATCTAAAAAACAAATCAATCCCTCTTTTCTTGGCTATTTGTTATCACAAAATTGTAGACTGCGCATAGCAAGCCCTAAGCCTGTTCCTTAATTAAATTTATAGAACGACTTGATTGTATTTTTAAATGGTAGTAAAGATAAGATAATTCTAAGATATGATAACATTCATAACATTTTCACAGGCTTTTTATTATTTGTATATGTCGGATTAGTTCAGATCAGATCAATTACGATCAAGTGACACCTAAGAACATATAAAACTGTAAATGATACACAGTGGATCACAACAATTACGTGCTAAAAATATATAATATGTATGGATTATACCAAGACCAATTTACGTTCAATTGTCAGTAACCTATTTAATTTGACATTTATTTTATATGTTCTACTACTTGTTCTTCTGATATTACCTTAGATTAAGTAAGACACATAGAGAGAACGCATAATGTGAGATTGTTGACAAATAAATTGTAGCCTGGTGGGTAAGAATGATGGAACCTTGATGGGTTATACATACCCTTCAATTTGCTCAGTTCATATGGTAATAACAGTTATTAAATTATACAAATTCCTATATTACTGTTATGTAAATTAAACTTATCTTTCTTAATTGTGCTTTAGAAAAAAAATTATATATTTTTTTGCAAACAAATGCGTCGAATTTTGTAGTGGTTTAAAATTATTAAATATGTAATCTACTAATCTCTTTAACACGAAAACACTAAATATTTTTTTTATTTTATTTACAAAAGATTGCGTAAATTATTTGAATGAAAACATTTTTTCGATATTTATAACTATAACATACAGCAAATATGTAATTTGATTTACAGATACCGTGAGCAACGTCAGCAAATGTAAATCAATATAGTTATGTTGTACCTCCGTAGATACACATTTCACAAAATTAGTCACTTCTATTTTGTTTTCAAGGTTTCTTTATGGAAATATTGATTTACAATTATTTAAGTTCCAAATTGTTAGGAATTAAAAAATACATTTAATTTTTTAACTGGATTATTTAGAAGTATTGTATACTTCTTTTAATAAATATATATAATATATTGAATAACTTATTTGAGAATAGTTAGGTATAACAAAATTAGTACACCTCAAAATGTCTTTTCATTTTGAAGTCTACGGAATGCTTACTTTATAGCGCCATACAAACAGCCAGGCATTTTTATTATTACTAAAATGTAAAGCCAGTTTCGCAAATTTATAACGAATCCTTCGAAAAATTTATGGAAAACCGTAATTTCAACCTGCTCTATTAAAACTACATAAAACGTGGGTTAACAACTAAACCACGCTTTTCGTTTGTCAATTTCCGGTTTGCCGCCTATAAATTCTGTTCTTTCCATTAGCAGATCACTCCAGGATGAAAATCAGATCCTCTGAAATATGTAGATCGCTTGAAGCTTGGCGGAAAGCAGTTTGGTTTACTTCAAGATTAGCTGGGTGACGTCATGTATGACAAGTACTGATCCTACTGACATTAACCCCACCTATGATGGCCTATGGTGTCAGCTATACGAGTCATATGCGATAAAAAAAATTATTGTTGTGGAAAATTAGTAAGCGTTGTATATCATTATGCACAATACAACGAATTTGAAGAGTATTCATCTTTATGCTGGTAGCAACAGAGTAACATATGGAGGTGTGCTCGCTTATAATTCACAGCAATATTTGTGAACAGAAATATAATTCTATCAATAAATCTTTCTACATCTACTTTTTGGCCAATCTTCTGAATCTCTGAATTAGCCTACCTGTATTTTATTGGATTGTCTTTGTAACCAACCTAAAACACCCGCGAAATTCGAAAAGTGGGTAGATTCTCCTTGCGCAGTAACTGCCTCAATTAACGTTAGCAGGAGAGCGCCATTTTATACTATTAAATTTGAATCTGAAAAATTCCAAGTATGTGTAATACTCAGGATTGTAGCCTCCGCATTTATCTTGGACTTCGGAGTTATTGTAGGTAAGCTTCATCTTATAGTCGTTTGAATATTTGGTTTTCTAATTATTTTAATTTGTGATATTACTAAGAGTATTTGTTTTGATTGTTTCACATAGGTAACTTATTTTTCGTTTTATTTTTGTATAGTTGTCTTAACTCTCACAATTATATAACAGCATAAGTAAACATCCTAATAACCGAAGTGTGTAAGTAAACATTTAAATTTGTTGAAATGCTGGTTTACTGTTTTAGAAATTACTTTTCTCGAGTCTAGCGAGCGATTCTTTCTAAAAGGGGTGAATTGCACGTAATAGTACAATTGTAGAGACTAATAACATGAAAAAGTTCATTTAAATTGTCCTATACTCCTGGTCAACTAACACTAAACTTAAACAATCTAGTATTAGGTATTAAGAACTTAACATAAATTTTGGTCCGTTATTACATTGAGTGCATAGCATTATGGATTGTTGTTCTGGAGATTGGAGATTACATTACTACTCGATTCTCATTCCAAAAAAAAGGGATTTGTATTATATATATATTTCAAAAAGAAAGGAAATTTGATGTAATACCTCCTATTAAAACAAACATCCGAACAATTTATTGTATGTATATATTTGTAGCAGTATGTTACGTTATGAAAATTATAATAAATTTCAATTCAATGTGATCTCATGCTTGTATGACACAAAACATTCAGTCTAATTGATGTAACTGCTAAATCAAGTACATACCATAATTCAAATTAACAAGCATCACAATTTTTAATACCCAAAGGTATTAAAGAGTTAACTACTTCACAGATTAAAAAGTAAGCGGAAACAAATATCTTGGACATCCATTATTATTTTAAATGAATAAGAGAATGAATGAAGACGGCTGGCTTCGAACATTGAAAATGCATAGTTATATTATTTGTTTGATTATGATTGTTGATTTTTATAGTTATGTAATATTTATTAATGTGTGTGTGTGCACTTGATATAGGGGCCAATTATTAATAACAGTTTAAATGCTAAATATTTGTTTTATTTACCCTGCTTATCAGAAATGTTCATTACAAAATTATTAAAAAAAATATCTTATGAACAACTTTTTCATTACATTGGCGAGGTGAAATTTTTTTAAATTCTTAAATTTAAGATCTCTTCCGTATGATATACCGGCTGTGTCAATTACCATTAGCCATAGCGAATCAGTTTATACGTATGTATGTAATACGTCCCAGCGTGGTGTCTATACATCGTACATACATATATACGTATACACGGATCCGCTATGGGTAATGTTTCTTGACACAGGCGGTATATGATTACTGCTTTAATTATTTCATATTCCAAGTCACACGATTTTATTTCAGGACAACATAACATGCGCAAGACCATACCTTCAGCAATTCTACCATGATTGCTATACATACGTATTCTATCGCGCTGGTGTAAATGCCCACACGAATGCGAAAGTATCATGGGTATAGCATGAGTCTGCTTCCGTTTCAAGATGAATATCGTTCAAATTGATTGTATTACTGCATTGTCAAACATAGAAATCGTAATAGAAAATGTCTTTTTTTGATGCATACCACCATTCATAACACAATAACTACTGGATATTTTTATTTAAATTACCAGAGCATTGACAGCATCCAGCAAAGTTATTTTTTTTATTATTGTACGTCTATAAAAAGTTTTGAAAAACTAGTATATCTTATTTCTGCAAGAATTAAAAAAATACAAATGTGAATTATTTTCTACTGAGAGATTCATTCTAACCTTAAGGTAAGTAAAAATCAATATTTTTAATAGGAATTTAATAAACAAATTCTAAACAATCACGGTATATCATATATATAATAAATGCTACTTATAGTGGAAATGTCACTGTGGGTATAAGTAGTTGTAGATGTTGATTGCATAGGTTCCACTTGCAACACGTTTTTATCACTTCAACAATTGTATATTGCATTATACTTTTGTACTGCCTTCATTATTTCCATTGGTGCTTCCATGCCCATTCTTCAGTCATATTATCAAGGAATGATAGAACAAATGTATTTGCCATTTATTTTGCTTCTGCTATAAATCCACACTCCAGTTTTCTTTTCTCGGTTTCAACTTCTTTCTGAGCAAGAAGGTTTTTGATGTTTCGCAGCATTCAGTATGGCTTAGGAGGAGTGGAGTTGCTCACAATAAATGTACATTTTCCTTTTCGGAGTACTCGCCCCATGTCTAACATCTTTCTCCAATCTTTTGGTTTCATAAACTGGTCTCGCAGTGACTTCCACTTTGTTTGCAGCTCTTTACCTAAAATACGATACGAACCATCAATCAAAACTCAATTTAACTTAAAACTGTGAAATTTAATTTTTTAAGAAAAAAAAATAGCGTACGAGTTTCAAGAGGCAAGAAGTATAATATGTAAAGTGCGCGAAGCTTGTCAAGTCTTATGGTAAAATAAGAATGCTTCTACTCATTCAAGAAAAGTGGTTTCAAATTGCAGGAAATCAGAGAAAGGCTAATTTCTCTAATTGCATCCGTACAATTGATGGAAATCACATTCACATTATATGAAAAAATGTTTTCCATTGTTTTGTTGGCTAGCGGATGGGGAATATTGGTGCAATCGTTGTAGGGCCTATAGAAGAAAAGGTGACAGTAATAGTATCCTAGGGAGAAAGCTAGCCACAAGACAGCTAAACATACCGGATGCTCAGACAGGAATCTTTCGTTCTTCCATTTGCAGTTGTTGCAAGATGAGGCATTTAATTTAGATGAGAATCTATTAAGACTATATTCACGGCAAAATTTAACTGATAGTCATAAAGTATTCAATAAGATTGACTGGGGCACACAGATATTTAGTGTGTACTTTGGTACTCTGGCAAACAAATTACGAATATTTCACTCAAATATTTAGTATCGCTGTATTTTACAGAAGATATTTCCTGTGTTCTCCATGACCATATAACACGAACAGAGGGTACGTTTTTACAGACTCATTAACGGACACAATTAAAGATCTAAGCGCCCGAAGAAGTATAGGTACATTTGTTTGAAGACATGAGAAAAAGAAAGCGCAAAATTAATGATTATATTTAAACAAATTTCTAACAATGAGGATACGATTTTTATAACGGTCTGATTTTCACCTTTGGTGCCAATCAGCATAGCAACATTTTGAAATATTTTTGTAGTATGTAAAACACATATGTGATACTTACATTTGCACAAAATCTTGACATGTACATATATGAAAAATCATTCTGGGATGAAATTATATAATAACGGCTATATAAACTATACAAACTAAACAGTTGCACATTATCATATTACTTCACAAGCTTTCTTGCATCGATTCAATTGAAGGGAAATTTAGAACACGTGCGTGATGTTTATAAATATTTAAAACAAATGATGTTTGTAATAATATTGGATCAAGTTTGTATAGTTACGTTATGGTATATATTTGATAATATCTGGTTTTTCAAATAAATGCAGAGATGTAAAAGAGTTCCTTTATTTAAATACCTATTAAATGAAAAAGAAAAGAAAAAGAACTTTCTAAGATATCTAAATGGTTTCATTAACCATGTCTTAAGAAACTATGCAGAATTTCAAACTAAATGAATGGAATGAAACTGTTTCAAAGCACTTCTGATTCTAAATACCTTCGATGAGATGCAGGTGCCTTTTAATTTTACAGCATTGCAAAATTTCTTATAAAGCTTTGATTTATTAACATTACACACTGATAGTAAATATACCTCGTATGGGTAGTATCTGCTTGTCGAACCAGCGAAGATATAAGTCAATCGACGTTATGAATGTTGACGTTTATTCGACACCACTAAATTTAAAACAAACCTTTTCACTTTTTATATGTATGGTACATTTCAATAATGTAAAATTATCATCAAAGGTTTAATCCTATAAGATGCGGTTGTGTTACAATAGAACCTCTTCTTGCTTGCATTCTCTTCCAAAATAAATAATTATGGTAGCTATAAATTCTCTTCTGTGCTTTCTTAAACTTAAAGTCATATTTGGGTATACAAAAACAATTAATTTGCAAAATGTATAGAAGCAACAGTTTACCAAATTATGTGACATAATATATATGCAGCAAATGCTAGTCAACACAATACAAATTTCAGATAGTCATCACAATGAAATATAGGTACATCTCAGAATTAATTATTAATTACTTAATTTCAATAAGTAAAAAAATGTAAAGTACAATTTATTAAGTGATAATTAAAAGAATCATTACAAACACAACTAAATCATCAATTAACACTATATGAGAGATCAGAATCGAAAAAAATTGGGAGGTGGAAACAATTTCAAATTTCTGGCGCCATTCCTGACGTGCATTGGTACATTCATATCAGGATGGCTAATGTTTTTCCTTTGGAGCAGCAATTCACACAAATTATATATTATTACTGCTATTCGTTCCTTAATTTCATTTTATATTTCTATATGACCTATATTCCTCCGATGAGAGCGAATCGCTCGCTCACGGTTACGAGGCAGGCGGCAATAGCCCGAAGAGTTCGCCCCCTGGTATAGGTCGCCTCATTAGAATCAATGACTTACATTTCAGCTAAAGAATTGTCTTGGTTTTATCGCTGCTTAAATTCAAATTATAGACGCTTATTATTATTTAGATGACATAACCAAACTCTTATGCATTTGTATCTGATTACGTGCACTGTCACCAACCATTAAAAAAAAAAGCATGGCCGTCTTAACGCGGAAAGTATTTGAAGGCGTGGTATCAACTTTTCACAATGATATCTAATTATTTTACGTACGTGAAAAGGAACAAAATAATTCAAAATTATGCGTTGAAAATATTATTAGAAACGGATGATATGACAATATTGCAATTACTTTATTTTCTCACATCTCCATATACCTATTTAAATAATAGAAATAAAATATGTATAGGTATTTACCGTTAACTGAGAAAAAACATTGTAATGATTTTATTAAATTAACTATGATCTAGGCAACACATTCCAAAATTGTTTCTTAGTTACTGACTAAACGCTATTAAACTAAAAACAGTTACAGGCTTACTTTTTGAATATATTTTTCGCTTAATTAACTACTCAACAAAATATATTAACGCATAACGGTAAAACGCGGGGAATAGTTCATAATAGTGAAGATCACATCGTCCCCAAGGCAATGAACTTGATTTACCTGTTCATGCTTGAAGAAACAAGTATCTTCCATTTGCATACAACACTTAATAAAACAGACAAACGAATAAAGATACAAGGAATTAAATATAGATAACATAATTGTAAGTCATAAAAGATAAAATTATGATAAAAGGTCAAAACAATTTCGAAAAATATAACAGCATTAATGACAGGGTGGCGCAAATCTTGATAGTAAAAAATCGATTTTGCGTACGATATTTTTATTACTCTGTCAAAGCTTATCTTTTTAAGGCGTCCTACCGTTCACTCTATTACAGATTACCGCCTTTTTAACGGTTTTTCTTACTGTACTACGCAACACGAAAAAGTTAGTTCATACAAACAAAAAAGTTTGAATTATTTTTCGAAAACTAAACAAAATATTAGTTACCAGTATTTCTAATACTGTCAATAAAAAACTAAATTAAACATTTATCCTGGGAATATGAAAACTCAGATTTTGAAATTCAAGTTTTAATTCAAATTTCATAACTTTCAATCTGGAAAACGCGGATGTATTACAAATTTACACACTAATATAAGACACACATGTATATCCGCATAATCCCCTTCAACTAAATCCGTTAAATGATAAACACGGTTGGTGTTTTATCACTGATAATCTTGAAATAACTTCCGAACCAGGTCAAATCAAGATGGCCGGGAGAAAACTACCATTTACCGGATGATGACACAATATTGCAATTATTATCAAAAAAATGAATATTGAGACGTACCTTAGCTCCAATCTGGTTACCACATTGACCCACTTGGATGTGTACGATTTCCCTCATGTTGAATACAAATATTTCCTTTAATTTAAAAATAGAAAACACTAGTAACACTACGCTATACAAACTAACGTTGCGTTCTGGAATGCGACTGCGGTGGTGTGCTTCAATACTTATAGGCGTCCCCTCTACACTGTATTCTGTTATAAGGCATGGGAGCTTGGGTAGTTAATCGAATTTACACGAAGGCCGTCTACAAATATATAAGGTATACTCTGACGCATCCTTTTAACACACTGTGACGTAAGAGTGGGCTTACTATTGACACTAAAAAAAATAGATTACTGATAATATAATAAAATAACCAAAGGTCTAACAGTATATAAATTGGCCTATGAAGAATAATAATATAAAACGTAACACCACAGTTACTTACGAACGTGTAACTGAGATAAAATTCTTTTATTACAAATGATCTTTTTGAAAACACGTAATGCTAAATAATAAAACTAAATTAATCAAAAGGCTCATACTAAAACTCAAATGGCACTTAGACTTAAGAAATATGCTCTATGTTTTTTGATAATAAAATTTACAAGTAGGTACCTAATAAGCAAGTAATTTATTAAAAAAATAAATTTGAGTTTTGAATATTTTTATTTTTGTTGTACAGGATTATTCATTATAAATTATTCACCCCTCATCATCGTTATTATTGCATATACAATAAATTGTTTAAAATAAAAGTTGCGTGGCTGAGACTGAATTTTATTTGTATCCTATCAAAGACACAGTGGCGTGCAGATACAACGATATAAAAAGAAATTAATATATTTTTTTAAATAGAATATCCAGTATATTATAAAATTTGTATAATGGTCTTTTTACTCTGATGTCAAAAGTATACCATATGATACTGGTATCTTAAACCGTTTTCGAGTTATTAAATGTACTATAGAAAAGTTAACATTATTAAAGAGAGCTATGAAAATGACAATTATTGCGTTTGATAAATGACATTTCCTTAATAAAATAGTCAAAATAGAAATGTGATTTTCAAACACAATAATAGTCATTTTCATAGCTTACTTTAATAATGCTAACTTTTCCATAGTACAGTACTACGATATTCGACATTTAATAACTCGAAACCGGTTTAAGGTTCCGGTATCATGTGGTATATTTTTGAAATCAGAGTAAAAGACCATTATACAAATTTAATAATATACAGGATATTCTATTTAAAAACAATATTATTTTCTTTTTATACCATTGTATCTGCACGCCACTGTGTTTTTGATAGCATGCAAATAAAATTTAGTCTCAACCACACAACTTTTATTTGAAAAATTTTTTTGTATATGCAATAATAACTATGATAAAGAGTGGGTAATTTATTATGAATAACCTTGTACCTCGCTTTTCTGGCTTTATGAATACTCTATATTATTATGGGTACCAGGGAAACTACTGCTTTTATATATCTAGGATTTTCGTTTCTCAATTCTTGATAATTTACAGGTAATAAATAAAACTTCTTCTGTCTCTGTATGTGTTTGTAACCAGGATAATGGCCAAACTGCTCAAGCTATCAGTAAGATCTGATTCAGTCAAATCGGTAGATCGAACATACCATAGTAGTTCAGTGAAAAAATCGACTCAAATTCTACCAATATCTCTCGGCAAGTACTGAGTTCAGATAAATTTCTACACAATACACAAGTACTCAACAGTGGGTTCTAAATACATACAGGTTCGGCCTGTTTTTACCTTGCATGCGAGCTAAAAGCACAGTATATAGCTATGTAATAGAAACACTAGTTTCAGTAGAGGGAAGTAATTGTCCTCCGTAAAACCGACGCGTGCGTGACTGCGCAGTAGTCAGCCATCAGCTGTTGAGTCGTGACGGGATTATTTTGTGTTGTCCGTATAATGTATTACATTTTAAATGCGTGTATAATATGTACTTAATAAAAAGAAAGTGTTATCCTCTTTTTTTTTTTGTATTATTGATATAGCTTTTTCATAATTTTAAGAATAGATTAACATAATTTTCTCATAAATGATTTGGTTCTGACGCCACTGGTTTATTCCTGAATAGAAGAATTGTCTACGCCTCTGGTTGCGCGTGCGTGAATGCGCAGTACCATTACCATACATCAAAGGTGCCGACGGCGACTGAAACTACTGTGTCTATACAGCTCTATAATGTGCTGTATATTTTTTTTATGTTCATGTTATAGGAGAAATACGCCGAACATAATTTACCACTTACTACTATGGATCACCTGACCAAGGTCGTTGCCGCAGTATGCCATGATTCAAAAATTACCCAAAGACTAGCCTGTGCAAGAAGGAAACCACTGCAATAGTTAAAAATGTACTGGGATACGAAAATATGCAAGTATTATGTGATCATCTCCGGACGAACAAATTTTCCCTTATTGTTGATGAGTCGACTGATACGAGCAATATTAAACATCTTTGTATATGCGTAAGAATAAATAACAGTAACACCAGTTGTGATAATTTTTTAGCTTTAATTAAAATTAAAGCAGGCGAGAATAGTATATACCGTAAGCGTCAAATTTTAATTTCGGTTTGCACTTCTATCATATGCAAAAGATGATCTTATCCTATGCAGCGATGCCTGCTTGCTAACAGTGGAGGGAGAGCAACGGAGTGGCGGGGGACCCCCACGCCTTACAAATGTCCAGTGTGGCAGCCTCGCTTATGTCTATCTTTAGTTTAATTCGTCGCGTTCTTTTCCACTTACTACTTTCCTATCAGAAATTAAAATATGACGACCTCGGTATAACCATATTGTTACTTTTTTTGAAAAGCACGAAATTCCGTATAAAAGAAATCTGGTCGGTTTTGCATCTGATGGGGCAAATGTTATGGCAGGACAGCATCGCTCAGTAATGACTTTATTGCAAAATGACATTCCAAAGCTTTTTGTAATGAAATGTATAGGTATATATAGATAGCTCCTTCCATTTGTGCGCTTCATATGTATGTGAAAAGCTACCTCCGTATATAGAGAAGCTCACAAGAGATATTTATAATTACTTTTCTCATAGTCCCAAACGAATAAGCGAATATACCGAGTTTCAAGTATTTTGTAATACAAAAATCCATAAAATTTTACGCCCATGTCGAACCCGATGGTTATCCGTACATAGCGTTGTTTCGCGGTTATTAGAATAGTATGGACCTCTACAGTTATATTTCGCCGATGTCGCTAGTACCAATGATATCATGTCTGTAGATAACATATTGAAAACGTTAAATGATCCTTTTACAAAGTTATTTTTACAATTTTTAGAATTTGTTCTACCCTTTTTTAATAACTTGAATAAGGAAATGCAATCTGAACACCCTAAAATACATTGTCTATATAAAAACATACTTACTATTATAAAAACGTTATTCGATTGTTTCATAAAAAGTGAGTACCTTCAAGGTATTTCAGTGGCAGACGTAGATTTTAAAAATCCTAGACATTACCTGCAGATTGAGGATATGTATTTTGGCGCGAAAGTGATACAAACAATATCCAGCACGTCACTTACCAAAGACCAATTATCCTTTTTTAGACTAAGATGCTTGGATTTTTATGTAGAAGGATGTGATCAAATAATTAAACGGTTTCTTTTGGAAAATTTCAGTTTTTAGATCCAGTAGTTGTAAAATCAGGATCAATTCAATCTATTACCGACATAGCACTTATTTTCCCGGATTTTGTATACAATTCCGACCTTCAAACTTTGGACAATGAATGGCGTATTTTAAGAAATACTAACGAAATTAACTCTTTTTCTGATAATGTAGAATTATTTTGGCAAAAAGTAGAAACGACGACATTGGGCGACGGAACACGTAAATTTAATTGTCTTACAAAATTTGTTTTTAATTTACTTTATTTGCCGCATTCTTCGGCCAACGTTGAAAGAATTTTTTCTAAGATCAATAATTTAAAAACTAAACACAGGAACACGCTACGTACGGATAGAATCAACGGATTAATTTTTACTAAGCAATACATTGGAAATAAAAGTTGCTTTGATTTTCCAATTGAAAAAAAAAAGCTAAGCATACACTCTATGAAGATGGCGAAAACGAGTAATTTTTTGTAAAATATTTTTTTAAAAAAATTGTTTACAAATTTCATATTCTATTTAATGTACCTATATGTTACTTATATCAAATTTTATATTCTATTTAATGTATGTTACTTATATATTGTAAATAATAAATAAAAGAAGATATTCCTAAAAAAGCCGTAAATTCTTTAATCTACCGATATTTTCTATAATCTACGGATAATGCCTTTCTTCCGATCTAGTAAGAATCAGGGTTACCATCACTGTATATATTTGCATTTCTGTGAATTCTGGTACCGGAACGTGTGTATAATTTGGGAGATCCAAGTACTTTTAACTCTGGTGAGTAATTCCTAAATAGTGTTTTGTAACTACAGTGGAGCGTCGATTATCCGAAACAATTGCTGCAGGGTACTGTTCGGATAATAGATTTTTTCGGATAATCGAACATTTCATGAAAAAGGATTGTAATATTATGTTAAAGGTGGTGGGATCAATAAAGAAACAACAAACCCCTTAATACAATATTCAAAGATGTTATTTAAATATTATTTTTACCAAATTAACAGAACATAAATAAATTGTTCATTTAGACTTTTTAAACTTAACTTAAAGACTTAGATAAATTTAATGATACATAAGACTAGAAAATGTCTTAATCAAGAAATCTCAGAAAACAAAAACCAATATGCGTTGGTTTAAAGATACAAACACTTAAGTCGTAACATCTCAACAAAAAAAAAACTTAAATATAATCTAAAACAAAAAATCCATCATATCTTCTTTTGCTTGAGTTTTGATACACGTTTTTTGGCTGCCAAGTCCCGCAAACGTTTAAGAGACAGCAACTGAATAGCATCACACTTATCTTGATGTTCAAGCCTCTTCATAGCTGTCTCCAAGCATTTAAGCGCCTCTTCATTTGTTGGGCATTTTTCTTCTGGTGCATCTTCTTCGCTGTCTTCATCGTCCTCTTCAATAATGCCGTTGTCAGGAGCTTGGGTTTGGGCTATGATGTAATCTGTAAGCACTTCATACCCGGGATCGTCAATGTCACACTCTAACCACTCGTTAATGTTCTCTTCATCGCAGTCTTTGATCTCTGGCGTATCCTTAGCCAGCTGAACCAATTCTGTTACAAACTCTTCATTTTGGCCGGCTTCCTCAGCAGGTTCCTCGGGTGCAGTTGAGTCATGGTAGAGTTTGTTCCAGGATTTTTGTAATGTAATTTCTTTGACATTTTCCCATGCTTCAGCTGCCATGTACACAGCGTCCTTCATAGGGATCTTTTTGTAGATGTCTAAGATGCTGTAGGCCTCCTCTTTCTGTCCTATCAAGACCATTCTCAACAAAGCCTTTCTATAATAGCGCTTGAATGCTTCTATGACCCCCTGGTCCATTGGTTGGATAACCAAAGTCACGTTTGGTGGCAAAAAAACAACATTAAATTTACAGTTCTCTCTTTCTAATGTCAGGTCTGAAGGGTGGCTGGGCGCATTGTCGATACACAACAAAACTTTTCCGTTCTCGTTAGTTTCTTCTTGACGTTTTTTCACCTCTGGGATAAATACAGTGTCATACCAATCGACAAAAATTTTGGTGTCCATCCAAGAGTTCTTTTGGTGTTTGTAAGTGAGCGGCAGTTTTTTTATTCCCCTAAAGCACCGCGGATTCTTAGATTTGCCGATAAGTAGCAAAGGTAGCCTATGGCCGCCAGTAATGTTAGCACATACCATAGCTGTTATGCGAGATTTGCTTGCTTTAAACCCAGGTGCCGACATTTCCTTTTTAGAGACAAGAGATTTAGTAGGCATTTTCTTCCAATACAATCCAGTTTCGTCTGCATTGTATACATTGCTTTCCTTGTAACCCTCAGTCAAGTTCTTAAATGAAACTTTGAAATTTTCGGCAGCTTCAATGTCAGCTGACAGTTTTTCTCCTTATATGTCAATTTCTCTTATACCGTGTATTGATTTAAAACGCTTAAGCCAACCAGTAGACGCTTTAAAGTCTTTGTTGCCGTTTAGTTTCTGGTTCATTTCAAGCGCTTTTTCACAAATCAATGGGCCGCTTATTGGTTGACCTTGACTACGCACCTGCATAAACCATCTATACACTGCAGAGTCTAGATCCTGGTTCTCCGCCACCTTCATTGTTTTCCTGTGTACGCTATCATCTTCACTGTCCAGCACACAAGCAAACTTTGTGATTGAATCACTATTGTTTTTAATGCCCGTAATGGTTGAATTACCAACACCGTACTCCCGCGCTAAACTTGCACCTTTATTCAACCGTTCTATTCAGTGGCGGCTCGGGGCGTGAGCAGCCACACAAACAAGACCGACTCGCCCATTATCAGCGATGTACTCCCAGATGTCGAGCATATCACCGACAACAAACGAACCAGTCCCGTCCACGCAACTGCACCTCCAAATCTGGGGCACCAGCCGCCACTGGTTCTATTATTTTAAGCTTGTCCGAGAGTCTAAGAACAACACGCTTGCGTTTGGTCGACATCGCTAGCAGTTGACACTGACAGTAGCACAGCTCACACTGACATAAAATGGCGTCTGCACTCATTCTGTACTGTGCGGTCTGTTGCACTCACTATCCTGTCGTCCACTAGTCGAACTTCGACGACCTTGACTGCGCACGCGTAGTTTAAACCGTCCGTAGCCAACTAAACCCTTTCGGATAACCGGCTTTCGGATAATCGACGCTCCACTGTACAACTAAACATTGTTTAAAAATTACTCGTCACAGTTGAAAATAGTAACAGGCAGTGGCGGCTCGGGGCGTGAGCAGCCACACAGACAAGACCGACTCGCCCATTATCGGCGATGTACTCCCAGATGTCGAGCATATCACCGACAACAAACGAACCAGTCCCGTCCACGCAACTGCACCTCCAAATCTGGGGCACCAGCCGCCACTGGTAACAGGCAGTACAAAATTAAAACTGGTAAAAAACAGCTATTACTACAATTTTTCTTGAGAGATACCTATGTACATTAATTAAATTGAGAATATTATGTACATTGAAAGCAATTTTACAATGTGTTCTTTTAAAGTTCTCTACAGAAACGCACTAACTAAGGCACAAATGAGGATATCATGGCCGCAAATTGTATAACGGTGGAAATTAGATTAAAGAAATATATATCAGCTATGGATTGTTACCTAGCTACTAGCTTTCTAGTAGAAAAAACATATAAATTAAATAATTTAGGACATTATATGACTTGCATTATTGGCAGCTAAAGTATAGGTAGGTTACAGGCAATAATAATAATAATGATTCACGCTTTTGAAGATTCCTTTAATTTGAGGTTCTGCGCGCTGTTGTGATAAGTTTGGTCTCCTCAGACAATCTCTTTCTCACATATCTCAGAGTGCTGACTGCTGAGTAGGGTTTAAGCTTGAACTTAGGCCAATCCATAGTTAGTACTTTACTTTGATTAGATTTGAGCTCACACTATACGAATCAGAAACAAGATGCATTCACAAGCATATATCAATATAATGATATTACTACAACCTATGTTCAACCCATCACAAGATTTCTAACACTGTTCTTGCAGAACAGCACCGCAGCAAAGTCTTTAACGGAACCTCGACTGGTCTGTCGACAGTTAGTCAACATTATAGAAGTTGCCAAATGTCATGTTCATAAGCAACCATTAAACGAAAAATTATGTGGTGCCATTTTAAAATTGGTCTTCCAGTTAGTGTTGTTGGTCTTAGGCTTAGGGCTTAGGTTTGATTATCTTAATTTGTTTCTAATGAAATGATTGGAAGTTTTTGTTCTATGATTCTGGTTTGATTTTGAACATATTTAGCTGCGGCTGATATTTTGGTTCTTCAAACAGTCGCTCAAGATAATTAGCTGGTGTCTGTAAGCTACGTGTGGGCTACCAGATTAGATATATACCTTATAGCCTTCCCGGAAAATCAATTATATCAAGAAATAGAAATAGATATTTATTCATGTGCCAGTGGCATGGAACATATTTATACGATGATAATAGATACTAAAGTATGTAATTAAGCCATTAGTCATGATTATAAATGATGCATAAATAGTACAAAATCATACTGAATATAAACTGACGGGCAAAAAAAAACCTCCCACCTATCTGATAGAAGTTTTCTGTTTGCACATGTAGTTTATTTATTTAGTTTTTAATTCGCAAATTCGACTGGCCTGCTTGTAGTTCAGATCTCAATCCTATTGAACATTATTGGGATCAGCTCCAGAGGCGTATTCGCCAACGCTAGTTGTACCAGAAACTCTTCAAAAGCTTAGATTTGCACTTGAAAAAAAAATTGAGGAAATTCCGCAAGGCTACATAAGAAATTTAATTAATTCAAAGCCGCAACGATTACTTGTTTTGATTGAAGCTCGTGGAGGACATACACGTTATTGATATTAGATTAGAATTAAAAGATACTGTAGCACCACGAGTATTTAGTTACGATACTCCCCGTACTTACCCTTAGTCAGCGCTAGTAGCGCCAGCGAAGCCAGTCCCACTACTGAAGAACGCACCCCTACTACCGTGACGTCGGGGGTTAATCGCCTGAAGCGATGACCGGGCAATATAAAAGAGCCCTCCGCAGTCAGATCAGGCAGAGTGTTTCTAGCTCTCAACTGTCCTCCTGGATGAGCCGGAGTACCTGACAGCCTAGAAACACACAAGAGCTGGATTAGCCGCTCTTGAGTTAGAGGTGGAGAAGCCCCTCTGTTAGTAGAAGAGCCGGAGTTGCCGCTCTTCGTTTACGGGACTGGATCAGCCGTCCCCAACCGCCGGAGCTGGACTTGCCGCTCCTGGACGTGTGGAGCTGGAACAGCCGCTCCCACAGTAAGGGCCGGATCATCCGCCCACTAGTGGAGGCTGGACTTGCCGCCTCCCCGAGGGTGCTGGAATTACCGCCCCTCGCGCCGAAACCTAGCGAAGACGTCACCACCGGAGTAGGAGGAGCCACCCGGTCCTGTCCAGACACCGCCGCCGCTGTCCAAAAGCATCGCTGCCGCCCCCGAAGACTTCGCCGCCCCCCCAGGAGGAAGAAACCCCTGCCGGTCTAAATAACCACAGAACCGGAGTAGGAAGTGCCACCCGGTCCTGTCCAGACACCGCCACCGCTGTCAAAAGCATCGCTGCCGCCCCCAGGAGGAAGAAACCCCTGCCGGTCTAAGTAACCACAGAACCGGAGTAGGAAGTGCCACCCGGTCCTGTCCAGACACCGCCACCGCTGTCAAAAGCATCGCTGCCGCCCCCAGGAGGAAGAAACCCCTGCCGGTCTAAATAACCACAGAACCGGAGTAGGAAGAGCCACCCGGTCCTGTCCAGACACCGCCGCCGCTGTCCAAAAGCATCGCTGCCGCCCCCGAAGACTTCGCCGCCCCCAGGAGGAAGAAACCCCTGCCGGTCTAAATAAGCACAGAACCGGAGTAGGAAGTGCCACCCGGTCCTGTCCCGACACCGCTGCCGCCGCCCCCGGAGATACAGCTGTATATAAATCAAATAAATCACATCAGTAGCAACCTGTACATAGAATATATTAAAGTCTAGCTGTAAAACTACCACCATATCATTTTATTATCCCTCTACTTGAGTGACCCCGAGGTAGAACTGAGCACGAGGCATAAACATAGCAAAAGAGCTACAATACCAATTTTATTTTTAGAAGTTGAGAGAGATATCATGTTCTAACTGCTTTTCTTATTTATTAAAATTAAATTTATTTCTGTTAAAAGTTGCCTTAATATGTTGCATATGTAATGAATAGTTCTTGGATTCAATCTCAATAGAAACTTAAAATGATTGTAGAGCTGATTATTCTAAAAATTTCAGGTGGGCGGTTTTTTTTGCCGGTCAGTTTATGTATGCTGTTGTACGAAGTTAACTGCTATCCTGCTTAGATAGTTTGTGTTTGTTTAGAACCATTTCCGGGCTCATTCTTACGATAAATCAGACAGTCTTTAAAATAGAAAATTAAGTCAAATTACACTTCAACTTTATATTAATGTTAATTATGTGCTAGGTTACGATAGTTAACACAATTAAACGTAGCTAGCTATAGGTATGTTCATGCTATTTCTGAGACTTCAATCACACCGACACAAGAGTAACAGAGAGTAGTATAGGCCTAATATTATAGTTTTCGATTTATCACCATTTTTCTGAAAAATTCAACGTTTTTATAAAACGATATTTCTCGAAAACGACCTATTAAATTGACTCAACTATTGGTGGTTTGGTTCATAATGAAAGGTCCTAATACAAGCATGTTTCATTTTTCTTCAATTATATAATATCTTTCTCAAATAACTGAAAGCTTAACTAATTAAAATATTAAAATTTTAGCGAATTATTAATAAAATTGTAAATAATAAGTAAAAATTAAAAGAACTTAGAACTGGCTAAAAGAAACGAAATATAAATTTTAATAAAATCATATTGTGTATTTTCTATATTGTACATTCCTCTCATAAGGGTGCTAATTGAATCAACACGTTTCTGTGCAATTTTATTAAGTTTTTCCAATATGTTTGGATAAGGCGACATAACTCTTACAAAATCTTTACGATCTAATCGATAGAGTTCGCAAATTTCCACTGCGATCACTGAAGCTACTCTTCGAGATTTAGCCAGTAACATTGCAATTTCGCCAAAGTGTTCTCCATCTTTCAAGTGCAGCATCTGAAACAAGAGAATGCTTTTCATTGTATCTATAAAAATAATTAAATCTTATTGTTTAATATCATATTATTATTTTTAGATTTCTCTCTGGAAACCGTCTCCGCGTTCTCTTTTCGGCTGCTTACGTTTCGTCCACTATCCTAAGAGACATATTCAGAGCTGTTGCTGCTTCTGTTATTATCCGGAAAAAATCTGAATTGGTGTGGTCGAGCAATAGAGCGTTTCAATAGTTTAGCGAATTTTCGCCCATAATAATGGTAATCATTGGAGAAACTTCACCTAACCCTACACAAACTGATAGATACCTCAATTCTCAATCCCATCCCACCATTCCCCATATACTCTGTTATTAATCTTAGTAAGCAAAGCATTTGTCATGTTCGCGCTTGTAGTGCGTTAAGAACGAACATGACAAATGCTTTTTACGTACGTATGTAGTATGCTACTGTGCATTTTCTAATTTTATTCACAAATATACAGGGTGTTCCGAATTTTCGCAACCACCTTCAACTTTTTTATTTTAAATAGATTGCTATCCTTTCTAGATATTATAATGATAGCCATTCAAATTATCTTCGCAATGATATATGGATATGTTCACTTCAGACTGTTAGTTTTGATTTTATTGATAATTTTGTTTAAATCTTGACAGTTGCAGCATCTAACATTTTAAGCTGTCGTCTGAAAATGGGTAGAATGCCTCACGTAACTCTTGTGTTACTAATTTATGGACTAACACGTTATTTTTATGAGGTTGACCAAAGTGAATAAATATACAGGGTGGTAAATATGTCGTGTCTAAGTTATCGATCTTTATTGGTTATCTTCTCATTTTTTTTAATCTAACCTATAATATTTTTATAAGTCAGCATATTCCTTGTAGAATTGCCTTTGAAATGGTACCAATAACATAGCACTTATTTCTAGTACTTTCAAAGTTATAACCCATTAATGGAATATACTCATGTTTGTAACATGCAATATGTGGGGTATCTAATAGTTGGTTAGTTTTGGTTTTAAAACAAAAATGGCTGTGCAACAAAACGTCAAATCTATACTTCAAAAGTCCATAAAAAGTTGTTTTCTGTATTTTCTCTTTGCTGTAATTGCGTTTTATTGTAATAAATTAAGTTCGGCTAGTGAATTATTAATTTCTGTTTGTTTGTTAGTATTGCTACGTGTTGTATTTACCTTGTTATCAGTTATATCTTTTTATTGACATTATTTTTTATTTAGATACCATAATAGTTTATTGTTGTTTTTGCTTTAAACTGAATTTTTCGAAAAAGGAGCTCATAGACATGGTATTTGCTCTTGGCGCTAGCAACAGAAATCCATTTTTACCATCAAGAACATATACGATGGAATATCCCGACCGAAGAGCACCGGATAGTACAATGTTTGAAAATTTGTTGATAAGGTTACTTGGAACGGGTTCAGTGAATTACGTCGAACATGAAAGAAGTAAGACTATGATTACAGAAGATAATGAAGTGACGGTCGTCCAGTCCTTTGTGGAAAATCCGCACGTATCTACAAGGATAATTTTGAAACAACGGGATAGAAGTCACTGCTGTAAAAAGGATTTAAAAGAAACATAAGTTTCACCTTTACAAAATTCAAAATCATCAAGGCTTATTACAAACGGACTTTGAAAGGAGACTAGTTTACTGTGAATGGCTACTTTTACAATTACGACACAATATAACTTTTTTAGATCATGTGCTTTTCACAGATGAAGCAGCATTTGCTAATTGTAGAACAACAAAAAGAAAAAATACCCACTATTATGACACTACAAACCCACATTTTGTTCAGTCCATTTTATATTGTAGCGTTTTCGGGTTCGCAATAAACAACTCGTGCAATTTATTTATTTAAAACAGTCTGTATATTCACACACGTATAATTAATTACAATATAAAAATATAAAACTAAAGTATCACACTTAAACTACTACGATTTAAATTAACACAGGTATTTATTTCTATTACTAATATTTATGACCGTATATTTATGTAACACTGTATCGTATTTATATCACTTCTATTTATATAACACCGCACCTCTATATTTATTTTGTACTACTTATACTTATGTTTACTCTTCGACTACCACTCAAGGAACTATTTATTTATGTTTATTTATTTATCTTCACTGTTCCGTACGAGACTATTGAAGAATTACTTCTTATTCCGGAATGACTCATCCATCGGTTCAACTGCTTCTATATATACGCATACAAAACATCTGGAAACATTCGCGAAAACTCCATCTTTCTCTCGATGTTTGTAGAACATACGACAGACATTCTGTCTCTTCGCAGTACATATAAAATGGATGATTTATTGCTTTACGACTTGTTTACCAGTCGCGCCGAAGATTGTGGTACCAACATGACAGTGCACCAGCACATTATGGTGCTGCTGCAAGAGCACATTTAGATAGGGTATTCACCAAAAAGTGGATTGGGAGAGGAAGTTTGATAAGCTGGCTACCACGATCACGAGATCTCACACCTTGTAATTTCTTTCTGTGGCCAACTGTAAAAAACATTGTTTACGCAACACCTCCTTCAACGGCAGAGAACATGCAGCAACGGATAAGAAACGCTTTTCTTCAATTAAGTGAGAATAATTTAGCTCAGAATGTAAGTCTGTCGATACAGATACGGTTGAGAGCATGTGTAGAGCAGAATGGAAATATATTTGAACATATTTTGAATTAGGATTGTTTTATTATGGAAAATTTTCAAAATGTAATTCTAAAACTAATGATAAAGCATTTAAAAAACAGGTGTTTGTTAAAATTACTTTGTTTTATTTTCATGGCCAACCAACTATTAGATGCCCCGCATTTTTCATGTTATAAACATGAGTATATCCCATTAAAGGGTTATAACTTTGAATATACTAGAAATAAGTACTATGTCATTGGTACCATTTTAAAAGCAATTTTACAAGTAATATGCTGACTTATAAAAATATTATAGGTTAGATTTTAAAAAAAACGAGAAAAGAACCAATAAAGGTCCATAACTTAGACACGACATATTTAACACCCTGAATATTTATTCACTTTGTTCAACTTCAAAACAAATAACGTGTTAGTCCATAAATTAGTAACACAAGAGTTACGTGACGAATTCTACCCATTTTCAGACTACAGCTTAAAATGTTAGATGCTGCAACTGTCAAGATTTTAACAAAATTATCAATAAAATCAAAACTAAGAGTCTGAAGTGCACATATCCATATATCATTGCAAAGATAATTTGAATGGCTATCATTATAATATCTAGAAAGTATAGCAATGTATTTAAAATAAAAAAGTTGAAGTTGGTTGCGAAAATTTGGAACCCCTGTATATTTGTAAATAAAATTAGAAAATGCACAATCGCATACTACATACGTACCTAAAGTCTCATTGCTATAGCGTTATTAGTTTTCATACTAAGCTCCGCCGACACACTATTGCAAGATATATATTGGTTACAAAATTTGGATATAATGCTCTTAATGCAATATTAATGCACCTCAAAAATGTATGTTCCTAGTAAAATGCTGCTAAGTTTAAGTCAATAAAATATCGTGACATATTCTTCTAATATATATAATAACTACTTGACTAAATTAAACCATGAGACAGATTTTTTTCAATTTCTTTATTCGAATAGAATTACAGTGCAATATTGTCTCCTTCAAAATAGGTTTTTTGGTACGCCACAAAGCGCTGGAAACGGTTCTTTCCTCTTAACAGTCCTGGTAACGCGGATAATAGAATAGCCTTCGGTTGGTCGGTTATAGCCGCCTGAATGTTTTCGAGCATCCCAAAATGAAGTTCCTTGAGGTGAGTTTTCAATTTCAGGAAGAGGAAAGAGTCACCAGTACTCATGCGAGGCAAATTAATGAAGCTGTGGAGACACCGGAATGTTTTTACTGCTTCAAAACTCGTTTTGCTGAAATTGCTGTGTGAAAATGTGCATTGTCGTGATGATGTTTGGTCTCATACGCATGACCCTTTTTCAAAGTGTTGATTGCTCATTTAGCCTTGCGCTTTTCGTGGAAAACTCCTTGGCTCTCGAAGAAAACAAATCAGTACGCATTTAATCTTCGACTTGCTTATTTTTTCTTTAAAGTCTTGGAGAGGCTAAAGTGGCCATTATATGCTCTGGCGCGTAGTTTCTGGGTCGTACTCAAACATCCAAGCCGGGGCACGTTCGAGAAAATGGGAATCATTTTCAATCAGTTCCAAAAGATCAGGGCGTCCTCTCTTCCTGATGTCGTTTTGGTCCTGCAAAAGGTTGCTTGGATTTTTTTTGCGTAGATTTGTCTTATTCCCAGTTCGTTGATCAAAATATGATGAATGGTGGTGCGAGTCAGTTTCTTTCGAAATTTTCATCGGTTCCTGAAGGTGCATCACATACAAGCCGCCGAGTTTCGATCTACCACGTAAAACATGGTCCACGCTTAATAGAATTAGAACCCAACATGGCAGATGTGCATACTCTCTACACAAATGGGGCAAACAACCTTCTCCCCTCTGCGATTGCGGAGAAACCTAAACCATCAGACATATCACAGAAGAATGTACCATACGATCATACAGTGGAAGACCTGAGGATTTCATGATAGCGACCCCAGAGTCGATAGACTACATAAATAAATTAGATGTTCGTTTGTAGCCTTTTAAATTGTGTCGAATAGCCATATGATAAATAAATAAATAAATAAAATATCTTTAATCGATTCTCTTTCTCCTGAAAATGCATTAAAACCACCGAAAAACCTGAACTCTTGACAACACACAGTCTCTGTTGGCCTCCTAAGTTTTGCAAAAGTTTTCTTGGAATGTGCACAAGTCTGATACAAAACCTGATAGCACACCTTTGCTGAAAACTGACTCACTCATTTTTAGAACGCACTAGGAACAGCTGTTTCATGAAAAACATCGTTATGGTCAACGAAATGACTCTAGCAAGTTCAAACTTATACTGCATGGATATTCAGGTGTCTCGTGTTCGAAGTGTTGCCAGATCAAAGGTCACGTAGCCAGTCACATTACTTAATTTACACACATACATTTGGATTTTATGTTCTTTGAAAGTTATTTTTACTATTACTGATATGCTCTAGTATTCCATTGACAGTGCGATATATCGTGGGGTTAGAACAGAACTATCCCAAGTCCAATTTTATCGAAATTGAGTTAAGCTAAGTGCTCACTATCTGGACACTCAAAAAATTGTCCGCAGAAGTACTGTAAGTCCACGGTTTGAATTTACCGCCTAAATTGTTGTAAAACTGTTGGTATCCTAAATACAAATCGTTTCAAATATTGAGAGCAGAACTGTCGTATCTACGATAATTTCAAAATATGTTGGTGCAGAAGTATCCTATATCACTTGTAGTGAGACTTGGGTTACTTCTGCTGTTAAAAATTATACGCAAATTTGATTTCATTTTCATTTTTTGTGTGAGTTGACAGTTTAAAAGAGAAACAACAGCATGTCGCGAAGTGCAAAAATATTGGAATTAGCTCGAAAAGAGTTTGATGAATCAGGTAAGAACATCATTTTTATTTTTATCGGTAACATTATAGTTTTGATCAATTACTAATAAAGCGTACTATGTAGTGTTAATTAATTAAATTGGAGGTTATGTTTTGGGGGATTCCCTAAAAATATGCTTTGGGTGAAAGACATAAAAACTGTCAATAGCAAGGAATATTGGGCGGTTAATCATAAAAACTGTTCTATAAACTTCATTTTGCTGGTGGGTTACTAATAAAGAACTAACCTTAATTTTTGCAGAAGCACCATTTCTTGATGTCGGACAAGAAGGGACTAACAATACAGATAATATAACTATTTTTGATGGATTGGTGATACCAAACCAAACCGTAATTGAAAGTACGACACTTTTGAATTCAGACTTTATTGAATGTCAATTTCTAAATAGTCATGAGCCCGATCAAATAGATGATGCACTAGTTTTCACAAAACCAAGACAAACAGTAGGTACGTTAAATTACTTGAGTTTGTACTAGTCATTTTGACAAAAATAATAATACTTACCTATTTTACAGCAGAGAAAAACATTGAAAATGTAGAAAAAATGGAGTGTATAGAAGCTGAAAAGAATAAAAATTTATCATCATCAGGGATTCAGAAAACAGTAGGTGAGAGTATTTTTTAAAGGTGTTAATCACTTGTTTTACCAATAAAATCTAATTTACAATAGAAAACGAAAATTCAAATTTTGAAGATATGGAATCTGCAGAAACTGAAAGTTTTGAAGCTAAAAATAATACTGAGAATTTTGAGACTCTGAATTTAACATCAGAAAATGAGAAAACTGGAAACGATGAAAATGATGACAAGAAAAGAACAAGAAAAAGAATTAGAAATGAATCACAATGGCGCAGAAACAAAATTCGCATAAAAAGAAATAAAGGAGAATCATACATCAATTGGAAAAATAAAGAAGTACAAAAGCGAACATTGCGGAAGGGTTGTATAGAATGCCGACTCAACTGCCACACAAAATTTTCCAATGATCATCGAATGTCTATACTTCAAAATTACTGGGATATGGGTGATGTAGATCGACAAAGAGATTTTATTTATAGACACATAAAAGTAAAAACGCCACGTCGGAGAAGACCAAGAAAGTCAAATGATAAAGTTGATAATCCCAATCAAGCTGCAACGACCAAAGATTGTAGAAGAGAGCATGCTGTGTCTTATTTTTTACCTTCTGTCGACGATTTAGAAGAGACTAGGGTATGCAAAGATTCTTTCTCGACACACTTTCTATATCAAACCAAGTGATTAAAACGACCATTAAAAAATCTGATCCAGCGGTTGGCTCAGTAAAAAAAGATATGAGAGGTAAAAATATTTGTACAACTAAACTACCAAAAGCTGTTGAAGAATCAGTAATTGCTCATATTAAAAGTTTCGAAAAGGTAGAAAGTCATTATTGCCGCAGAGATTCGACAAAACAGTATTTGCCTTCCACTCTCAACATTAAAAAAATGTATCTGCTTTATTTAGAATTCTGTAAAGAAAGGCAGATAAAAACAACAGCCAAGGAGTCAATGTATCGGCACATATTTTGCACCAAATTTAATTTGTCTTTCTTCAAACCAAAAAAGGATCTGTGTTCACTTTGTGATAAGTTTAAGAACGCTAGTGTACTTGAAGCACAAAGTATGCAAACCGAGATGGACACACATATTTCTAATAAAAATGCAGCACGCAGCCTTAAAAACGAACATAAAGAGAGAGCCAAAAATGATCCTGCATTCTGCGCAGCGGTATACGATTTACAACAAGTCTTGCAGTGTCCAAAAACTGAAAATTCATTGCTGTTTTATAAGAGCAAATTGGCGGCGTATAATCTCACTGTCTATGAATTAGGGAGCAACACCGGTCACTGCTACATGTGGTACGAAACTGTTGGGAATAGGGGATGTGCTGAGATAGGAACCTGTGTTCTAAAGTTTATTGAAATGAAAAAGGATCAAGGTGTGACAGAATTCTCTTTTTTTTCTGACAACTGCTGTGGTCAAAACAGGAACCAATTTATTTTTGGTATGTATTTGTACTGTGCTGAGAACTGGAATGTTAAAATTTCTCACACGTTCTTAGAAAAAGGGCATACCCAAAATGAGGGTGACTCTGTACATAGTTCTATCGAAAGACACAGTATGCACATTCCTATCTACATTCCTAGTCAGTGGTATACCATCGCAAGAGCTGCTTGCCGGAAAAAACCTTATGCTGTAACAGAACTCACAAATTTTTATGACTTAAAAAAGCTAACTACGGAAACTACAAACATGGCAAAAATTAAGTTGAGTCAAGTTAAATCTATAAAACTAGAAGAAACGAAACCAATTAAGGTAAAATATGATTTTTCCAAAGATTTTGAAGAAATAGAGGTCTTAGGAAAAAGGAAGAAATCACAAATTAAAGGATATGAACTCTCTGATTTATATGACGAAAAACTTCCTATTTCTACAAAAAAATTTAATGGGTTGAAGTACCTTTGCCAACAAAAGGCAATTCCTGAAGAATACCACGAGTTTTTCTTAAATTTAAAACATAGTGTGAGAAATTCCGATGAGGATTAATAAAAAATATTATTTTATTGCTGGATTTCTTCTAATCCTCAACGGAATTGTAGAAAACTTGTTCATTTATTAATGTTTGTTATTTTCACGTTTTCATTTGTTTATAATGTTTATTAAATAAACTGTAATAAAAATATTTTTTTTCAATTAAAAAATTAAAGTAGTTTCAGATAATAAAAAAGAATGAATTATTCAGTGCAGCACTAGCCGTAAATACATTATTGGACAGATAGAATAAATCTGCTCCAACTTACTTAGTACAGTTCTAGCCTAAGTCCGGTAATCTTTAATTTATAATTAATTTTGTTAAGAATCGCTACAGATGCCTGTCTTTTAACATTGCATTCAACAATATTAAATGTACCTAAAGTATAATGCTAAAAAGCTAATGGGCAGGTTTATTACTAGACCAAATAATATTATTTACAACTTTAAAATAGCTCTACTGATTATTCAACTATTTGGACTTGGGATAGTTCTGTTCTAACCCCACGATATGATCTCTCACAAACTCGCAGTGTTACTTGACTAAATATGAAAAACAGACAAGAATTTTGTAAAGTCTAATTGTATTATATTACATATGATTTCTTAGACTATGTCAAGAACTCTTATACCGACATACAATAGTTAAAATGTCAAAGTACTGCGAGAATGTTGGAGAAGGAACATTTATTTAAATGATAAAGTGGATGTTTTCATATCGGGTGTCTGTTATTTACTGATCGTCCATTTGCATTTAGTGAATTTAAATTTTTAATTATTATATTAATGTAGTTTAACGCAATATTAATTTAACATTACTGGTTATTAAAAGTATGTAGAAAAATGCAATATTTTAGCCGTGATTGCAGTTTATATACCGGGTGTCCACACGAAAACTTTATATTGAATTATTTCTGGTGTTTTTGAAGACGAAAACTTGAAATTTTGGGTGGTTGTTCAGGATATAGGGGGACAATGAATAGTGTATTTCATACCGCCCCATCGGGTCACCCGCCGCCGCCGGCCACCCCCACTCCAATATTTTAAATGACACCCTGTATTTTTTTTTTGGTGGTTTTAAAAGAACACAATTTTCTTGATATTCCTATGTGAAAAAACTAGTAACACACATTATGACATTTATGAGATATTTAAATTTAAAAGTTTCAGATATCAGAAATTATTAACTCCGAAAAATCATAAGTTAGTCATGGAAATACTTAAAACAAGATTTATTCACAACATTTTAGTTAAATTAAATGCTCAAATTGTTCACCGTTTACATTTAAACATAAATAAAGTCTATTTTCAAAAGCATTTCTAACATTTTCGAACACTTGTGGCGTTAAATTTCGACATTCCTCTGTTATTCTATTACGTAAATCAGCTATTGATTGTGGCGGTGTCTTATAAACAACAAACTTCAAATGTCCCCACAAAAAGAAATCTAGGGGAGTTAAATCGGGGGAGCGAGCTGGCCATTCAATAGAGCCCCTACGTCCAATCCAATGTCCTGGGAAAATATTATCCAAATAATTCCTAACGTCTAAACAGTAATGTGGCCCAGCTCCATCTTGTTGAAAATATAATTGCTCCTCCTCTATTTCATTCAAGTTTTCTTCTAGACACTGTATGATAAGAGGATGTATTAGCTCTTCCAAAAATTGTAAGTACTTAGGTCCATTTAAATTTTCCTGGAAGAATATCGGGCCAATTACTTGGTTATTAAGAATTCCAGCCCATACATTAATTTTTTGGGGATATTGTGTGTTGCCTTCTCGGAAAAAATGGGGTTTTACGTCGCTCCAATATCGACAGTTGTGTCTATTCACAAGACCATTTAAGTAAAAGCAACTTTCATCACTAAAGCAAATACTTCGCAAAACATTTCCATTTTGCCGAATCATATCTGTCATTATTTCACAAAATTCGACTCTTCTGTCGAAATCACCGGCACCCAACTCTTGGTGAAGTTGAATTTTATAAGGGTGCATTTTGTTTAATTTTAATATCTTATGGCAGGTTGATTTTGGCACTCCCGAAACTTCGGATAATTTTCTCAACGAAAGCTCTGGGTCTAAATTAATATGCCCAAGAACTGCTAGTTGCATAGCTTCATTTAGTACACCACAATTATTCGTATTCCGTTTTTTTATTATTTACAGATCCAGTTTGCAAAAATTTTTCTATTAGCGTTCTGACATAAGCAACAGATACGTTTCTGTTTGGATGGTTTTCATTGAATAACGTCGCCGCTTGGGAATAATTTTTGTTTGCAATCCCATACAAAATCACTATTTCAGTTCTCTCTTCAAGAGTATAAACCATTTCAGCGAAAAAGCCGAAACTTTAAGAACAATTTTACAAGTATTAATATTAATGAAACACAAAAGTCACAATTTTGACAATTCTAATTTAAAGCAAACTATTTCCATGACTAACTTATGATTTTTCGGAGTTAATAATTTCTGATATCTGAAACTTTTAAATTTAAATATCTCATAAATGTCATAATGTGTGTTACTAGTTTTTTCACATAGGAATATCAAGAAAATTGTGTTCTTTCAAAACCACCAAAAAAAAATACAGGGTGTCATTTAAAATATTGGAGTGGGGGTGGCCGGCGGCGGCGGGTGACCCGATGGGGCGGTATGAAATACACTATTCATTGCCCCCCAATATCCTGAACAACCACCCAAAATTTCAAGTTTTTGTCTTCAAAAACACCAGAAATAATTCAATATAAAGTTTTCGTGTGGACACCCGGTATATATTTTGTAAAAGCCTATTATAAATAGCTATAGATATTTACTTACGTGACAGTGGCATAAAATTATAATAGATATCTTGATAAAGAGTTATTAACGATATTTCATTGGTAGATACAAGGGGGGCTTTTTTACGTTATGTACCGTTCCGAAAGTACAATCCTACAGCGTTTTCCACCTGTTCATTCGATAAAAATCGACGCCCTCTCAAATGTTTTTTGAGTTTTGAAAAAAGATTGTAGTCACAGGGGCGAGGTCGGGATTATAGGGTGGATGTTGTAATTCCTTAAAGCTGCATTCATTGATTACTGCTTGAACCATTTGTGCCTTATGCACCCTGCAGTTTTCCTGCAGAAGCAGAGTTTTCTGAGCAACATTGTGGGGTCTTTTTTCGCGTATATAGCCATGCCCATTTGGCATATACTCAATTATGAGAATCCCCTCCGCGTCCCAGAAAACTGTGGACATTACTCTTGTTTCGTGGGAGGGTCCCAGCTGTTTACCGAAGTTACATCCTCAGCTACAATTCTATTTAAGAATATTCATCTTGGGATAAAAAAATAAAATTCTTTTCACAAATTTGTCGTCTACACAATTTTTGTTCGGGACTGAATAGCCTGGGAATCCATCAAGCCGACACTTTATCTTCGTGTAGAATTTTAAAAACACTCGTTTCTGATATTCCTATTTCTCTAGCAATAACTGAAACATTTACTCGTCGGTCAAACCAAATCTTCAACTTTGTTGATGTTTTCTTCAGTTCGTGCTTCTAGAGGTCTTCCATACTCTGGCTCATCATGAATTGATTCTCTGCCACTTATGAACTGCTTACACCAAAATCTGACTTGAAAATAGGACGGGCTATTTTCTCCATACACCCTCACCATTCTCTCATGAATATTCTTCGGGCTGTTGCCTTCTCTTGATAAAAATTTCATAACACTTCTGTGTTCAAATCAATCATTTTCTCTTTTTTAAACAAATGTAAAAGTAACAAATGTTATGCGATTGCAATAAGACTTCAAGATGACACTATAAAATATCACAGAAACGTCATGTAAGAAAATTATCGCGATAGCATATTGTTTCCATAGCTAGGTTGATAACATAAAAAACTCCCCTCCTGCCATTTTCAGACAATTATGTAGCATTTATAAGTTTTAATATTACATTTACGGTACATACTCTAATTCTTTTGCATCATCTTGATAGTAAATAAAAATTCTACGAAACTTGAAGAAGAATTTTTGCGTTTTTCAGCATACAAAGATTCTTTCTAAATAAAAATTAAAGTAGACGGCTTATTTACAGTTTCAATTTTATGAAATTTTCCAATTATAATAATGCAAGGCAGGTTTTGATTGGTTTTGCTGAAAGATATATTCATTTCGCCTCATCATGTTTACGTAATCTCACTAAAATTGAATATGACGAACAGAAGATTAAAATATTATTCATATGTCATAAGTTATGCCGCCCAACGAATATTACTTGGAAGGGGATACTTATTACGATAGGTTTACTCTATATAATAACACACCTAAATAAATTTTACATATCTAAAGTTGTACCTCATCTCCCTTTGGACTATATATAGCAACGGATCCTGTCAAAATAAAGTACATGCAATAGCCTGGCGTGTTCTTCCGAAAAACTACATCGTTTATCAGAAAAACTTCGTAATGTAAATATGACACTATTTTTACTAGTAGAGGAGTTGGAAGTTCAGATAAAAAGTCAACGTTTTCAACCAATTTCTTACATCTATGTGATATAACATCCTAAAATAAAGTTCGTCCATTAGTTAACAGCTCTATTAAATAAAAATAGTGTCATTTCATTGACTATTATTGTCTCACTGCCACTGAAGTTAGAATATTTGGATATTTAGATTGAATGAGTTTTATATTTTCAACTACAATCGATCCAAGCACATCGAAGTTAGAGAAGTAATAAGGCAATAAAGTATTATCAAAATAACTTTTTACCTGACACACCAATGAAGATACCCGACGCATTAAAACATTTTATTGTTAATGGACATATATTTCCATTATATTTTTTCCTATATTCTACACTTTTGATATTGACTACAAAGAACTGCAAAACAAGAGTTGAACAACGTATTCTGGATTCGGTTTTGAGGAAAAGTTATTTTGGAAGTGACACTATTTTTATTTTATTTGTTTGGTTAAAAGCAAAGCGTGCAAAGCCTAATTCAAAACTATTATCCAGATACTAAAAACAAGTTAGAATAATTATACTATTTAAATTTAACCTCATATGTTGGGTACAACATATACTATTGCTTCAGCGATGTGCTGTAATAGAAGCATACTTGCAGGTGGCTAATGAAACAATAATTATTTTTTTTGGCAAATGTGTATTTGTGAACTTCAAGAGTATCAAATCATATTAAAATGAATAAAATCGATATGCATTGAATACTATACTAAAATAACAAATTACAATATTAGTGAAGTCATCTTGTATTTATCTAGGAAGGTCTATATATCTATTTCAACGTTTTTGCAATAAGATTATGAATTCAAGCAAAAACTTTTTAATAAGTCCTCAAAAAATGTCTCTTTCTTTTTTCAGGTAATCACCAAAAAAAAAAAATTCTCCTCAAGTGATTTTTCAGTTGAGAAAAGAGATAGTAAACACTTGGTTCCAAACATGGACTGTAGGATGAATGTAATATTTATAAAATGTCACATTCGTCGATTGACTTCACGGACTTAACGAACTTGATCTCTGTAATTAACATGAAGCAGCATAACCTTTTGATCACAACTGTGGGGCTTTTTTTTTTCCTTATACGAGGTAGGCTCCATAAATTCTCGGCCTGACAGGCTTATACAGATTCAAACGTGTTCAAACTCAGTCACGTCATGCATGCATACGCGAGGTGTACACTATAAATATGGTTCCAAGCCTAGTAGTTTTTAGTAACCAGCCAACCAACGTCACTAGCGCACGAAAATGTCTGAAGTAACGAAAATTGAGTACCGCGCGGTCACTAAATTTTTAACAAAAGAATGGCATACACCTTCTCACAATAAACAACGTTTAGACGGCGTTCATGGTGATTCATCTCCTTCGTATTCAATTGTAAACAAGTGGGCAAAATGTTTCCGTTTGGTACAAGATGCCTGGAAGATGTTGATCGGTCGGGTCGACCAATTGAAGTGATAACGCCTCAACAAATTTCAATTATTGAACATTTAGTGCTAGAAGATCGCCGTTTGAAAGTGAAGGAACAAACATTTCCCAAACAAGTGTTCGCCGAATATTTGGGTATGAATAAAATTAGTGCTACATGGGTACCGCGACTTCTTTCTGCTCTCCGACGTGAACGTCGAGTCGAATGTGCGCAATCGTTTTTAAACATGTGTGGAGACGACCCAAAACCGATTTTGGAGTCCATTGTCACAGGGGATGAAACAATGGTTCTGTTTTACGATCCTCTATTGAAAAAGGAGTCCATGGAATGGCGGCGACCTGATGAACCTCGTCCCAGAAACGTAAAAGTCGTTCAATCAACGAAAAAGGTGATAGCCACAATATTCGGGTATTGTGAGGGCATTTTGCTAATTGAGTCTAAAGAGCGCAATACAAGTGTAAACGGCACACATTAGGCGTCTTAGGGGACGTAATTTTAAGGACGACAGTCAGTTGCAAGCAGTTGTTACAGAACATTTTGACGGAAAAACTTCAGATTATTTTTACAAGGGTATTGAATTATTAATTAATCGTTGTATTGAATGTATAGAAAGAAGTTAGGGGAGATTACATTGAAAAATAAAAATTCTTATATTGTTCCAAGTTTCTTTTTTGTATATCAAGCCGAAAATTAATGGCGCCTACCTCGTAGATTTCTGTAACTATTTTACAGCCTTTTTCGTGTACAGTTGAATCCGTTTATTATGACTCCGCCTATATTGACCAACCGGTTATTATGACGTAATTACACTACGAAGTTTGGTTTTCATATAAAATGCTTTATAAAAAAGTCGGATATAATGACTTCCCTTACAGTGACATGTCGCTTATTATGACCCATTTTTAATAAATTATGTCCGGTTATAATGACCGACATGATTCTTTACACCTCCGGTAATGTTCGTTGATTCCCGACGACGTTCGGCACGTGGCTCGTTTTTGTTTTGAGTCTCAGTGAGTAATTGATGCTTGAAGGTCACGCATTGTTTTTCGTTTGTCGTTTGTCGTTTGTCGTTTGTGTTTTTCATTGTATGTACATACTGTGAAAAAAAAGTCATCTCATCACCGTAAAGCATTTACGATTGAGGAGAAAGGTGCAATAATATGCAGATTAGAAAATGGAGAATCAAACTCATCTCTCGCAAAGGAATTTGGCGTGGGTCATTCGACAATCTCAATGATTTTTAAAACCAAGAACCGCATTAAGCAATCGTTCAATTCAAATGTTTTGAAACCGAAGAGGCTTCGAAAATCGCAACAAGAAAATGTTGATGAAGCATTAATTCAGTGATTTAAAATCATGAGAAACAAAGGAATACCTGTCAGCGGCCCTATGCTACAGGAGAAGGCAAATGTTTTTGCCGCGCGTTTGGTAATCTCGACTTCAATTATTCTGCAAGCTGGATCAGTCGTTTTAAAGTTCGACATAACATTGTGGCGGGAAAAATTGTCGGTGAATCTTCGTCTGTTGATCAAAATTCAACAACAAACTGCTTGACATCTGTGTGGCCGAATCTACGAAGACAATTTGCTGATGAGATATTTAATGCCGATGAAGCTGGACTGTTTTATAAATTAATGCCGGACAAAACTTTAAAATTTAAAGGTGAGAATTGTAGTGGAGGCAAGTTGTCGAAAGATAGAATAACTCTCATGGTAGCAGCTAATATGAGTGGCACAGAGAAAAGGAAATTGCTCATTATTGGAAAGTCACAAAAACCCAGATGTTTTAGAAGTGTCAAATCATTACCTGTCGATTATGCTAACAATCGTAGAGCTTGGATGACGTCAGAACTTTTTGAAAAATGGCTTCGAGATTGTGATCGTGATTTGGTGAAGAAGAAGAAAAAGATTTTATTGCTGGTTGATAATTGCCCGGCGCATCCAAATGTTACTGATTTAAAGTCTATAACACTTGCTTTCCTTCCACCGAATACATCAGTACTACAGCCAATGGATCAGGGAATAATACGATCACTCAAAACGAATTTTAGAAAGAACCTTGTGCTCAAAATGATTAGTTGTCTTGATGCTAATGAAAACAACTCTTCTACAAAAATAACGGTGCTAGATGCAATTCTAATGGTTAATGATGCCTACAATAAAATGTCACAAAGTACGATTCGCAACTGTTTCAAACATGCAGGATTCATTGAAAGCCACGACGGTTTACCTATTCAAATATCAGAACATGAATTTGATGAAGAAGATGACGTCCCTTTATCTTTGTGGTCACGAAACCTAAATTCATATTCTTTACCAGCACCGGAAATGTGGGAAGATTATGTTGACATCGATAGCGCTCTCCTCACATCCGAAGAACCCACAAATGAAAATATCGTACAGAACTTTAATGCTAAGGAACAACTCGAAAGTGATGGGGAAGAGGTAGTCGAGGAAGAACCATTACCTACCGCAAAAGAGGCATTAAAAGCTGCAGAATTATTATCACGATTTGTTCATAGCAATATTGAAAATGATAATTTGACCATAGCGATGTCTTCTATACACAATAGTATTAGAGACTGTTTTTACAATAAAATGAAAAAACAAAAGCAGACAAAAATTACAGATTACTTACATTAAAAAATACACTTGTATGTGTATAATGTACTGATTACGTGCAATTTTTATTTTGATTTAATATGTATGTATACACATGTAGTTACTATGTTTCTCTATATTTACATACATATTTACATAAAAAAGGTTTTTTTTTTCACGAAACGCTTTGTATGACGTCCGCTTATTATGACGTGTTTGTCAATTCCTTTCGATGTCATTATAAACGGATTCAACTGTATTTACTTCCATATCCCAAAATTCTTCATTCCTGCCTGTCACGGCAATGAAGATCAGTTGTGAATTTATTGCATGGATTCTTGTTTTGTCGGTGGATCTCACCGATAAACCCATTTTTCATCAGCTACTATAATTTTCGAAAAAAGCTTTTGGTCACCCAGTGTTTGTTCGTGAGTAAGTCGCAATTTAACCTGCAGAAATCTTATTCATTCCTAAATCTGCGTGCAACATTTTTAATACTGCCGATATTCCTATTTTATCGGCAAGTATCGAAATTCTTTTTATTCTATCTGGTAAAACCAAAACCCGGAACTCTTTCTTGATGTTTTTGTTGGTTCTTGTTTTAATAGGCCTTTCGCATTTTGAGTTATCTTTAATTAATTCCTTATCCTATATTAAATTAGTTTGACGTTTATCGTAAAATATGACGAATATTCTTGAGGCCATTTCCGTCCTTTGTGAAGAATTTGATTGAGCTTCTATTTTCTATCAAAATTTTACTCACTTAATTAAGGCTGCACAAAAACAACATGTGAATGTGAATCAAAATTTGGTGGGATAACCTGTTTTTCTCATAGCTTGGTAGATAATACAACAATCGTCTCGCGTATAATACGCCATTAAATAATTTCCAACATTAAGGATATTTTAATTAAGACCGTCTTTCGATATTAACAAGTCCTCAACAGTTCGAAGATAAAAGTTTCGTGTTTTCGAAGTTGTGCTACAATAGCAATTGAATGGCGATATAATGTCTTGGAAAAAATTTAGAGGTGCCATAGTTTGCCTATATTAGCAGTTAACCTGAATATTGTGTAGTATACGGTATTTCTAAAGTGCTCTTAAAGAAGATGATACGAATCTTTGCGTTTTCCAGCCATTTTTTAGAAAGCATTGTCTTATTTGCCCTTGTTGAAGATTATTTTTACATTTTTTATTTAATTTGTTGAGTGAATAATTTTGTATTTCCTTTCTCAGCATTTTTGAAACTCTTTATTTTTTTTTTTGTAAATATTTAGATTTAGTGTTATTTGTGACATACATATACCAATATACCGAGTGGTGCAATAGTGTGTCGCCGGACCTTAGTATGAAAAATAATAACGCTGTAGCAATGAGACTTTACGTACGTATGTAGTATGCGACTATGCATTTTCTAATTTTATTTACAAATATACGGGGTGTTCCAAATATTCGCAACCAACTTCTACTTTTTTATTTTAAATAGATTGCCAAACTTTCTAGCTATTATAATGATAGCCACCCAAATTATCTTTGCAATGATATATGGATATGTGCACTTACGACTGTTAGTTTTGGCTTTATTGATAATTTTGTTAAAATCAATCTTGACAGTTGCAGCATCTAACATTTTAAGCCTTAGTCTGAGAATGGGTAGAATGCCTCACGTAACTCTTGTGTTACTAATTTATGGACTAACACTTTATTTGTTTTGAAGTTGAACAAAGTGAATAAATATACAGGGTGTTAAATATGTCGTGTCTAAGTTATCGATCTTTATTGGTTATTTTCTCGTTTTTTTTTTAAATCTAACTTATAAAATTTTTATAAGTCAGCATATTCCTTGTAAAATTGCCTTTAAAATGGTAGCAATAATATATACTTATTTCTAGTATTTTCAAAGGTATAACCCTTTAATGGGATATACTCATGTTTATAACATGAAAAATGCGGGGCATCTAATAGTTGGTTGGCCATGAAAATAAAACAAAGTAATTTTAACAAACACCTGTTTTTTTAAATGCTTTATCATTAGTTTTAGAATTACATTTTGAAAATTTTCCATAATAAAACAATCCTAATTCAAAATGTGTTCAAATATATTTCCATTCTGCTCTACACATGCTCTCAACCGCCTCTGTATCGAGACACTTACATTCTGAGCTAAGTTATTCTCACTTAATTGAAGAAAAGCGTTTCTTATTCGTTGCTGCCTGTTCTCTGCCGTTGTAGGAGGTGTTGAGTAAACAATGTTTTTTACAGTTGGCCACAGAAAGAAATCACAAGGTGTGAGATCTGGTGATCGTGGTGGCCAGCTTATCAAACTTCCTCTCCCAATCCATTTATTGATGAATACCCTATATAAATGTGCTCTTGCAGCAGCACCATAATGTGCTGGTGCACTATCATGTTGGTACCACAATCTCCAGATGACGTTATCTGGGACACCTTCTAATAGCAATGGTAAATTATTTTGTAGGAAATTTGTGTAGATTGCACAATTTAAAGTGTTATTAAAAAAGAATGGACCAATAATAGTGTTTCCTATGATGCATCCCTATGTGTTAACACTCCATTTTTGTTGATATAAAATGGGCTGAACAAAATGTGGGTTTGTAGTGTCATAATAATGGGTATTTTTTTTGTTTGTTGTTCCACAATTAGCAAATGTTGCTTCATCTGTGAAAAGCACATGATCTAGAAAAGTTATATCGTGTCGTAATTGTAAAAGTAACTATTCACAGTAAACTAGTGTCTTTTCAAAGTCCGTTTGTAATAAGCCTTATCATTTTGAATTTTGGGTGAAACTTATGTTTTTTTAAAATTCTTTTTACAGCAGTGACTTTTTATCCCGTGTTGTTTCGAAATTATCCTTGTATATACGTGCGGATTTTCCACAATGGACTGGACGACTGTCACTTCATTATCTTCTGTAATCAAAGTCTTACTTCTTTCATGTTCGACGTAATTCACTAAACCCGTTCGAAGAAACCTTATCAACAAGTTTTCAAACGTTTTACTATCCGGTGCTCTTCGGTCCGGATATTTCATCGCATATGTTCTTGATGCTAAAAATGGATTTCTGTCGCTAGCGCCAAGAGCAAATACCATGTTCATGAGCTCCTTTTTCGAAAAATTCATTTTAAAGCAAAAACAACAACAAACTATTGTGGTACCTAAATAAAAAATAATGTCAATAAAACGATATAACTGATAACAAGATAAACACTACACGTAACAACTACTAACAACCAAACAGAAATTAATAATTCACTAGCCGAACTTAATTTATAACAATAAAACGCAATTACAGCAAAGAGAAAATACAGAAACGACTATTTATGGACTTTTGAAGTAGAGATTTGACATTTGGTTGCACAGCCATTTCATTTTTAAAACCAAAACCAACCAACTATGAGATGCCTCACATATTGCATGTGATAAACATGAGTATATCCCATTAAAAGGTTATAACTTTGAAAATACTTAAAATAAGTACAATGTTATTGGTTATCCTATAATATTTTTAGAAGACAGCATATTCCTTTTAGAAGGAATATGCTGACTTCTAAAAATATTATAGGATAGATTTAAAAAAACAAGAAAATAACCAATAAAAATCGATAACTTAGACACGACATATTTAACACCCTGTATATTTATTCACTTTGTTCCATCTCAAAACAAATAACGTGTTAGTCCATAAATTAGTAACACAAGAGTTACGTCAGGCATTCTACCCATTTTCAGACTAAAGCTTAAAATGTTAGATGCTGCAAGTGTCAAGATTTTAATAAAATTATCAATAAAATCAAAACTAACAGTCTAAAGTGCACATATCCATATATCACTGCAAAGATAATTTGAATTCATTATAATATATAGAAAGTATAGCAATGTATTTAAAATAAAAAAGTTGAAGGTGGTTGCGAAAATTTGGAACAGCCTGTATATTTGTAAATAAAATTAGAAAATGCACAGTCGCATACTACATACGTAAGTAAAGTCTCATTGCTAGAGGATTATTAGTTTTCATACTAAGCTCCGCCGACACACTATTGCACCATCCGGTATAATACCATATCTGGTTTATAAACTAATTGGGTGGTATGTAAAATATTAGTCAGTTTAGTAAAAATGAACTCTTTCGATTAAAAAAGAGAGTTATTTTTAAAATTTTAATGTTATGAGGATCTTTTATGGACTAGTAGTAGTGTCGAATAGTTTGAAAACTAGCCAGTTTTAAAGTATTGAGATAGAAAAGTTCATCAAATGCCGTCCCATGTTATTGAAGATTACTACTAAACTAATGAACTGCCCAGCATATTAACTATTACACTACACAATTTCTTAATAAGATGACCAAAAGATAGTTGAAAAGGTTAATGAAAAAAATATTTTTTAATTAGAAACCTGGATTTCTTATTTGCTTTATGGAGTAATACCGGCGGAAACTTTGAGTGAAACAGGAAGTTGATAAATAACAGAAATTTATCATAAATATTTGCATAGGAAAGAATATTTGATAAATAAATTAATGATTTTACACATTGTAATTTTCAATTAATGAGTGAGTATACTATTTCCATATTCATAGAAATGAGTTGCAAGATTTGTTAGTGAAAATGATTACTATAAGCCGTTAACACTCCCTAAACAGTATTGAGATGTGCTTGTCAGGGACATAGAAAACATGCATTGCGGGAAGTGGTCTAGTACTCATACCGCAAGATAGGCTAATCATAACTCTGTAATTTTTCTCTTAGATAAAGAAATGTTAAAACAAAAACAAATTTCGGTCTAGTAAAATCTACTATTAAACCAAAACAAAATTTCATCATACCCCTCTTAACGGACCAGTAATGCTATTGAGGATGTCGTCTTCCTTAAAGAAATTTTTCTGATACCGAAATTCATAATAGCATTCTATTCTCTTCTGCAATGCTTCTGGTAATTGCTTGTGTCTCATATACTCTTGTATTTGACGAATATTTTGAATATACCTTATATTGGCTGATCTTCTTGTGGTAACTACTTTCATAACATAACCTAAAACAAAGGCGAGCAAATCAGAAACATAATAGAAAATACATTAGTAACTCATTTAAGTAAATTTAAGTTAACATAATAAAAAGCAGAAGTCCTCAAAGCTAATCAGTAGATACGGAGTGATTGATTTCCAGAAAAGTATAATGGTAGCACAACATTCCCTAGTGCATTTTTATATTAGTTTTATTTCTATATCTTCGCCTCTTTCAAAATCAGTTGGTTTTGAGAAACTTGCACTTTCTGAACATTGTAGTGTAGTCGAGCGTTTTTGTTGCAAGCTCTATACCCAGACGCATAAAATGAGTAATAAAGCTTATTTGTGATTTATAATAAACATCTATACTCTGTTTTTTAATTCCGCGGACCACCAAGTAGAGTATATGTATGTACACTGTGCAATATATGATGACATTTATTTTTGACAAATTCATGATATAGGTTATGTGCATTATGTTATGTGTATTCGCACTGATATGCATGCACCTGTTCAATATTTTTACATCGAGCTTTATGTATTCAAATATGGCAACAATATTTGCATTTTGGTCAAGGAAGTTAGTTACCTATGCACATGATGTATAAAAATAATACAAGAGATTTACTTCATATTTTAATAGTTTTAACACAAAGTAAAGCATATTTTCTAATGCACAACAACTTTAAAAATATTTATACATTCCTTAATCAGTATCAGTAATTTTAACTAAGAAAACTTCAAAATACCAATACGTAGTGGCGATTGGTACTAAAGTGCACAAGGGCACGTGCCCACACAACCGCCAAGATAAACACAGAAAGAAATTCGGATGTAATTCAGTGCATTATTTTATTTTATTGTTTTTACGTGTTTTTATAACGATGGCATCAAAGTTTCCTTCCGCACCACACACACACTAGCTTATGGCAACGCTCAAAACTACGTTCCGGGGCACGATTTCAGATGTACCTCCCTCTTTTGAGTATGAATCGGCTCGCTTCGCTTATCTTCGGCATATGCGCTTGTAACTTTGGTTTGGGGCACAAATTTGCCAGACTTCAGTTAACATCTTGCGTTTATTGCGCGTGCATATTTTCGTTGCGCGTGTGTGAATTCAAAGCGTTGAAGTGACGTTTATCATTAATGATGAAAGTCAATTGTGTTCAAGATCTTTTAAAAAACCCGCTATTATTTGAGGAAAAACTTTTAATTAAGAAGAAAGGAAGGCCTATTCCTGAACTTCAAATAAACTACACTTCTACAAGTAAAACTCGAACTTACAATAGAGTATTCAATAAAAAGTTATATGAAAAATATGAGTGGATGAGCGAATGTTCACTAACAAATAAGCTATTTTGTTTTATCTGCTTAATTTCTAAGAAAGAGGTTGAATGATTTAAAGCATATCGCAGAGAGGGCAAAGAAACACGAAAAATTCGTTTCTCACATGAATGCATGCGTGGATTTTTGTGTTCTAGGCAAAGTGGACATACGTGAACAGTTAGACAGTGCTTATTTGCGACATAAAATTAAGTACAACGAAGATGTAGAAAAAAAACCTTATATTTTGCGCCGGTTAATTATGTGTATAAAATTTTGCGGAGCTTTTAAATTGGCATTACGAGGCCATGATTAGACATTGACGTCGGAAAATCCAGGTATTTATGTTAGGCTTAATCAACTTTGCAGCTGAATTAGACGCTGTGCTTGCAATACATATGAAGGTTCCCAAGTGTTTAGAGGCGCCTCAAATACTATTCAGAACGAATTGCTAGATGCCATGTTGCAAATTTACAAGCAGGAAATATTAAAAGAAATTAAATCTGCAAATTTCATTGCTTTGGAGTCCGATGAAACTACAGACACCTCTAATAATCAGTAAATGGTTGTTATTATTCGATACGTGTTTAATGGACAAATTTTTGAACGCTTTTGGTCTTTTTTAAGCCGAGTGGACATAATGCCGAAGTATTATCAAAAACATTGCTGAATGGATTGCAAATAATTTTAAATTCTCCTTCTGGGTCTGATAAGAATAAACTAATCGCTCAAAGTTACGATGAGGCGTCCGTGATGAGTGGTAAGACGAATGGTGTCTAAGCTATTACCAAAAGAACATTTCAGCATAAACATTATATTCACTGTTACGCGCATCATTTGATTTTAGGGACCACTTAAGTGCAGCAAAATTATTTAATTCTCAAAATTTTAAAACTTATAGTCATTCATTTCCACAAAAACATTTTGATGAAACTGTGAAACCTTATCCTATGTTGGACAGTGTAAAATTGAAAAGTGAACTTTCAGCAATTTATGGGCGCGATGACATGTATGACGTAGGTGGTGTTTTGCCACTTTTAGTGTTCAACAACCCAAAAAGGGTTTTGACGGAAACATACAAACTGTTGGATATTAAACTGAATAAATAAAATACGTAAACTTGGTTTCAAAAATTATTTAATAATATCACTACAATATCGTTTCGCCAAACTTTGGCTTCATCAGGTGATGAAGTCAATAAATAATTTTTGAAACCAAGTTTACGTATTTTATTTATTCAGTTAAATATGGAGTTTCAACATGCATCAGCCTCATCAATTAACTGTTGGATATTATTTGTACAACACCATGTTGACAGCAGAATGTTAACGATGTTTTTCCACCCTCAAACGCATTAAAACTTTTCTGAGAAGCACAATGTTAGAAGATCGACAGAACGCATTGGCGGTCCTATCACTAGAAAAGAAGTTCATCCAGTCTATCCTGGATATTGATAACAAAGTCATAGACGTCTTTTCCAGCTTCAAAAATAGGAGAATAAATTTTATGTACAAAAAATGGGTAACTTTTTTCTTTGCGGCCACCCCCTTTCATAACTCATGAGCCGCCACTGCCTTTACGTGGGCACACGTTTAATTATAGGAAAATCCCAAATTATGCACATATATATTTAATTAATTATTCGCTGTTATCATCTGTATCTCTATCACTTGCAATTGAAATGATAAATGGCTCCACGATATTGTCAGTTAAGCCATCTAATAGACACATTTTTTCTTCCTCTTTAATTACCTATTCTATATACTTTCTCCATTTAGCACTATTAAAGTTAGCTAATGCAGTCAATAGTAATTGTTTGACTTCTGCCATTTTAGAGTTTTTATTATTCGCGGCAACATAATTTTTTATTTCGGCTCGTACCAATTCAATGAGATTTAGTTCACAGTGGTACGGTGGTAATCTCAACACGTGTTTGCTCTCTGCTGTTGGCATTTCATCGACAACATAATGATTGAAATTGTGGCAATGTTTTTTAATCAAATCCAATAAAACTGATATACTCATTTCTAATTGAAATGGTATTTGTTTTGATTATAGCCAATTCTGCATGTCCTTCTTTTTAGATAGTAAACAATGCACATTATGGTGCTGCTGCAAGAGCACATTTAGATAGGGTATTCACCAAAAAGTGGATTGGGAGAGGAAGTTTGATAACCTGGCGACCGCGATCACCAGATCTCATGCCTTGTGATTTCTTTCTGTGGCCAACTGTAAAGAACATTGTTTACGCAACACCTCCTACAACGGCAGAGAACATGCAGCAACGAATAAGAAACGCTTTTCTTCAATTAAGTGAGAGCAACTTAGCTCAGAATGTAAGTCTGTCGATACAGAGACGGTTGAGAGCATCTGTAGAGCAGAATGGAAATATATTTGAACACATTTTAAATTAAGATTGTTTTATTATGGAAAATTTTCAAAATATAATTCTAAAATTAATGATAAAGCATTTAAAAAACAGGTGTTTGTTAAAATTACGTTGTTTTATTTTCATGGCCAACCAACTATTAGATGCCCCACATTTTGCATGTTATAAACATACAAAAATAAGTACCTACTATGTTACTGGTACCATTTTAAAGGCCTAAGTGCACATATCCATATATCATTGCAAAGATAATTTGGGTGGCTATCATTATAATAGCTAGAAAGTATAGCAATCTATTTAAAATAAAAAAGTTGAAGGTGGTTGCAAATATTTTGAACAGCCTGTATATTTGTAAATAAAATTAGAAAATGCACAGTAGCATACTACATACGTACGTAAAGTCTCATTGCTACAACGTTATTAGTTTTCATGCTAAATTCCGCCGACAAACTATTGCCGTACCCGGTATATTCTGCAGCCGTACAGCTAAAGTTGTTTTAGTAGCTGCATTCGAGTTCAAGCTTTACAATGCATTCTTACAAAGTATAAAGTGCAATACATTGACACACTTACCAATTATTATGATAGTTATGATACGGGATACTATCCATATTGTAGTTACATATATTTGTGTTGTAGAATTTCGTACAAATACACCGGAATCCATGTTGTTTATCATTAAAAAACTACGATATAGACTTATACAGTATGTTTCCCAAATTGTTTCGTATTCTTTCCAAATTCTCCACTTGTATAACTCCATGTTATTAAATATTTTCGACTGAGAGGTAATGAATATATTTGTACAAGCAATCACGTGAACAACAATAAAAAATATTAATATTAACATTATAATAATGTACACTGTAGGATCTATATCGTATTGCTGGAAAAAAATATTAGTACACTCATAAATACAATACCAGTTGAAAAATTAAAAGCTGAAGGTTAATATTTTACAAATCTTAGAAGCTGATTTGACAAAATTAAAATTTATTAATTTATAGAAAATTGAAAAGTAGAAAAAATTCTGAAAATCTTTATTCGTCGGCTACGGTCATATATATAATACTACAATATTGCATATAAACAAGGAAAGTTTCACTCTAACATAACGAAATAGAAAATATAATGCTATGCTGTTCTAATGTGATCTGATCAAATCTCCGATTGGGCTACAAAATCACAATTTGGCTGTCATCTAAAAAAATTACAATGATAAAATAGAATGTAAAATCAAGTATATATAAATGAAAATATAAACAAGTAAGCATAGGAGTATTACTTATGCAGTCCCACCAAAAGGTTAGCTCTACCATAAACATGCATTTCATGTGACGAAATATATAATAACGACGAAACTATGTAATTAAAAATTACGATCAGAGCTGTTGTATACTATTATGTGAGTCAAGTAGACTGACAAGATAAATCTTTGGCGAATGACTAATCCTGTCACACAATAATACTATGTGTCTAAGATATAACATAGAATTGTGTAAGTAAATCAAAACATGAAAGTATTGATTTGTGTTAGTAGCTACAGGCATCTATGTTTCTACCTTGCTTGGTTTCGTCAGTGTAGCATAAATAAAAAGGTGACTATAGAGAAAACGCGTTATTTTCAATTTTACGTCATTGATGACGTTTACATATTGTCATAACTGTATTACAGAAACTAAAAAAAATACTTTCTTGAATTGTATTTAAAGGCTTTTATTTTATTTGTTTAAATAGAAAATGTATAAATTGGTCGTAATATACGCTTTCATGGCAAATAAACACATAATTTCCGTTTCAATATTAACTTTATCTCTTACATATTTTTAATAGACAAATAGTTCAATTCTATGTTGGCAGATAAATCATATCTGTCAAAATGACGCGTGTTGTGTATATTTTTCCAGTGAAATCTTTGCCCGCGCTAGTGGGCGCTGCCATCTTGAAAAACCGCTAAATTTTTGAAGTTGTCCTTGTTTTTACAAAATATCTCCTAACGTATTGGTCTGAGAAAAAAACCGTTTACGCTAGAGAAAATTATCTACAATTTGAGATAAAAGTCTTCAAAATCGTTATTCAAATGATCTATAGAAGCTTCAATGTGGGTAATAATGTTTCAGTGGGAATTTTCTTTTTGTGGAAAGCATTTGTATTGTAAACTTTTACCCAAACTAAGTATTTCTGTTACGTCGTTCGGTAACGTAGTATCAGAAATATTACTAACTCAGTCATGGTTTATGTTACTATTGTAATTGAGATTTATTAATTTGTATTTTCGACGTCCAAACCGTGGTCCAAGTTTTGAGAATGTATCGCTAGGGCACATGATTTTTTACCGAACATCGCTCTTATGCTGACTGATACGTGCTTTAAGCGTTTGTGACGTGTTGTCAATATAGCAACCACTACAATCACTACATGGAATTTTGTAAATAACATCACTGCGCATCAAAGGAGGTGTCTTATCCTTAGACTTAGAGAAAATACTTCTGCTTGTTAACATGTTGTAGTTAGCTATTTTTATGTTTTTAAAAGACTTGAAATGTGAATTTATTTTCTCAGTAAGACCGCATACATATGGAACTTTTTGTACTTAATCTCAGTGCCACCAACATCAACAGGACCATCAAAAAAAATGGAACTATAAATTAACTTATCCAAAATGTGCTTGGGATACCCATTGTTGGCAAACATATCAAAAATCTTCCTCAAGTTATCCTGTAGGAAAAGTTCATCACTTATATGCGAAACTCCGCTTTTTAAAGCAATTACCGTGTTCAGCTTTTGGCTAGGTGGGTGGTGCGAGTAATAATTAATGTATCTTCCCGAAGAGGCAGGTTTCTGATACCAACTTAAAATTAAGTTGTTGTTCTCCAATCTTAAAACCCTCGTGTCCAAAAATGGAAGCCCATTATCATTCTCATGTTCTATAATAAACTGTAACTTTACATGAAACTCATTGAAAATCATTAATGTCAACAATCAACATATTTATATAGAAACGGTGGTTGAAAGGGCAACTTAGGAATGACGTTGTTCAGCAAAAAATCCATCACAATCAAAGCCAAAATAGGACTGATAGGGGACCCCATCGGAGTTCCAAAAATTTGTGCATACACTTTGTCGTTAAACGTGAAATATCAATTGTGGCAGTCAAAACGAGATTAACTTAAGAAAATTTCTACTTGAAATGTCAGTGTGCGGACTAATGGACTCCCATTGATTCTCTAACACCTCAAGAACTAAATCAAGCGGTATGTTAGTAAATAGGGAAATAACATCCAAAGAAATTAAGACATAATCCGCAGGTAGCCTAACACCCTGCATGTCATTCACAAACGAAAAGGTATCTGTGACATTGTATGAGGTTCTATCAGACAGAGCTATTGTTAAAATATTAGCCAGAAATTTTGAAAGACTGTAGGTGACTGAGTTTATGCAACTGACTATAGGGCGGAGGGGTATGCCCGGCTTGTGTATTTTAGGCAAACAATATAACTTTGGTGCTATGGCTGTGTAAGTAGTTAAATGTTTCGCAGTCACCTCTGAAATTTCATTGCTTAATTTTAAATCTTTAATAAAATCGTTGTATGTTCTCTGCAATTTATAGGTAGGGTTCCTGAGAAGTAATTTATATGTGGTCCGATCAAGTAGAAGTTGTTCCGTTTTTTCCACATACTCATCCTTATTCATTGCCACTGTACACCCACCCTTATCAGCTTGTAATATGTATAAATTGGGAGATTCTTTTAGAAATACTGATCATAAATGGGAGAGGATTGGTGAAGCTGTTATTAATAAAATTGGTAACATTATTGGCTACCTTTGCTCGTAATATGTTTTTATTTGCCTCCGGAACATCATCAACCAAGCACTCCACATCCGCCAACAGCTGATCAACATTAATACCTCTGCCAACAACCGGTACACCAAACTTAGGACCCAATGACAAAAAATGAGAGACATCCCCCGGAATTTCCGTAGCAGAAATGTTAATGAACCAAAATTTTAACATCAAATTAGCGAATGGCCTTAACAGAAGAAATTTTTTATTTCTATGCAGACGAACTGGCATTTTACCTAAACACATTCGAGACGTTACGAAGGGCATGGGGGGTTTGTTGGCGACCAATAACTCGAAGATATTCCAGGAATCCAATAACTTACATCGCAGACTGGAAAATAAGATTTTAAATTTAGAGATTAAGATTACATTAGTGGCAATGAATAAGGATGAGTATGTGGAAAAAACGGAACAACTTCTACTTGATCGGACCACATATAAATTACTTGTTAGCAACCCTACTTATAAATTGCAGAGAACATACAACGATTTTATTAAAGATTTAAAATTAAGCAATGAAATTCCAGAGGTGACTGCGAAACATTTAACTACTTACACAGCCATAACACCAAAGTTATATTGTTTGCCTAAAATACACAAGCCGGGCATACCCCTCTGCCCTATAGTCAGTTGCATAAACTCAGTCACCTACAGTCTTTCAAAGTTTCTGGCTAACATTTTAACAATAGCTCTGTCTGATAGAACCTCATACAATGTCACAGATACCTTTTCGTTTGTGAATGACATGCAGGGTGTTAGGCTACCTGCGGATTATGTCTTAATTTCTTTGGATGTTATTTCCCTATTTACTAACATACCGCTTGATTTAGTTCTTGAGGTGCTAGAGAATCAATGGGAGTCCATTAGTCCGCACACTGACATTTCAAGTAGAAATTTTCTTAAGTTGATCTCGTTTGTCTGCCACAATTGCTATTTCACGTTTAACAACAAAGTGTATGCACAAATTTTTGGAACTCCGATGGGGTCCCCTATCAGTCCTATTTTGGCTTTGATTGTGATTGATTTTTGCTGGACAACGTCATTCCTAAGTTGCCCTTTCAATCACCGTTTCTATATAAATATGTTGATGACATTATTGCGGCTGTACCGCGAGATAAGTCTGATACGACATTAATGATTTTCAATGAGTTTCATTTATGTTACAGTTCACTATAGAAAATGAGAATGATAATGGGCTTCCATTTTTGGACACGAGGGTTTTAAGATTGGAGAACAACAACTTAATTTTAAGTTGGTATCAGAAACCTGCCTCTTCGGGAAGATACATTAATTATTACTCGCACCACCTACCTAGCCAAAAGCTGAACACGGTAATTGCTTTAAAAAACAGAGTTTCGCATATAAGTGATGAACTTTTCCTGCAGGATAACTTGAGGAAGATTTTTGATATGTTTGCCAACAATGGGTATCCCAAGCACATTTTGGATAAGTTGATTTATAGTTCCAATTTTTTTGATGGTCCTGTTGATGTTGGTGGCACTGAGATTAAGTACAAAAAGTTGCCATATGTACGCGGTCTTACTGAGAAAATAAATTCACATTTCAAGCCTTTTAAAATTATAAAAATAGCTAACTACAACATATTAACAAGCAGCAGTATTTTCTCTAAGCCTAAGGATAAGACACCTCCTTTGATGCGCAGTGATGTTATTTACAAAATTCCATGTAGTGATTGTAGTGGTTGCTATATTGGCCACACGTCACAAACGGTAAAAGCACATATCACTCAGCATAAAAGCGATGTTCGGTTGGGTAAAAAATCATGTGCCCTAGCGATACATTCTCAAAACTTGGACCACGGTTTTAACTATGATGATGCAACTATTTTGGACGTCGAAACGCATTATAAGAAACGATTATTTTTGGAAATGGTCCACATTAACAGACACAACGATGCGATTAACTTCAAATCCGATACCAATCAGTTGAGCAGTAATTATTGCAACATTTTTCAAATTATAAATAAGTAGATATTTGATTTTCTTACTACTTCGTACACCTTTGTATACAGTTATTTATCTATTAATTGTAATTTTGGTTTGTCACATCCAATATAAGAAAATTTAAAGGAAATGTAATTTTTATAAAAAAGAAGAAAGAAATTATAAAAAACGCCATTTGTATACGCATGTTTATTTTATGTGTTAACATTTTAGTTTGAAATAATTTTTATTTTATTTAGTCATGACAAACATTTTGTGAGTGTACCTGTTAACGTTGGTTTTACCGGCAAACCTTTTATATGTCTGACGAAATGTTTCGACGTTAATGTTTTATGTTGTAGGTTTATAGTGATTATGATTGTTGACTTGTTATATTAGTTATATGTGTTGCTTTTTTAGTGGTAGCTCCTGAGGATGCCATAAATAAATGGCGAAATATTGAGCCGTTGGACAAATAGTTTTTTCTTTCTAAAACACAGACCGAATACCCGTAATTCGTTTTGTATTATTGAGTACGGTCGATATTTCAATTATTATATATATAGAGTAGTATAAGTTGCTTGTATGGCACAAACGTATTTACACCGTTAAAAAACAAAATATGCACACTTGCCAACAGCAATGTAGTTTACCTTTTGCAATGTGACTGTGGAAAATACTATATAGGCCAAACGAAACAACGTGTGAATAAATAGAGCAACTCTATTTATCTGTCATTTCGTAGCTTACAAGCAGAACAGACTAGGCCATATTGTCAATCTCTCTGTTATAGGACGAAAAATCACACATTTTGAAGATACAGCACGCAATATAATAGTATTACACATATGGCTATTGTTTTCGCTGGCAGTTTCAATTAAAAATTATTACAATTATCATGTAACAGTATCAACTAGTTAAATTATTTAGCATGGTTATAGGTAATTACTAGTCAATTATAAACACTTTTTATATATTTTTTAATTATTAAAAATTATGAAGACTACTTAAAAGTAAAATTAAATACATACATTACATGCTCACAATTCTTAATTGTTTATCTGCTGCGATAACCATACCATTTCATTTTTACTAATGCAAAATAAAATAACAAATTTTAGTAGGTATAATGGAAATATTAACTATAGATCATTTTAGTTATACTTACTATAGCAATAAATCGAGAATATTTCATAAATGTTCCCATTCTGAAGAGTTTCAGTAACGCTAGGCATTTTAAAACATGAACTAATGTAGAATATTTCCTAAAGTAATAACTAAGAAGATCAGTGTACGTCATAATAGACGATATTACATCGGGGAGAAATAGGGTTCTAGAGTAATGCCTGAAAAAGATAATTCTGTAAGTACATGTTTAGCTTACATATTGTCATAATGTATTGTATCCGGCAAATATACAATTAACTACTGATAACACTGACTAACAAAGTGTTCACCTTAAGTTAGTAACTGACAAAGTTAAACAGCACATACAAAATACAAATTATTCGATAAGCGCTAGTATTGGCTTAACTTTAGTTATGAGAATGCAGGTTGATACTTCACTTGTTCAGACGTGATGTGGCATTGACTCAAGAAGCGATTAGTCTGCATTGTTGTTCTAATTTGGGGTGGTTGCTATACTATTTTATATAAAGTGGTTAAGAAAACACATGCTATATAAACGATGCGACTCTAAAGCATGTGTGGACGTGGTCAATTTTTAATAACGGAAAGGTAGCAAAATTGTTTAAGATTTTAAATTAGTTTATTAAAGATACGTCATGTCTCGTCCACATGCAAGTAATTGAAATATTTTTATGGGTGTGACAAATTTAGTCCATTAAATAAGAGTGAAAAGTTAACTCTGAGTATTTGTCCGGCCAATAAACTTTACTTTGGCATGACCGTAAAAACTCAAAGCAAACCATATATTGATCTCAATTCTTCTATTTTTGTCTTCTGGTTACCTATTACATTCGAACATTCGAATCCCTGTTTCTCGCCCGGCCGTTACCTACTACTATCTGTGATTTCTAGCAGGTATTGTTTCTCTTTTCCTCATTTCCCCATTGTACCATTTATAACAATTTTCATATACTCCACTTTCACACTCTTCCCATTATTCTTTTTTTCTTTTCTCTTTCCCTAATAAAATTTTGAAGAACCTTTTCCCGACTCTAAGGTCATTATTGACGAATATCTTTTATTTGTTATTCTTAAGTATTTTCTTTTCATGGCAATTCTTTTAAAAGTTTGTTATGGCAGTTCGGATTTTTAGTTCTTGCTTTATAGTTCAGGCAATGGGTACTTTCAGTATTACAAAAGGTAATGGATACTTCTTCTTTGGTAGATTTTTACAGTTAGGTGTCCTAACTAATATTCTGATTTTGCGTCCTCGAGCGACCGCCGCTTGCGCCGCCATATTGGAAAAATTGTCCAAAAGCAAGTCTTTCTGTCCAAAAATTATAGAGAATTAAATTTCCTGTAACATCTATACTGAACATTTTCCAATCAGATGCATAATTCACAAGATACAGCGGAGTCAAGTTCAGCAAACTTATACTATTCTCAAAGTCGCTACATTTTTACTTTTCTTATACGTAGTATAAGGATGTATTGTGATGACGAAAATTTTCGACCTCGAGATTTTTGCAGATGTCCACGAAAAAGTGGTTTTAAAAAGATATCTGTGTGTGTGTCCGTGTGTGTCCCTCTGTGTGGCTGTGTGTGACCAAGATAGCGGTCAAACCGCTACAGGTACCAATTCCAAATTTTGTATTTACGGATATAATATCCCTCTTGAGATCTGACTAGATTTTCAGTGAAGTCTGCCGACCGGAAGTAGCACTTTACTTCAGTGAAAAAATTGAATTTTGCCAATATTTCGTCAACTACTAAGTTTAAACAAATTTATAAATGATTCATATGTACTATAGTAGGATTACCGAACAGATGCAGTAGCAACATTGCATTGACGTAATAGCTTAAAAAGGCAAATTCACAACGCTTAACGCATAGCCTTAACCATAAATATTTTGACATTAGACATTATAAACAAGTATGTAGTTCTAACCCCACATTTCGATGCAAGTATTCTACATTCTCCTATATAAATGTAATTATAATAGACGAAAATTAATGCAATATAGGTACGTAATATAAGCTCTGTTTAAGCAACTATAGTTACTAATAATTTTGATTACTTTAGATTATTTTACGTATAGGAAAATGAAAAGAAAATAAAATACAAGAGCCGTCCTCTCTAGGTTTATGCGAACAAGAAATGTGATATGATAATTTGTTTGAAGTTTGGAATAGTATATTATAATAAAGAACTTTGTTTAATATTCTGTATATAGTGGCATTTGTATAACAATTTATTAAAAGCAAGCTTAAGGTAGCTAAAGTGGTGAAATCAAAGAATAATTTTCTTCTAAATAAATGCACATTTAATGAATATATAGTAATTTAATTTTAATTTTCTTCCAATTCGCTTGTAAATGGAAGAAATGGGAAGAAATAAAGAAAACGACAGGTTCGGAAATTTTTAATGCAATGCAATATACACTATCAGGAGATAATATATTTTAAGTTTCTATGATTACTTACATGATACAATGAAAATGTGTTTATTCATTCATCAATAGATGAATTTACATATGAAATATAAAGTATAAGAAAGCAGTGATTTACAAAAAGAGCATATTAAATAAAACAGCATTAAATTAGTCTCACTAATTAGTCGTCACTTGAAGATGATGTAGTGGAATCATCACCTGTTATGATTAATGAGTCTTCTTGACAATCCATTAAATTATCAAGTTCCCACATTTTGTTTTCCACATTAACCACATGTTTAATTGCGTTGTTCCAATTTTCACATGAAATATTGAACACACCTTGTTGAAATAATTCCTTTACATCTTCTAGTTTGAATGATACATTGTGTCTAGCAACATACCCCTTTACTTGTGCCCATATCAACTCTATCGGATTTAATTCACAATGGTATGGACGTAGCCGCAATACCTTTCTATTTGATGCTTCAATTATCTCATCTACAGCATATTTCATCTTCATATGATATGTTTTGATTGACAAGCCATTGTTGAATTTCAGCTTTGCGGTTGTTTGCTGTAGGTGGTTTATTTATTTTGCGACTGTGATATGGTGCGTTATCCAAAACAATCACTGCATTTTCTTTCAAATTGGGCAGAATATGTTGAAGCCACTCTTCAAATCTCTCCGCATTGATGTCTTCGTGGAAATCACCTGTCTTTTTAACCAAAATCCCTCGTCAGAACCTATGTGTAATATAATTAACCTTTTCCCTTTTCCGGAAGGATTTTTAAGGCCTGGGGACAAACCATCTATAAATGCTTGTCTCGCAGTAAGCACTGATGTGTCTGCCCACACTTTCTTTACTGTGTGCCCAGCGTTCACCCATGTTTTGTCTAAGTAAAATATCGGTGTTCCATCTTCACAATATTTTCTTATTTTACGTAAGTATTGTCTCCTCCAAGTAATAATATCATTTTTTTCTTTTAGAATACTATTACGATTCCTCTTCTGATAACTACAAATGCAAACCTGTTTATAAAAAGAAACAAACATTTTCATTATACTTTACCGAAAGTTCAGTTCTCTTATTAATTTTCTGAGAGTTGAAATTTTAAAGTTTGGTAAATCGTCTCTTTCATTTATCACCATAAGAATTTTCTGTATAGTTGGAGGTTCGTTTTTAAAAAAAAAAGGAATGAATAATTCCTCGAATACAGTCCGCATTACATCATCAACGTTGTCCAGTATGGCCTTTTTCCTATGGTATTCCTTTGGCGATTGAAATTTATGCTCAGCACTATATTCTTGCAAAACCTTGTAAACACTAAGTTGGACCCATTGTCTCCTCGATATGTACGTTAGCGGTAGTTTGTTTATTTGAATGACCTTCTGCTCTTTTTGTACTTTTGGTATCTGCGTTAATTGGATATCTGTCAAAAACAACGACGGTGTTAGAACCATAATGCCTTTGCACGTACTGTACGTAGTTTGCGCAAATCGATGCAAACGTTTCGTTGCGATGTCATATGACTCTATGTAGCAGATATCCACCATCTATGACATATATGCTATTTCCAAATTCAATATCGAGTGGCAAAGGTGTAAAAGCTTTGTAGAGTGAAGATTTTGTCCCCTTGCGCAATCCCTCTTCGCTAAACAGAGCTAAAGGAAATGGGCACAGTTTGAAATGAAGATATTCCTGCAGTTCTTCGTCAGATTGCTTAGCAACACACATTCTTTGATATAACAATAGCGGATCAATGAGAATGACAACGTCTTTTACTTTAATATTGCTGTTCATAACTGTAAGAGGAATCACTTTATCTGAACGTTTGGCAACAACTTTGGCGCCGAAATTGTTGCCAATTATTTTTGAAATCGCCAGAATACCAATTTCACGAGAATTGTGACAATTGATTCTTCCATCTCTGACGACGCCAGTGCTTATGGATATTAATTCGCCATTTCTCAGTAAACGAGCGTGTGAAGGAAACCAGTTAATAAGTTTATTCACATATTTTTCGTCAAGGATGATGCGCAAACTTCTCATGTCTACGTGCTGCTCAGTTGTTGTCATGGATATTCTGCAAAAATTTTCAACTCCATCGCAAATATTGTGCATATACACCGCTGGTCTGTTTACTATTAGAATGCGGGATAAAATACATGTATTTCGTACATATGGTAGCAAGCGAGGTTGTCAATATAATTTAGTCCGGCATCATAACTATGACAGTACTTAATAATGACACAAATGACATTTAATGTGCACATCGTGAGAACGCTATCTGTTAATCCACGTCCACGAGTAAGATGGTCATTGCTCTTCATAGACCTCATCAGCGTCTGTGGCTATGTCAGACCAAATGCCTGACCAGAACTTGTCGGAACGTCTGATAGTAAAATATCCTTTTGTCGTAAAATTTTCGTAGTCAGAGGGGTCGACTTTATCTGTCAAGCTCAGCATATCGTGCAAATACAGGTGGCAAACCTTTGCAATGAGTAAAAAAAAGGTAGTACGTATTAAGTAATCCGTATTTACTGAAATTTAGAAAAAAAATGAGGTGTGGCCACCACACGACTTTCTTATACGTATGAGCGTTTCAAATAATACAATTTTAAAAATTATTTTATGCCAAACTTATTCAAAATCCTATTCTAAGTACTTCCAGTCTCTTAATAAATCTCTACAGGATACATACTTTGTGAGATATTTGCAAAAAAATGCTACTCGCTGAGAGTAAAAGTATTACATCCGGTCCGAATTTTGAATTTTCGTTAATACAAAAAATATTCCAAATCCAACTCTAAATACTTTTATGCTCTTGACAAATATATGTAGAATGCATGATTTACGAAATATTTGCAAAAATCGCTATTCGATAAGAGTAAAAATGGTACTTCCGGTTCGAATTTTGAAATTTCATTTATACAAAAACCATTGCAAATCTCGTTCTAAATACTTTTGTACTCTTGTTAAATATATACTGAATGCATAATTTATGACATATTTGCAAAAACTCGCTATTCGGTCAGAATTTTGAAATTTTTTTTATATAAAAGATATTGAAAATTAAGTTATAAATACTTTTATACTCTTAATGTATCCGTCTAAAAAGCATGACTTGCGAAATATTTGCAAAAAACTGATCTTCGATAAGAGTAAAAGACCCACTTCCGGTAGGAATTTCAAAAGACCTTTATAATAAAATTTTTCTCAAATTTAATTTTGAGTACATATGGATTCTTTATAAATTTGTTTAAACTTAGTAGTATTGGCAAAATTCGATTTTTTTACTGAAGTAAACCTCTACTTCCGGTCTGGCGATTTTACTGAAAATCTAATCAGATCTCAAGAGGGAGATTATACTCGTAAATACAAAATTTGGATTTTATATCTACAACCGTTTGACCGATATCGTGGCCACACACACACAGACAGAGAGAGAGAGAGAGAGAGAGAGAGAGAGAGAGAGAGAGAGACAGACACTTACACACACGGACATTTTTTAAAAACCACTTTTTTGGTATCAGGGGACTACAAAACGTGGACATCTGCAAAGATCTAGAGGTTGAAAATTTTCGTCCTCACAATACTTCTTTATACTACGTATAAGAAAGTAAAATTAGTGATTTTGGAAATTGTCAAAATTTGCTGAAGTTGACTCCGCTGTAACTAGTGAACTATTCATCTGATTGGAAAATGATTATTACAGAAGTTGCAGGAAATTTAATGCTCTATATTTTTTGTAATAGATATTTTTAACCTAGGTGGTACTAGAGAGAAGATATTCTCAAATGGAACTATTTTTCCAATATGGCGGCGCGAGCTGCGGTCGCTCAAGTTCGCAAAATCAGAATATTAATTAGGACACCGAACTGTAAAAATCTAGCAAAGAAGAATTCTCCATGACCTTTTGTAATGAAATCACATTTTTATGTCTTCATTGCCTGGACTATTACCAGTTTTCCGAATTTGTGTCCAATCTCGTGTAATCTTTCTCCAATGATGCTACTTTTCCTCCACTTGGACTCAGAGATTTACCCTCTCTCCTCATATCGTTGACAACTGTTCACGACAAAAAAATCTGTGCCTTTTATTAAAATAAATATTTTGCTGTAAGAATTGAAATACGTTATTTCGCGGCACAACCAAAAATTAAAGTTTGTTGGTCAGCGTAATAGCAGAGAACAACAACGATAGAGAAGTGACAGTATCACCGGAGCCTTTGACGTTTCGTGTATTTATATTTACACTGAAAGAACCGCTGGTAATGTTGCTCCGGCAAATTACAAAAAAAAAAAAAAACAGATTAATGTAATCATTAAAATTTCAATTAGAAGTATAAAATTCATGTATTTATACACGTAAAATATATCTTTTATGTACTTAATATATAAGAAGGATTGTGATCGTTTTTAAACACGAAAAAAGTAGTTTGTGTCTAAGCAATAAACATCATAAAAGAATTTAAAAGAGGTGCGTTTGTTTATAAAATATATTAAGTCACATTTTTCAAATCATGTGGACAGACTAGCCAGACATTTGGCTAGACAGAGGATTACGCGGTAATGATACCAGCAGATAACCACGCTAGCACCACACATTTCATCTTTGGCGCTTTTCTATGGCCGTTGTTCTGGTAATTGATCCTATACATATGAATGTTAATACTTACGAAGCTATTTTAGATGGCTTCAGAATAATTTTCTTATTACTTATTATACAATATCCAGTGAAAAAATTCAAGCACACATCAATTAAACAACTACAATCTAAGAATAATCTAATAGAATACCAAATGGCCTTGAGCTGATATCGTATGTGTGTACTATATATGGCAAGATCCAGAGGAATAGAAACGAACTGTAATCCAAATACAACAAACATAAAAGTTGTCCAATATATTCTGCAAAGGAAATATCAATGTTTCAGTTAATAATGCTTTATCATTTGGAAATACCTAAATGTACTAAAAGGATGTATCACGTGTAGATATTTAAGGTGTTTTTTATGTTCTCGCATAACTGCAGCGTGACTTGGTAGATATTCAGCTCCTGATAGATTATCGGACGTTGCCATTTTTAAGCGAGTAATATATCTTCTTATTCTAGTAAATAATGGTCCCTCGTTCAAGAACATTGGCAGATCATCTGGAACTTGTAGGATTTGACATTTATGACCAGCCTTCCTGAACTACAAAACTAATATATTAATTTAATCTTCCTGATATTTATTTATTTTTAACCAACTTTAGGGTCATCAGTTAACATTTTAATGTATCATGTGTGACACACTTGTCAAAATCCGTCATTGTGTGATAGACGTAGATACGAGATAGTACGTAAAAGAGAAACTAAGTACTAACAAGTGAGGTTAACTTTTTGCCCCCTACTAAATAAAACGGAACTAAAACCTATGTGGCGGGTGATACGAATTTATGGAAATAATTAATAATATGGTGACAATTCCTAGAATTAAAAGTGTAGATGGCATGGTTTATAAGATTGGCAATTCGTTAAAATATCACTGTTGATTACCTTTGTTATAGAATAGCTAGAGATATATCATCTAGACCTTCAATTCCAAAGAGTGATTATTGTAATTTCAGGATACAAGAGTAATGGAATACTATACTTTAATTATTTATTTTGTAAATGTAGTAGAATTGCTATTAAAATTAAGAGCTTTAAGGTTAATATTAGATGCAAAAATTGAACTAATACTGGCAATACTTTTTTAAATCATTGCTATTATATAAATACATATGTATATATACCTATACAAATGTATGTTTGTAATATTTAACATGCTTGCCTCGTGGTCTGGAAACATCCTCCTCAACTGAAGGTTTTGCTGCGGTTTTCCTTAGTCTAAGTCAAATGCGAGATGGCACCAACTTAAGTAGCACCACAGAAGCGTAATAATAATTCATGGTTGCAAATATACCATATGAATAGTATTCAGATATTGGGAAACGTTAGGATATACAATATTATTATTATTAATTATTAGCATCTGTATTTTGTATTCAATACCAGTTGAAAAAAAATATATTTGTTAATTCTATACAAAATAATTATTATGCTAAAGTTACAAGGATATTATCTCTGTATTAGTTTATTGTAGTGTTTTGATTTAGAATTTAAATTCTAAATCGCCACTTTATTGCACAGAACTGTACATACAGTCTTATTTGCTAATTTTGACATTATTTTGCCAGTGTGAAAACGGCTTACTTCTTCCTGTATTTAAAAGGTTATTGACATTGGTTGTCAAAATGATTGGTTCTGAGTATCGTTTATCTTGATGATTATTTTATTTAAAATTATCGTTTGTAACGATACTATCTTAATATTAAATAGAAATTAATACTGAACCCAAAACATAAAATACAAATGAAAATAAATGTAAAAACAAAACAAGAAAACATTAATGTTTAGTCATACTGCCATTTCCTTCAATGACTTTATTTTGATTTAAACGATGGGGCATTGAATTAATTAATTGCCGCAAGTAATTTTCATCCGCTGCTAATTCTTCCCACGCATTTTCTATATATAGTATCCCAAAGATGATTCGCATTTAGAAAACGAATATTTTGGGTATAAATTTTCTTAGTTAGTAAACCCCATATATATTCTCAACAGGGTTCTGATATGGGCTGTAAGCGGGCCACGGCTAAGTTTCGGTGTTATTATTACCAAGCCATGTTCTAATAATATTAGCCGTGTGCACAGGATAATGATCATGTTGATAAATACAATTTTCGGGATTTAATTGACGAACAGAAGGCGCCATTACGTTTCCTGGAATATAGATATAGTTTCCAGCATATAACCGCCTGTCTATTTTGTAGGAAACTCCTAGCCCTTCATAGCTGCACGGCTGCACCAGGCCCATACATTTACGCAGAAACGTCCACTCTTTCGTACCGGATATATATATATTGTTCATTTTGCCAAAAAGATAATTCTCTATAAACGTAATTTAAAGAAAATAGTAACCGAGCTTGTTTGTGTTTCTCTGTTAATTGTAATTTTCTAGCTGGCATAGAACCTTTCAAGTCCGATCCATGAATTTTTCGACAAGCTGTGGATCGTGAACCAGGAAAATGTACTGCTATTTTAGCATTTATAACGGTATCAAAAGGGATTTCACTTAAATATTGTAAAAGCAGCGCATCTTCTTCGCGGGTGAATATTCGGGGACGAGCAGAACACCTCTTCTATATAATGTTCTTTCCTCCTCCCAGCGTTTCTTAATTTTTAGCACAGTAAATTTGTTTATTCCAAATTGCTTTAATTGACAAGTTATCTTCGATTTTTGCTATAATACGATCCTTAGTTATTAAATATAAATATGCGGGCATATTGTATCTGTCAGTTAAGTACAATGATCATAGACAATGACAAATTGAAAACAAAAGTCATATTTACACATTCGTATATTAAGTGTACACAAACTGTACATGCCGCCAGGTTGAAAGTTAACGATTACTGAACATGTTGATAACCTGGTGTAAAGTAGGCTTTATCCGCCATTCCTACTTCTAAATCTTAGTTGTCACCTTGACTGTCATAAGTATGATAAATCAAGGCCAACTGTATCTAATATCGCTGCGCGATATAAGGCCGTCACATAACGAAATTTTTCTGATTCTTATAACCTCAACTTGTTTATCCGTATGTGGCGCCATCTACCTAAAGCACATTAAAATACTTGGTAATTGCTGAGCATTTTTAAAAATCACGTGATAAAAATATGCAATATGATTGGATTATATCAAATCTACTGTTATTGACATTTGACTGATATGACATTTATTTAAATACTACACATATTAAATCCTTTCATTTAATGTGTGCTACCTACATATTTACTATCAATATATTTTGGAAGTTACGTCGAGTACCAATAGAAAACTATATTTAGTTCTTACCACAATAGTCTGCGCTAAAAGACAAGTAATTCGCAAGGTACTTCGGAAAATGAGAATTGATTTTTCGAAATGTAGTATAAGGAAGATTCTTGGTAAATAGGTATAATTTTTTGCATTTTTAGGTTAAATTTATATATTAATATTTGTAGTTGTATAAATTCTATTAGAAAAATTGCGGGGCTGAAATAAAACAGTTTTGCTAGACGTTATTTGGTCACTAATAATAATTAGAAGTCTGAATAAGTGAACTCTAAGGTATTTGAGGGCTGATTTAGAACAATTTTGAAAAGAATACAAGTGAATTTATTATGAATATTTCAACATTGCCAATTTTTGTTCTGTAATTAGACTTGTACCTGTTGAATAAATAAAGATGCTTAAGTAATGTTTAAAGTGCTCTAATTATTACCAATAATGCATCTTGTTATCATCGTAAGGTTGAGAAGTGCCAACAAGAAACTCATTAGTGTTATTGTTATTAACCGATTTGGTATAGGCAGCACCAAAGAGTACACCGCTATAAGTAAATTAGCAAATTGTAATAGTGCCAAAATGGAAAAAAAGTACCTACATCAAATATGTACCGAAATACACAAAAAAAAGAGGTTACTGAATATTACCTTCTTAACCAATGTCATTTGGAAATATTCTACATTTCTTTTAATAAGTGTACAATGTGTACATGCATGTATATCAGTTTATTGTAATATTTGAGTATACTGTACAACAAAGTTATTTTGTCTTAACAAGATCATTTAGTTGCAATTCTGTAGACCACATGTTAAGCTTAAAGGAGGTGCAAATTAGAGCACCGATGCCAGAGTGGCTGAATATTTTATAAGGCAATAAATATTGCGATGTGGAATAGTAAAACTTCAAAATCTTCCAATACTGTTGAAAGCGGCGATTACGTTAAACAAACACTTTACAACGTAATTGAATCCTAATTAGTGTTCCCCTTTGAATTGTTATAAAAAGTTAGAAACGTAAGTAAAATGGTAATTCTTGACCCTACTAACTTTATTATCAGCAACACTTCTTTTAATTATTTTAAAATTATTAATATTAATTACCCACTTTAAAGTTAATGTTTAAAGTGTTATTTTAAAGTTTATTTCAATAAAAATTCAGAAATTATTTCTTTTGGGTACTACTAGATGGGTCCACATACGGATAATATTTTGAGGTTACAAGAATTAAAATCATCAATGTAAATCGAAGTTATGTGACGGCCTTATATCGCGCAGCGATATCAGATACAGTTGGTCTTGGATAAATTATATTATTATCATTTGGCACTATATACTTACTGTCAAAATTTGAAGTTTAAAACCACAAAGTTATAAAATTTCCTAGAAATGCAGTTTCACACTAGGAGATTTAGAGAAAAATTTATGTAAGAGTCGTTAACATTCAAGCTGGTGGCAGTGTACATAACCTATATCACAAATTTGCCAAAAATAAATGTCATCATATGCATAGTGTACAGTTCTGTGCAATAAATTGGCGTACTATCGATAACATAAAAAACTATACTCCATTCAGTCTAAGAATAAAAAATAGGACAAATATTATATCAAATAGCCATGAATTTTGCTAATTGTGCTAATGTCATTGAGGCTTTTGGCACTTCTGTCAGACAAAATAATATGAAGTTATGTAATTTAATTTTTAATATCAGAAAATACACTTAACAAAAGCAAATAATAATAAAATCAATATTTAGTCATTCCACCGTTTTTGTAGATAACAGACTGTAAACGACGAGGCATGGAAGATTAAAAGGCCCTATTAAATTTTGGACTTGTTTTAGTGAATTCCATGTGCTTTCAATTTGCTGCCAAAGTGCTTCTGCGGTTTCCGACTGACGATTTCGTTCCTGGAGTTTTCTTATCATACAACCCCAAATATTTTCGATGGGGTTGAGATCAGTTCTCAGTATTGAACCTCCCAACAATTCTGCAGCAGACACCCATACCCCGAAAACTGATCCAGCCCCACACATTGACAGAGAACCGTCCAGATCTATTGCACTTTTGCGAATATGCTTCATCGAATTTCGAATTTGTAGGACGATAAACCATAACAGATCCGTTGTGAGTAGATTGGAATACTTTTTCATCGGTGAATACGACGTTTTCCCAAAACTGTGGTTCACAATAAATGTTATTTAGAGCAAATAATAAACGTGTTTGTTTCCCAAGATTCGTCAAATGAATTTTCCTAGCAGCTACTCTGCTCCGTAAATTCGTTTAGCGAATTCTGCGACTAATCGTCATCATGCATACACGAAAATGTGTTTCATTTGCAGCCTTACGGGTCGTAGCAAAAGGATTTTGGCGCAAATAATCAGTTAAGGCATTATCATGGGCTGCAGTTGTTACCCTTCGCCTTCCAGTACCAGCTTTCCTGGTGAAATCGCCTTGTTCTTCTCATCGTCGTATTATGGATGTACCTAACAGTGTTTTTGTTAATGCCAAAGTCATTAGCAAGTTGTCTTATTGTCATACCATTTTCTCTACAAGTAATTATTCTTGCCTTCTCAATCAAACTGACATGCGGCATCATTAATGACAGCTTCAAATAATCTTGAATTAACTGACGTTAGCTGTTTATTTCCGTCGGTTTTACACAGCTAAAACAGGGCTGTCCTAGTTTTTTGTGTTAGCGATAGTACACTGGCGTACACATATACGCTTATGTAAATATGACTTTTGTTTGAATACCTGTCATGTATAACAAATTGAATTGACGCTATAATTCCATTTGTCAACTTAACTTAAGCCATTTTCACAATGGCAAAATAATGTCAAAATTAGCAATAAGACGTGTACGCCAATTTATTGCACAAAACTGTACATAGGGGAGAAGCGGGCAAAGTGACATAGGCGGGCAAAATGACTTTTTCCTGTTTGAAGCAATCTAATAACTTTAAAAACGCCAAACTATAATTATTATTTGCAAAGGTTGGCAATTCGTTGCTGTGTGTAGTGGAAGTTCACTAGGCTCACAACAAATGGAGTTAGTGTCGTTTTTGTGTTTATCAGGCATAACGCTGTAATGTAAGTAATATTTTGAGACAATATTTAACTATTAAATATTACTTTTTATGCTATTTTCGAGATGTTCGCATAATAATGTGATTGTAGACTACATGATGCTTGAATAGTTTTTGATTTTGTATTCACTTTTCAAGTTTTCTCAGGGTGAATTGTCAAAAGCTACGAGACGGGCAAGACGACACATCTCGGTAGCGGGCAATTTGAATCACTATGTCATCTTGCCCGTCCTTTTTTATAATGTTGGATTGAAGTGATAATTTTATTTCAGTATGGTTTATTCGTATAAGAGGAAGACGAATAGGGGAAGTTGGAATGAGGGAGATATGGAGATAGCTCTAGAAGCTGTCCACAAGGGAGAAATGGGCTGGTTAAAGGCGAGTAAAACGTTCAATGTACCGACTGCCACTTTACGTCGCCGTGGTCTCAGGAAGAACAAAATTGCTGTTAATATTGAAAAACACCTCGGGTCGTTTGAATCTGTACTAAACAAAGAGGCAGAAAGTGCAATGGTCAATCATATTCTAGACTTAGAATCTCGTTTATTTGGTTTAACAACAAAAGACGTGCGAAAGCTTGCATATGAAGTAGCGGAAAAAATGAAAATAAAACACCCTTTTAATAAGGAACTTAAGATGGCAGGAAAAGGATGGCTACATGGATTTCGACAACGCAATCCACAATTATCATTGCGTCTCCCAGAAACCACGTCTCTTGCTAGAGCTGAGGCTTTTAATAAACCGCAGGTACAAACATTTTTTGCTAAACTTGACAAAGTTATCAATGAGTATAAAATCCATAAGACTATGATATTCAATATGGATGGATCCGCGTTAACAACGGTACACGTCCCGCCAAAAGTACTCGCTCAAAGAGGCAAAAAACAAGTTGGCGCAATCACGAGTGCAGAAAGAGGAGTGCACACAACAGTTGTAGCCTGCATGAGCCCTGGAGGAACATATGTACCACCATCCATAATTTTTCCTCGTAAAAGGTTCAATCCACTATTATACGACGACGCACCTATAGGAACTTTAAAACTTCATAACGAATCAGGCTATATGACAGGAGATTTGTTCGTAAAGTGGATGCGCCATTTTATCGATCACGTCAGATCTAATTCAGAGCAAAAAGCTTTATTAATCTTACACTACGAAGCCTTAGAATTGGCTAAGATGAATTCAATTGTTCTTCTTTGTTTACCGGCACACTGCACACACCATCTCCAACCACTGGACGTAGCCTTTTTTGGCCCTCTGCATAAGTATTATAATCATGCTGTCACTCAGTGGTTGAGAGAAAATCCTGGTCGTACGGTCAATATTTATCAAGTGTCCAAACTTTTCAATGAGGCATACGAGAAAACGGCGACACTTGAAATCGCATCGAGTGGTTTCCGTGCAACGGAAATATCGCCGTTTAACGCTAATATTTTTCCCGACCATATGTTTTTACCTAGTTTAACAACAGATACGCGCGAGGCCGTACCGGTTACTGAAAACGAAACTTTAAATGAAAATTTAGAAGATACCCAAGAGCCCGAAAATTCCAGAGCACAAGCACTCATTATTTTTGAATCAACAAAGGAAGATCAAGAAAGTGCTACAGCAAATATATCTCCAACAGAGCTACTTGACCAAACTTGTCTGCCCAGATCAAGGGATATCATTCACAAAATTTTAACGGAAACATGTCCATTTCCTCAAAGTAATGTAACAAATACTACTAAACGCAAGACTGGCAGCTACCAAGATGTATTAACCGAAAGCCCGTACCTCCAAAGCCTTCGTGACAAAGAAAATGAAAAGAACCAGCAACAGAGCAACAATAGGAAAAATGATGTCAAAAGAAAGCTTGTGGAAGAGAACCCTAATGGAGACGAACGTGAAAAGAAGCAGCAACAGCAGAGAAAGAGCCAAAGAAATGTGGTTAAAAGGAAACTTCTTGAAGATGAATCAAGTGGAGAAGAAAATCCCTTTAGACTTGACGATGACGAAGAAGACTGTGCTTGTCTTTATTGCAATGGCCTGTTCAGTCGATCAAAATCACAAGAATGGTGGCCACGATGTCAACTTTGCCAAAAGTGGTGTCATGTCGAATGCGCAGGTCTATCTAGAAAAGCGAAATGTTTTATTTGTGAGCTGTGCCAGGAGTAGCCAACGTTCTTCAAACTATGCATTTTTCAACTTTCTTTATTATTATTATTATATTTATTATTCGAGATTATATTAGATTTACTATGTCATTTTGCCCGACCCGGGTGGGCAAGATGGTTTTTTGACAAAGAATAAGTTTTGGTTATTAATAATAAAGTTTTTAAAGAAAATGGTGGTTTTATTGTAAAACATATGAGAAAACATTGGTGACTATCAGTATCGATCAAGCATTTTGCTTTATCACTTTATTTCTTTAAATAATCTGGAAAATAAACTAAGTATGTCATCTTACCCTCCTCTCCCCTATGGCTCTACTTGGCGGTCCGCAGAATTAAAAAAAACAGTATGTAACATGTTATCAAGATTGATTGACATAATCCTATGCATAATCTAAACCTATTTTCCGCGAGTTTGACATCAATATCTACTTCCAATTTTAAGTGTAAAATTAACGTTTTGGGAAAATTACTAATTTGTAATTAAAATTTCTAGTTGGTGTTCTCTACCATATTTATTATTGTCCATATAATTATCATCATTATAGTGTGGTGATAAGTAATTCTGCATTTTTATAACTTCAGGATACATATTTACATTTAAATAATTGAGCTTAATATCGGAGACAACTATATTTAAATTAAACTTAAAATATCGTTTTTTTCGCAATCGTCAACGAAATGAATGAGGAAAATGGAGATACTTTGTAAAATTATGTGTTCAAGGATATCCTGATACTTAATGGAATTAAAGACAAAATAATTTGATCTACCGGAATCACTAATCGTTTTTGACAAACAGAAAAAGGTAGGTCATCCGAGTGCACCTTAATTTTAACCAATATGTTGTGGAGACTAAAACAAACCTTCAGAATTATATTTGTCATTAATAAATATCCTTATTATGGCAATATCATCCCGGATAAAAACAAGCAAGTGAAAAACAAAATACATCTCTTCTATATGTCCAATGTATACTCTGATTTTGAAATTAGCTCTATATTTCACTAAAATTATCATTCGATATTAATCAATAGCAATACCATGATAATTTTAAGAAATTTCAAAGATTGTATAATGTAGTCTAACTTCAGATATTGTACAAAAATCGACGATTATAATTCCTAACAAGATATACATAACTGTAATATTCCTGAAAGGAAATTGAATTAAAAAAAGTAAACTGTAGTAATTATTTTCACTTTTAAATAAGTGTATTAGTATGTATCGATAGAGGCACACAAAACGTTAAATCCTTAGTTAGAACTATTACAGTTCTTCTAACCTCAATTGTCATGATGTCATATCAAATTGTCTACTAAATTTTAAGCTATGTGTTCCATGTTTTGGCGGGATATTTGAATCACTCCTTCTTATTCTGAGACAGGGTATAGTAATATAATAGATTCCGTCTACGTCATGTAGTAGTATGAATAGTAACGAATGTTTTTATTGTTTACATTCGTTTACAGTTTTATATTGAATTGAAATTGTATGTGCTGTTTGTATATTATTGTTACATATAAACTGAAGAAAATAAAAAAATGACGGGATAAAGTGTAGTTACGTATTAAAAGAAAACTCGAAAAGCCTTTTGCATGTTTATTAAAATATCATTTAGCAGCCGGAGGCTTTTTTTTTGAACGTTCTTCTACATATTCCGTCATTTCTATTCTCTCCACTGCATGTTTCGTAATTTTGTCTATTAGATCTGGATAAGACATAATAACTTTGGTAAAGTCTTCATAATCGAGTCTATACAGTTCACAGTTTTCAACAGCGACAACACTTGATTCTCTCAGACCAGCTCGTTTCAATAGAGAATACTCGCCGAAATATTCACCGTCCTCTAAATGTCTCACCTGCAAAAATATTCATAAATTTCAATACTGTCAATCACTGAATAGAACAATATTTACACCTCATGGCCCTGTTTAGTGTAGATTGCTACACAACCAGTTGCGATAAAATACATGCAGAATCCCCGAGTTCCTGCTTTTATAATAACGTCATTCAACATGTATATTTCAATCGTCAGAGCGGAAACTATTCGTACTATTAATTGTAACGGAAGATTTTGAAAAAAGCCGACATGTTCCACCAGTTTTCTGCAACTGTGCATTATGAGATCCTATTATACTGAAAGAATGTAGATTTAACGTTCTTGATTTGAGAAATATGATTTGATTCAAGACATTTCTAAACATTTCAGAAGTAATTAATTAATTATAGGTATGCTTATCAGTTCTTAGGCTTAATTCAGCTTATAAGGAAGAACAATAGTATTAACAACTTGTATAAAGGTTGCCTCATCCAGGCAGCTGTGTCTTGTTCATGGTGACTTACTACGTCATCATGTACTAAAAACGGTATGCAGAAATATATGATTTTATTTGGTTATGGTACAAATCATATAATTTGACAGCACGGAACTAAGTAACATATAGAGTTAAGTACTAAAATACAGGGTAAGGAGCAACCTTAGACAAATTGTCTTTCTGCTAGTCTTAGGTGTTATAGTGGATCCATACTCAAAGACTTTGGACCGAACGAACAGGACGCAGAGGGGAATTTTCTGATAGAAGCTGTTCGTGTTTGGCAGTGTCATCAAAAAATGACTGATATTTTCATTTGGTGCTTTTTTATTATTGGTAACCGAGGAATTAAAAAATAAGTCGCTCCTTTATTTGAAAGAAGAGACACGAAATTGTCCGAAACTATACAAGTTAAAGATTGTTTGCCTCTAATATTGAGGTTTCTAGCTTCTAGTGATTCTTTTACCAGCCCTCAATATTTGACTTTGGTTTTAAGTGATTAATGGTACGTCAACGTTATTTATTATTTTTATAATTATAACGTAGGATGAAGATAGCAAAATATTTTTCAATTAATGTTGAATCGCACTTCCCTTTCGGATGAATTTGGATCCATTTGTCGGGGCATATCAACTCTCAAAATTACTGTACTTACCTGGTCAACAGAGAATCCACATGTTTTTGTTGAAAATAGTCTCCATTCTATCAGAGTTGGTGTTTGGGATGCAATGTCGAAAAGACGGATTATTGGACCAATTTTTTTTCATAATACAATGACTGCAATACGATACTGAGAACAAATATTGGAACTCTTAACAGCATTCACGAAGATCAATTAACACTGAAGTACTTCCAACAAGATGGGGCAACTGCACATACTGCGCAACAAACTATTAATTATTTGCAAGGATACTATGGTGACCGATTGATTAGTCGAAATCGATGGCCAGCCAATTCTCCTGATTTAACCCCACGTGGCTTTTTTCTCTTTGGCCAAAATAAAGTGTTTCAGAGCAGACTGCATAATCTCGATGAACGTGAAGAGGCAATTACAATAGAATTGCAAAATATTACGCCGGAAAAACTCCACAATCTGTTCAATAACATGAGAAGACGTGTCAGTCTAAGCATTCAGAATAAAGGTGAACACTTAGCAATTAATAAAGTAACAAATCTACTATATATCTTATGATGGAGTGATTAGGAAACAAACACGTACCTACTCATATTTTTCTAATTGTCTTGACAAGCTTATTAGCGCAAATTCTATTAAGTTCACACCATATATAGGTATAGCACTACTATATTGCGGTAGACCAGAAAAATTTTGCTCGAACTAAGTGAAATATGGTGGAAACGCGATACATTCCGTTACACGTCATACTAGATCCATGACGACTCGCCTAGTATATGTTGCCGGATCTATTTTTATTTCTCAGTGACATTTGATATAACCAAAGAAAAAAGTATTCACGATACAATAACTATAACGTAATATATTTAGTAATTGAAATGCTCTAAGACTCCCGTCTTTCTCAATTTATTTATTATATTGACTTAGATTGTCGAAAAACCTTAAATGCTTCATTACGTATCCATAATATAATTTAAAATAAGCAAACTTACGCTATTCACATTAAATTTAACACATGATTATAGAAAAGTTTGTAAAAAGCCTCGACTGTTTACAGAAACTTTTCGGCATTATATTCAATGGACGGAAATAAATAATAAATACACTTCTACGAAGCACTGTTTTTAAACAATTTATATCAAAGCAAAAATAAACATGAAAAATTTGACAGGAAGAATATACTCAACGCACATCTTTTTGACAGATATGATTTATCTGAAAACACCGAATTGAACTATTAGTCTATTAAAAATATGTAATAAAGAAATTTAATATTGAAACGGAAAGTATGTGTTTATTTGCCATGAATGCGTATATTACGATCAATTTATAAATCTTCTATTTAAGCTAATGAAATAAATGCCCTCAAGTATAATTTAACAAAGTAACTTTTTTAGTTTCTCTAATACAGTTATGACAACATGTAAACGTCATCGATGACGTGCAACGAAACTTAACGCGTCTCCAGCATAGATAACATATGGTGGAAACGCGTTACATTCCGTTGCACGTCATACTAGATACATGACGACTCACCTTGTATATGTTGCCGGATTTATTTTTATTTCTGTCAGTGACATTTGATATAACCAAAGAAAAAAATTATTCACTATACAATAACTATAACGTGATATATTTAGTAATTGAAATGCTCTAAGACTTCAGTCTTTCTCAACTTATTTATTATATTGACTTAGATTGTCGAAAACCCTTAAATGTTTCATTACGTATCCATAATATAATTTAAAATAAGCAAACTTACGCTATTCACATTAAATTTAACATATGATTATAGAAAAGTTTGTAAAAAGCCTCGACTGTTTACAGAAACTTTTCGGCATTATATTCAATGGATGCAAATAAATAATAAATACACTTCTAAGAAGCACTGTTTTTAAACAATTTATATCAAAGCAAAAATAAACATGAAAAATTTGACAGGAAGAATATACACAACGCACATCTTTTTGACAGATATGATTTATCTGACAACACCGAATTGAACTATTAGTCTATTAAAAATATGTAATAAAGAAATTTAATATTGAAACGGAAATTATGTGTTTATTTGCCATGAATGCGTATATTACGATCAATTTATAAATCTTCTATTTAAGCTAATGAAATAAATGCCCTCAAGTATAATTTAACAAAGTAACGTTTTTAGTTTCTCTAATAGAGTTATAACAACATGTAAACGTCATCGATGACGTGCAACGGAACTTAACGCGTCTCCAGCATAGATAACATAATTCTATGCCGTTCAAATTATTATTCTGTTTTAGGTCTGTTTGTTTATTTGTATCTATATAAAAATGAATGGATCTTTGTTTGTCCCGTATGCGTTCCTATACCATTCATCCGATTGCCATGAAACTTATGGATTAGTTGTTTTGCGCACGCAGCGAGGGATTCTGTATTACTAAAACAATTTATATTGCTAATTCTCACAACCGCTATGACAGGGAATGAGTGTTTACGTTAAACATCGTGCCATAAGTTTGACATTTCGTTCTCGCTCAGTATGCTTGAATTGACAAGGTTTAGACATTTGTCATCTCAATTGTGTTATGAGTTAATTTATGATTAATTAATATTCCATTTATAATGCTAAGTTGCTCTATTTCCAGTTGCTGTAGTCACACTAGACATAGTCTTTAAGTAGTACATATTTTACATGAAATATATATTCTAACATGATGTTTTAACGTTTGCGTTATAACTGGCAGTGTTTGAATTACCTTTTGGAAGGATTATTTAATAGCATAAATTTTACCGATTTCATGCCATGAATTAATCATGTGCTTAAATTAAAATAAATTTGCGAAATATAACTTTTAATTCCTCTTCATAGTCATACAACTTTTTCTTAACATAAAGACTACCTATGAAAGAATATGATGCTGTTTTCGTGTTTCAAGGTGTTCAAGAAAACGGTAGTTAAAAATGAATAGCACAGATATACGTTCAAATAAGTTAGCTTTTGAATCATGAACAACGATACAAACAATTTCTGGAAATACCATTCTAAGATCTGTCAACAAGTGCTTTTATCTGCAAATTTTATATCGCTTCTTCCTTGGGAAATATTTAATTTGACAGTCACTATGTTTTCTATTGTAATTACAAGCACAGCAAACTGCACAACCTGGCATATATAGAATAATATTTAAAGAAACTCTATAAACTGACGTAGAAGTTTATCAAAACGCAGCCGATATGACAATTGTCAAATCTGAGTTGCTTCGCAATGACGTCAGTGACAGATCAATTAAGCATACCGGTATACAACTCGTTTTACATCTGTCAATTTATTAAACTTAAAATTGAACTATAAATTGAATTTAAAATTGAAGCTTACCAAAATGACCTAAGAACTTTTAATATAACTTTTAATTGAACTTATCATTGAACTTTCAATTGAACTAGAAAATTGACAAATATAATGCCCGACCTGCTGTCAATTTTGACCGAGTTCTATAGAAATTGAACTTTAAATTAATAGACGTAAAACGATCTTAAGTTTATCGTGGTTCTCACAATAGATTTTAAGTTTATGTGAACGTATATAAGTCAGCGAAATTCTTGTATGATGACAATTATAACAAAAATTTGGTGAAGTACCCTGATGATTTGTCTGATATTTCATTGTTGATATTTGAAGTTTGACCGATATCTATACTTACATATATAAAAATGAATGTTTCTTTGTTTGTCCGGTATGCGTTCCTATAACATTCACCCGCTTGCGATGAAACTTTGGTGAGTTATTGTGCGCACGCCCGTGGACATTGCTGAATTAGTACAACTACTTTACAATAGGTGGCGCGCGAATCGTTTCAACAAATAAGCGTGTCTCATATATAGTTTAGTGGAAGTTCGTGTGTTTCCGGTCTATGAGTGTACATACAGCGACATTTCAGTTCATGTGTGACATATCAAGTGATGTGTACTGTGAAATTCTAAATGCTGTTGACATTAGATAATAGATATCAGACTTCTCTTCTTTGTTTTTCCCAGTCAATTTGTAATAGCTGACATAAAGAATTACTTCCACTGTCAAATCAATTATGCGACCCAAACGTTTCAAGCACGAAAGAAAATTTTTCACGAGCTTCAGAAATAGACGTGCAACGGAAGGCAATGCTCAAGCCAGTTCGTCTGAAACAGCCGAGCAACGGGAGGCAAGACTGGAAACTACTCGAGTATGCAATGCTCAAACCTGTTCTTCTGAAACAGTCGAGCAACAAGAAGTAAGACTGTAAACCAAACGAGTGCTTTGAGTGGCATTGCAACGCATGCCATTATTTTTTAAATTATTTATTATTTTACTAAAGTTTGTAAGTCATCAAACAGGTATAAATAGTTTAAATATCGATAAACTCATTGTGAATTAATAATTGTGCCCTATTAAGTGTGCACAAATTATTAAACCTCACATAAACGGATATTTCTTATTTAAAAACCATAGACAAACAAACGAGCATATTGAAGAAATTTGTTGTAGTTATGGTGTTGTATATTAATTAAGTAAAACCCAAAGACAGCTTAATTACGTTGCAATAGAATTTTCTTGTGTCTCTATGTGGATATTTTCCTAAGATATCAGAATTTACAAAATATAAAAAAGTATTTGTAGATTTCTGTTACAAAATACACAAGAACTCAACCCACCCAACAATAAAAAAAACGGTGGGTGTGTATGCGATTACATCGTGGTTATAGATACATGGTCAAATAAATTCCGAGGTTATATTTATGTTCTGTATTTATCTGTAATTTTCTATGTAACCAAATACACATTTTAGTAAAACCTGTGATTGAAGGAATACATAAAGATGCTCCACTACATAGCACTGAGCGTAGCCAAAAATGGGTCCGAGATCTATAGCGACTGCATCAGTCGTTTGGATCCGAGATTCGAAACAGCCCGAGACAGCGATGATGTTTCTCGGCAAGGGATTTGCGGGACGACTTAACGGAAAGACACGCTATTTTACTAGAGCGTTGCGCATCTTTATATATTCCTTCAATCAACGTTTAAACACATTGGGCAGAGCAGACTATGGGCGCGTTCCAAAAAACGATTGCAACGCTCGCGCTCAGAGGAAGACGATCACAATTCTATTTAAATTTTAAAAGTATTTTCTGAAATCTTGGTTATAGTTACTAGTGATCACAATACTCCACCTGTAAAATGCGAGCGTTGTGAGTATATAATCCGGCCTCACATAGTTCAGGTAGAAAGATCGACGAACTTTGTGAGCTTTAAATGGAACGGCATTGCAATCGTTATCTGGAACGCGCCTTATGTCATATTATCTATCTCTCTTAGATGGGTGAAAACTTACTGATTATGAAGGTAAAGCGTTCGCAATATGGTAGTATTGTATACAGGCTGAGTCATTTTCCTGGGGTAGTAAAAACTATTTCGAAGCGTTTTTTCCCCTATGATAGCCACTTATTAGGAGCACCATTTAAATTTATTTTGTATTATACAAAGCGTTCCATAACTTGATGACTGATCATAATCATACTTTTTTAAATGGAACATTATATATATTATTACATTTTTGTTATTCTCCGAAGTTATTCGAAGAGTAATAAGGTACTATAGCCCTAAAATTTAAAGATTTTGATTTATTACCATTTTTCTGAAAAATTCAATGTTTCTATATAATTATGTTTTGCGAAAACGATTTATTAGATGAACACAGTTTTTGATAGTGTTGTCTATAAGAAAAGGACCAAGCATATTTTATTTTTTTTCAATTACTAATTCCATATGCAGAAAACTGGATTAAAATCATATGACAAATTTCTGTCCAGAAGTCAATTTTTTCAAATGGAACAGCCTATATATCGGTTCATTTCTGAATTGAACTAATTTTCGCACCAAAACATGTAAAACTGTATTACTTCAAAAGTTGCTATTACTGAGTTGTTGTCATTTTTAATATAAATTTGCCAACATGTTTTTTATTTGAATACTGTATTTTTCCACTAGAGGAATTTCAAAGAAATTTTTTATTAGTCTAGAGGGTTTACCAGCAGCGTTATCCTGGCACAAGATGCCTTTAGAAGAATAATGGATACTTTCTTTACTACTGGTAGTATTGCTTATTTAAAACCAGGGAAACCTAAATATGTGATAAATGATGAAAATCAATTACAAATTCTTATGGTAATAACAGAAAATCCACACGTCAGTACCCGTCAAATAAGTAGTTTGCGATAAAACTATCGTTGCAAGGACCTTAAAATAAAATAAAGGTGAACCGTAATAGATACTTTTAAATAATGAGTTACGCACCCATCATTTTGAAGCTAGAAAAGCGTTCTGCCAATGGGCAATAATTAAAATGAACGCCCAGGCAATTCGTTTTGATAATGTGTTATTTACGGATGTAGCTAAATGGAATTGTTAACAAAAGAAATTTTCACTATTATTAAATGAAAATCTTACTTCACTAATAAATAGATCATCAGCATAAGGTGAGTATAAATATAGGGAGAGGCATTCTTGGTGATCGGATAATAGGCCCGCATTTCTTTGAGGGTAGTTTTAAGGGCGAACTTTATGAGAAACATCTATCAAGAAATTCAGTGGAATTATTGGAAGACGCTAAATTAACGAAGAGATGTGTTTGCAACAAGATGGCGAACCGCCACATTCTATGCTACTGGTATAAAATATGTTAAATGAAATGTTTCTAGGGAAGCGACTCGCCCATGGAGGCCCTATTCACTAGCCCACTAGTTCTTTGAACATCAGAAAATTAGTTTTTTTTTATAGGGATATGTAAAAAGCAAATATTCGACTAATATTTAAACATATAAGTGCTCAACACCTTATTAATGTCGATTTATCATTTTGGAAGCGTGTTCAGAAATGTATAAAAGTGAATCAATATTCATTTGAACATTTGATCCAATAATTTTATTTTATAATTTCTGTTCCACTAATTACTCATCCATTCACGTAACAGTTCCTGTTTTCACACCTACTAATTTCAAGTTATTAATTGGTTTGGTTTTAAAATTTGTTTATTGTGCAAATATTTTATAAAATATATTGCCGTTATAGAGTGTATTGTAAATAAGATATATCTATTTTTTGTCATTTTCCCATTTCATAAAGAAATCATATCTCAAAGCTCATTTTTGGAATTCATTATAAAAGCTTGCTTGTCAACTGAGAAGCAACTTATTAAATGTCATCCATTCAATTGCCAATTTCGGATCACATACCATGCCTTACTATGCCGTATTCAAGTTCACCAAATTATGTCAAAAAACGTTGTAAAAATGAACTGTTATACAGGCTGTGCTGAAAACATTGACTTTTAGGCATTTAATTTAAATTCAGTTTTCTGCACACTCAATTAGTAATTAAAAATAAATAAATATGCCTGTATAGGGACCTCTTATTGCGAATAATACTACCCAAAATTGTGTCCATCTAATACGTTTTTTTAAAGCAATATAATTTTAGAAACATTGAATTTTTGATAAAAATGGTATAAGTAAACTTTAAATTTTAAGCCTATAGTATCTTTACTTTTTGACTAAGAATTCTAATGAATGGCTTCGAAATATCTTTTCTCACGAAGTCACAATATGTCCTCCCCAGAGAGATGACTCATTTTGTACATGGTCCACACCAAAGAACAAAAGAATGTGCATATTTGGAGAGTAATTAATTGAATTAAATTTCCAATACATATTTGCAATTATATTACTTCTGAAATGAAAGAAAAACATTCGTATCTAAAAATCATACTTGCTTCAGTTGACCAGTTATTACGCTTAATATTTCCGATTCACGGAAGTAACTTGTTTGAAATTTAAAGTTATAGTAATTTAATAATCGATTCTGGAGGCTGATCGGTAATTGTTTATGACCCATGTACTCCTTTAATTCTCTTACCATTTCTAAATACTTTCTGGATGAAGAACGCGTAGAAATTACTAATTCCATTAATTGCGCTGTAAAAATAAAATATTAACAAGTGATCTTTAATCGAAATCTATTTGCATCTTACAAATTAAAAAAAAGTTTAATATTTTAGACATTATCCAAATCAAAATCATAAATGGCTTTGGCATATGATTTACAAACAAAACGCTGGTAAAGGAAAACGTTGCTAAATATGTTCCGGCTCTTAATACTCGAAAATATGCTCCAAAAAAATCAAATTCATGAGTGTCGACTCTAAAATAAAAAAAACAGCATTAAGCAAATTCTTCATAGCTTATTATGTGGCTATATTATTGTCTGTAAGTCATCACAGGAGATGTATATTAAAATAAATTATATTAAATGTATATAGGGCACGTAAAGCTTTGCATTCAGGCGCCGCACGTAGGAGTATTTGCACTCAAAAGTCAAAATCGAGATGTTAAGTAAAATACTTACAAACGTATTAATCTTGAAGGTGGATAACGGGTCCAATATATTGGCAGCCAAAACCTTCCCTTCCGCTCGCGCCTCTTGTTGCAAAGTCAATTGGAACCCAATACTGTGAAATTTGTTTCTCTCGCTATTGTGGTTCAGTTTAGATAAAAAAGACACCTATTGAATATGGAAATGGAAGGTATGTACTTTATCTTATACCACAATTTTATTGTTTTGTTATTTAAATTATACGTTTATAAACGATATTTATATGGGTATATTTTTGTTAACCTCAAAGTTATGAGATATCATTGTTTTTATTTAGATGTCGGGTCTTGTTGAGCTATATTTCTTTATTTCTAACATTGTCCGCCGTCATCCGCCGAGTTGTTTTTCATTCTTTCAAACTTAAACGTTAAATTAGTTAAACTATTACAACATAACAATTTGTCGTTTTTTCTCTTACAGATTCTTCGGAAACAGTCAAAGAATTTACCAGAAGAGCACAGTATGACATTTTAAAACACTTTAAAGGAAAGAAACTGGATGAAAAGATTTAGTTCATGGAGGAAAAACTTGTAGAAGACAAAATGTCCAACTGATCGAAAAAGTGTTTTTAGTTGTGCGTTGCGCGTAATGATCTGCGGTAAATATACAAAACCGGGACTACCTCCTAAAACATTCGAAGAATTAAGTGATTGAAGTAAGCATCGAAAAACTCAGAAATTACGAGAGTTGGTATTTATTGAGGAGTTGATGTATACAGCTGGCATGAGTCAACCCATTTCGGGTAACAGCAAGGCGTCAAAATTAATAAAAGAAATGGTTTCCTCGCCAATCAGAGCTACGGAACTCTGAAAAGAGCTTCTGACCAAAGGCGAACCATTGTTAAAAAACATACACCCCAAGAGGCACTGATAATTTTTGTAGAAGGCAATATTAGTAGAAGACAGTGGGAAGTACTACATAGGAATAAGCTAGCAAAAGCATCTACCCTTGCCATTCCCTTATAGAAAAGGCAAATAAGGAGTGTTATCTTAAACAGGAATCTATACAAGTGAATGAAACATTCTCTGAGATCCAACTGCGAACATTACTTGACCACACTGCATTCTGACTGCATATATAAATATGTGGCAGAGGTTGTAGAAACTTGTTCCGAGAAGGAGCAACAAAACATAATGTTAATGTCAAACTGAGTTTGTGACAGATCTCAGCAGACTGAATTTAAACAAAAATTTCGAAGCAGTATCGACAGTGACCCAAATATTTGTCAGAGCTCCTTTGTTACTTTAAGAGTGGTTGTTATGATTCATGGAGAAATCCAGTCCCCTCCTTTGTCAGATTCTGTAGACCTATGCGTGAACGTTTAATCAATGAATCAAAAGATGTTACCAAGAATGAAATTGCATACAACAAAACTCAAGCTGCAAATCTGAGAGTAAGGAGGTGTCCACTCTCTCTATATAATATGCAAAATAAAGCATAATATGTTGCTAACAATGTTAAGCGAAAAAGTATGCAATGCTGCGACTGATGCTGCATCCACTACTCGATGCTATATTTGCGGACAGACATCCAAAGATTTCAATAAATTTATTGAAGCAGAGAAAGTAGGTGCCCAAGTAGTTAAGTTTGGACGCTTTATTCTTCATTTAAGCTTCTTCGAATCCCTATTACATTTAACGCATAAACTATCACTGAAAAGGTGTTAAGCGCGTACTGCCGAAGACAAAACAATTGTTTAAGAAAACGTTCAAAAAGCTTTTAAAGAAAAAGTGGGCCTCATTGTAGACATCCCGAAGCAGGGATTAAGGAATACAAATGACGGAAACACATCCAGGAGACTTTTCGGCAATCCAAAATGCTCTTCTCGAAACACTGGCGTCAATGTGGATTGGATTAACAGTATTGATACTGAGACATATGATTCGTCTTTATATTGTTTCTAAACATCTAATTAAGGTCCAACATTGTTTTTTATTTGATCATATTTCGAAAAAAAGCATAAAATGATTTTGACCGGTTATTGAGTGCAAATACTCCTACGTGCCTATAGCGACAGTGGCGTAAAGAGTTGTTAGATTGGCAGTGACAAACCTGTAAACACCAACTTACCATATTTATATTAAGACGTGAAAATATGTACAAACCCTCTCGACTTCACTGTCAGCCCGTTTCCCGTAGGGTTCATTCTAATTTGTATAACTATTAATTTAAAATTAATTGAGAGTCATCATTATTGAAAATATCGCTCTCACAAATAACGTGCCTACACAAGGTACGAGTACAGAATACAATCCCGAATCCCTGGATCTCGGGATACCGACCGTTTTTTGATCCCGAAAATCCCGGGACTGTACTTGGCTAATCTCGAGATTTTCGGGATAGTCACAAACAGGTCTAGTTTGCATTTCGTAATCCGTTGCGTCTTGGCAATGATCTTACCTAGATTACACTACAGGCACTTATTACATAAAGACAAAAAATCAACCTTAGGTACCCCGTAGGATAAAATGTATGTAACTTAGAAGGAACTTTCCCGCCCGGCATACTTCAACACAATACTGTTAAAGTAATTCCCCAACTGACCCGATCACCTCATATCATATTGTTGCGAGGTATTCCCCGTCAGGGATTCCCTATACGAAAGTATAGATACGCTTATTAGGATTTATTTTTTTCATTTATTATTCTACCAGCGATAAGGTTACGCAGGTTACATCATTTAAATTTAAAAGTCAGTTATCTGACAAAGTTATTTTAAATGTCGGGAGAATTTGTTAAACATAAAAAAAAAGAGTAATACGTCGTCAGCGTGGATCTATTTTAGTTGCGAAAGACGGGAATAATGCTAAATGGATCGACTAAGGGATTACATACACATTTGTCATCAAAACATAACATTAAGATTTTAGCTGACGTTAATCGTTTAACAGCTTCAACAAGTCAAGTTTCTGAAAATCTGAAGACAGCACCGCCGCCAGCTAAACGAAAGTTAGAAAATTATTTTACTAAAAGTGCCGACGATAGCCTGGATGATGTCTTGGCAGGAATCATTGCATTAGATGGATTTCCATTCAGTGTATTCAGACGATTTTAAAAAATTGCTCTTAGCGAAATACACGGATTTACCAAAATCAGCCGTCACAATTCGAAAGCGTGTTATGAATTACAGTGAAAAAAATCAGAAATCAAGGAAATGCAGAATTAAAATATTTTGAAAAGTCCATGTGAAAGATTCAGTTTATCTTTCGACGAGTGGACATCAACTTCCAATAAACAATTCATAGCTGTCAACGTATATTCATATAAAAAAATTTGCTAGACAGGCAAGACAGCCCTACCTCAGACTCAGATGATACTATAAATGAACCAGCTGCGCCTGCTGATTATATGAACGACAGCGATGATGACGACAACTTAGAAGACTAGACTATTCAGAATCTGGTTTAATCATAATGTCACAAAATGAACTTGCGCGAAAACACATACCAGTGTATTACAAAAGATCACCATTGAAAACTGAAACAGTACTTCAAAAATATGTGGAGATTGAACATGAAATAGAGCTGTCACTTCTTTTGGACTGTAAAACCAGGTGGAATAGTCTTCTAACCATGATGGAACGATTTTCTCTTTTAAAAACCTGCATTCAAAAAAGGCTCTTATAGATATCAATTATCCAATCCGTTTAGAAGATGCTGATTTTGACTTGGTAAATAAAATTGTTGATGTGCTGATTCCAAAAATTAACAGTAGAAACAATCTGTCGATGTCGGTGAGATGCTAATTTATGCACAGCTGATGCCGCTTTGAAATTTCTTATAAAACAATTGTCTATCAAAAAGTCAGCACTCGCCAATAAAACAAAAACATCCTTAGTGGAACGTATAAAGCAACGACGAAGTGATGATTTAACTGGTGTGTTGAATATTTACAAAATCCACGAAAAGATGATGAAAATCAGTTATTATCGGATTTGGAATGGCTTGACTTATTTTCAGTTCCTACACAGGCTTTAGTGAGGAAGCAAATAAAGAGTATTGTTAAAATACTAAATAGTCGAGATGACAAGGAAGAGGAAGAAAGGTCAGGATCACAAACAGATGATGAGCCAGGGCAACAAACCTCCCAACCCCAATTGACACTAATGGAAAAGGTACTGCTGGAAATTAATAAGAGTATGGAATCCCCAGATCCTGAAGTACAATGAAATGAATTGGGGTTGGTAAATAGTATTAGACGCGAAATGAGCCTGTTCGAAAATGGAGGAGTTCGTGGATATCACTTAGAATTAGCATATAAATATCTATTGTCTATTCCTCCAACCAGTGAAGAACCTGCGCGAGCGTTTTGAGCTGCTGCTTATGTTGGCAATAAACTATGAAGCAGGGTTAGAAGTCAAACCTTGGATGTTTTAATATTTCTGCGATTATATTTTCGAAATTCTAAATAGTTTTTTGTATTGTCTTTTTTGTTCCTTATTTTAGTATATTGCGTATTGTGTTGTGCAACAATATTAATAAATAATTTTTAAGAAATTGATTAATTTTTTTTCCATTTGAGCCCATTTAGAAACCACATAGCCTAATCCCGGGATTACGCATCAAAAATCCCGTAATCCCGGGATTGAAAAACATGCTCGGTATTGTATTCTCTAGGAACGAGTCTAATACAAAGTGTTTTTATCATTTATTTCACAGAAAACTATAGCGGAAAAATGTTTGTAGAACACAGTTTTCTTTATTTGGAGTTGCTTCATCGTACTTGATTAGAAAGAAAACTAGGAATGAATAACTTCGCCATAAAAGTACTATACTAAAAATATTCTGTTAAGAATGATGTTTTAAATTTTAAAATGTACTCAAACACAAAACTGTATTGAACTAAACGAAAAATTAAACTATACAGCGTGTCCCAGGATTGATGTTACAAGAGGTGTGCGGAACTAAAAATCTTTGAATCTGAATTTGGTCTTTTGTAAGTAAGCCCTGCTTGGGTTGAAACTTATTTTTAGTATAGTTTCGAGTTTGTGCAATCACGTAGGTCTTGACAGTTGAGCAAGATCTATTTCCGTTTCCGGTAAAGTACCATTCTCGTTCACAGTATGCTAAAAGATTACTAAGAAAAGTTGTTTAGAATAACAAACTATGGCCCTATACAAAATTTCAGGAAGATCCACCTACTTTGATTAAATCTTTATTTTTAGATTCAACAAAATAACATTATATTTATTCACAAATTAAGTGCACAAAATGTAATAATAGTATTGCTCTACAATCAATCATTTATTCAACATAACTGTCTCCTTTTTCTGCACACCATTCTATACGATGCTTGAATTAAACGTGTTGTAAATACTTTTTCTGTCGTTCAATGTTCTACGAATAATAGTTTTTTTATAAAAACACCTTTCTTGAATCTAAAAAAATATTTTATAAAACAACTTTTATTCGTAGAACATTGAACGATAGAAAAAGTATTTACAACCGTTTAACTTACGAAACTGATCTACAATAAATTCATTCAAATTCAAATTTGTAGAACAGTCTGATAAAGAAAAAGACAATTGGAGGCCAGGAAAAGGTAATAGTCGAATAATTGTTCTGTCACATTACAATTAGTAGTAACTTTTAGTACAAATTTTAATTACAGATAGATTATGTTAACGTTACAGCAGAGAATTTATGTTGTTCAGTGTCATGGGCTCCGAGAGAGTTCGCTAACAGAAGTGGTGCGGCAGTTTAACGAGAAATTTCCCAACACCAGTCTTATGCGTATGACTGCCATGGGAATAGTTAAGAAATTTCTTGCAACTGGCAGCGTTCTTAACGTCAAGCAAGTAAAAGAAATATGACGAAAGCAATGCCCCAACTATTGTTGCTATGCATTCGGTTGAAGAACACCCCAAACTATCATTGAGAGCATGTTCATCTAATCTTAATATTAGTAAATCCCAATTGCAAAGAATATACAAATCCAATAAGGTCAAGCCATTCACCCCAAAATTTGTGCACACTATCGAAGCAGGTGATGCAGATCGAAGATTATTATTTTGTATTACCATCGGGGAGAAATGTATTGAAGAACGAAAGTTTTATAAAAACATAGTATTTTCAGACGAAGCAACTTTTAGTACATTGTCGCTTCTGGTCTACAGAAAATCCAACCTTTCGGATCAATTGTGTTTCATATCGTTCTGGCATTATTGGACCTTACTTCATAGAGGGACGGTTAAATCAGGATACTTATCTACAGCTACTTGAAAGATTCAGGGAAGAGTACTTACATGATGTGCCGCTGACCTACATACAGATACATAAAAGTTAGTTTGGGCCATTCATAATATTGTAGAAATCTTTAGAACATATTTGTATTTTTGAAAACTATTGTAGGCCTACAATGTCCTGCAATAAATAGAAACGATGACCATTTATGATGTGACGTCGATTGTCTTCAGTGAAAAATGGCACAGGCAGTCTGTGTTTCATTTGAGACCAAAATAAAAGGAACATCACATGCAATAAATAATACTTTTAATATCGTGTTGCAATGTCACAGAAATAGCATAGGATAGCATAGCAATGCCAAATTTTTTACTGGTCTGTCAACACTTAAAACTTCATACGACTATGGTATGCTCTAAAATGGAATATGCTGTACTTGTATGGAATCCATATTACCAAACCTATAAGCTTTCATTAAATAATGTCTCGAGATGATTTTTAAAGTACTTGTGGTGTAAAGGCCACAACGCACATCTATACAAAGCATTTTCTCATATAGCACCTTACTGACGGAATTTTCAGTTACTTCTTTTGAAGCTCGACGTACAACATAGGCCTCACCATTTTCTTAGAAATTGTAACATAATCAGATAGGCGCTAGTCAGCTAATTTCAAAACTTAACTTTTAACCTTGCAATCTTCTCGTAATTCTGACACATTTTATATCGACCAGGCCAGAAGTTACTTGTTATCTTGCTCACAGATTTCTTTTATATGTTCTATGTATTCTGTGTAAATTCTGGTATTAGTTCAGAATGCGATATTTTGTATTGTTCCTTTAAGCATCTTTTACTGGCGAATTTAGAATAATTCCTTTAATTTCACAGCTGCTTCATTGCGCAGTTGCGTTAAAATTAAATTTTTAATTCTTCATTTATGCTATGTATTTTATTACACTTTTCTATTTTTTAAGTATTATTTATTATTATGTATTAACTTGCCTTCTTATTGGGTTACATTATTGGGCAATAAATATTCATTTATTTATAATTAATATGATTTCTGGATGCATTTCGGCTCTAAAAAAGTCCGTGTCAACTGTAAATTATTTCACATGTAATTTATTGTTGAAGTGACAATCCAAATCAAAACCATATAACTACTGCCATGTAGGTAACTGTTTAAAACTATAACGTATTTGCTTTTATTATTCCTCAATAACAGTGAATAATATTTTTAGGTTACTTTAATACAAATTCGTATTCGAGTATGTATTGAAACATGTAACATCTTTTTTGAATGAATGACTTAGGTATAATTTACTTTTACGGTAAAATATTTCCCTTAAATTTGCTCTCTAACCATGTATAAAACAACATTAACGTACTTTGCTTGTTAAATAATAAAATGTCTACTGATATGATTTCATTTAAAATATACGAGGGGCTTTCAAATTTAAACGGAAATTGTTTTTCATTAATTTACTACAAAAAAACAAAGTTACAACAAATGCTCTTATTTTTTCACATAAATTTCTTTCATTAAGGACGCATTTTTCCCAATGAATCGGCAGTCTTTTAATCACATTTTCGACAAAAGAACGCGGACGTTCTAAGAGCCAATTGCTCACAAACTGCTCGACTTTAGAGTCGTTGCTGAATCGCTCCTCTTAGCGCATCTTTTAAAGGCTCAAACATTTGGGTAAAGGTCTGAACTGTATGGAGGATGTGCAAGTGTTGCCTAGTGAATTTTTCACAAGTTGCAGCAACTATATAGGGATTCACGTTGTTTTCGAGCAACAGCACATCGGGAATCTAATCTTGGCGCCTTTGGCTGTCTTGTGGCATGTAAGGAACAATAAGCCGTGTTTACAGTATGGAAAGTCTATAAATAAGACGCTTTTGAAATCCAAAAAAAAAAGACTGTCAACGGAACCTAACATGCTGATATTTGCCTTGGCTTGGGTTGACACCTGTTTTTCACTTTTCCTCCGCCCTAAATTTGCTCTCTTACTTTCGGGAGTATAATGATGAGCCCATGATTCATCGGCAGTCATTATTCGATATAAGAAAATATAGTCTTATTCTTTGAAACGATCTCTTTGCGAACATATCTATATTGCTGAGTCAAATGGCGTGGGAACTTTACCAAATTCAAGATGGCTGGTACTTATTATATGAACACTCTCGACTCTTATTTTAAGCGCTTAACCAATTTCAGGCCATTTAAAGAAATATGCCACTGAAACATCCAAAGTATAATTCGAGAACTGTGCTTAAAAACCGTTTTATTATACGTGTCACAATGGACGGATAAAGTTTTTTTCTCGGACATGGTCTTCACTATAACTAAACAGCATTGAAAACTTATCCATCGGCAGGTTATGTTTCCAAGCCTTCCCTCGAACTACCAGATAAAAACTATCGTCTTCTCTGTTTTACTCTAGGAAGAACCGATAAACTTCCGCTTAATTTTGAAATCCTCTGTAATATTATTGAATTTACTTATATCTAAGAGAGATGTTTCCAGATTTCTGAAATTGCAAGTGATTAATAAATTATTAAAGACTAATGCTTTCAAATAAGAAAACGTAAAGATGTTCATCTAAGTATATAAAAATTTTTTTGCAATTAGTACCGTAATCATACCATTTATGTCACTAGTGCTGTAATAGGATCTATTACAGCACTAGTTGCGTAATAGAAATGGAACATTTAAACAGATTTATTTTAAGTTGGTCACATTGCAACAGAAATGGAGATGTCAATATGACATTTTGTAAGCAAGTTTGAGGTTTTTATATTGAAATTCATTGTAAGATTTGATATTTTTAATTAATCTTTGAAATAGTACAACTATTATAAACATTTATATTAACGTTTGAATTATCTTTCGAAGTGATAGTGATACCGTGTGCAGTAGAAACATTCTGTTGAAAATTATCAAAAATGTGTCAATTTTAAATTAACTTGTCAATTTAAATCTTGTGCCAAACCAAGGTGACAACCGCCACAAAATTTCCCTTGATTATCAAATTTTTGTCGTTTTGCTTTTACAAAAAGAGAAATTTTAAAACTAATTGCAAAAAATAGCATAAAAGACACGTTTCATTTGACATTAAAGCACTCATTCAGTTAAGAAACTCGTGGCTACGCCACTCGTTTCTTAAACTCTGAATTCGTACTTTGAAACGTCAAAATGAAACTTGTCCTTTAATATACTATTATAACATTGGGGTCAAGTCCGAGGCCATAACGGATAGTTAGCCACGGCCCACCGTGTTCAAAATCGACAAAGACGTGATCGTAATTAAAAAAGTTAAACATTTTTCATAATGCTCTAACTTGTTTGTATGCGACATCATACAACTTTTCACCTAGAATTGCTGTTTTATCTTTGTCAGAACACGATATATTAATTATCAAAAACTGCGAAATTAACTATATTTCTATAGGGTATATTTTAGTACCCGAAACGTAAGTTGTGTTTGTTATTACCTGAGCTAGGTATCTTGGTTGATTTAAAAGTAATTATTACGGTTGAAAGTACTTACTTTAAGGATTCAAATGGCATCATTACTTTCTAGGAAGCTGTTTTTATTTCCAGGAAACATCGGTTGTCTATAATCCTATGACAGCTATGTATAATTGAATTTTTAATAACGGTTACTGCTAATATTTGCTAGTCCGTGAATTTTTCATGAAATAAAAGATTATAGTGTAGGTAATTAAAAAGTTATTATTTTACCTGCAGAGAGGTGCGGAACAGGACCTAATGTATATAAATCTGCTATGAGTACCGTACGTATCTAATCTTTTATTAGAAATTATGAAGTGAAGTATAGTTTATTATTTTGTAAAAAAAACTTTGTAATTTCGCATAATTGTTTCTTCAATTAGTGTGTATTTACTTTTAATTAGCGTTTACTTAGTGATTTGGTGTTTAGTTAGTGTTTTTGGTGCATTTTCGGCGTTTTGCCGCTATGGAAATTACATATCTGGATCTACATCAGAAAATGATGGAAGTATCTCGTCAAGGCTTTTCAGTGAAGAAAATTCCTGTTTTGGACTGAACTTTTTCAAACAGATGGGGATGAAATTAGATATAGTGCGCTGGAGAATTTTACGAGATAATCGTTTTTCCCGCAACCTTACAAAGTGGTGTCATTTTGCTTGTTTTAAATAGTGCGGATAGTCTATTAATATCGACAAGTTTGACGAATATAATAAAGCCACTGCAAAATTATAAGTATCCTTGTACAATTGATACTTCATGCTACCTACATGACATAAAATTCTTATTCATGGGGTTGCAATTATTAAAGAAGTTCTATTGCCTATCAGTGAACTAACAGAAGAGTCAAAAAATAAGGACGTAAGAAAGTACTGGGACAGACATACGCAAAAAGTCAACCCCGTTGAAATCAATGAGGACTTATTCTATAGGCTCCTATTGACCTCAGATTCTCTAGATTTCATATCACTCCACAACATGCTTCTCTTGCTTGACCTTACAGGCGAAGACGAACTTTAACTTAAGGAGTACGAGTATAACGACGAAAGCAAAATGTATAGGGAAGACGCAAGTGAAGACTCGGATGGATGATTAGTTATATTTGTTTTGTTTGTATGTTGTCTTGGCTATGTGTATGTCAGAAATAGTTTCTATAATATTTCGTGAAATAAATCAACTAATAACTAGCTAAAAAAGCGTCAACCACCGTCTCCCTTTTACAACAACACCTCTAGCTCTTTATAACTAAATATTAGTAGTTATTTATTAATGAACAAATACCTTTCTGCTAAATATCACAGGAAGTAACGATCGTTAAGATCGTGATTCTGTAAGTATTTATTTCATCCCCTAAGTGATTGAAAGGGGTTGAAATCGAATGAATCTTAACCATTATTTATACATATTTGTACGGCATAAAATAATTTATCAAGATTCAATTTTTAACCTACTATTACAGAGTGATTAATTTCGATCACAAATTCGTTAATTTTTAACACTGTGGCAGCCATCAAACTTAAGAACAGGTCATGTATGTAACACAAAAGGAATGGATACCCAACCAGGACCGCATTAAAACAAAATTACAGGGGTCGTGCCTGAATTGTGCCTTATCATTATCCCTAACTACATTCACCTTCCATCAACAAAAAGAAGAGAACTGTTATGTTATTTATAACGAAATTCTGATTGTATTAGTACAGTTTTTTTTTTTTACATTCGAGGACAACATTTCCTTTTTAGATAGCAAGTTAACAGGTTGTCTTCAGTTGTGGGATATTTTCGAAACTCATGGCCTAATTGCAAGAAAGAAACATAAAGATAAAATATTATACATAGCTACACAAATGTCTTAAGAATTTAATAAAAATTACATATATTATATTTACAGGTTGATTTGAAATTCAAATTTGCTTAATGTCTAACCCTCCTAGTTAAATTTAGATTTCAAATTTGACACACAATTCGGTAAGAGTCGTTGAGAAAAAATCACATCTGAGCCAACCTTTATTGGGAATGCGCAAAAGTACAAGCAAAAATTCTTTTTCGTCCAAATAAGCGACACCCTAATTCATTATCGTTGATGACTGAGGTGGTATAATATGTATGATTATATATGTGTGGGTATAATATTATTGTATCTGTATACTATTACACAAATATTATATTTAGAAAAAAGAAATTAGCCTAAAAGAAAACAAATAGCACAATTTCTCGGAAATTTGAAAACATCTCTCACAATATTATCAATAAATAGTATTCTTACATCCAAACAAAAATTTCTTTTTTGAAGCTAAGTTGTATTTTTTTCTTTTCCTTTGTTGTCCTACCAATCACTACAAGACCTACACATGCCAGGATATGAAAGTAAAGAATATAACAGAACATTGTCAATATGACCCGGGATTTAACGTAATTAAAATTGTACACCTGAAAAGAAAAGAAAAGTTATTAAATGTATTATCCTCAGACTAGATTGGTTACTGATTTAATACTTTTTGAAATAGAATAGAAATTTTAAAAATATTTTTTTCATTTTGGAGGACATGTTGTTGAGGTTATTTCACGAAAAAAAATTAGTAAATTATTGGCTCCACGTTTCTACATCGCATTTGAGGAGTGTCCAGTCAGTCTGTCCAAAATAAGGCAGATAAAAGAAAGTAAAGTGAGAAAGCCAGTTTTTTAATATTGATCTTCTTTGTGTTTTCCGTCATCTTAAAAAAGGAGTAAATCTTTTTTTGTCACTCACTTCCCCGTCAGCTTATTCCGTTTTTGACACTCTCCAAATTAGGTCTAGTTAAACTTTTTATCTACTACTGATTAAATAACTAATTTCTAGCATTTCTAAAAAATTAAGTTAAATTTCTATTACTTGAACATTTCTAATTTTGAAAATGATATTTAACGCGTAGCCAAGCCTAACTCGAAATTTTCGGGAAAATACTGTGTTCTAGGGATTTGCAGTCTAATGTTCAACGACAGTTAAACGTTTGTGTAGGACACGCATTGTATTTGCATATTTAGTGAAGTGAAGTATATGTGTTACGCCCAAACAGCAAAAACGCTCACTGAGCGAAAAAAACAACCACATCGCGTTGTGGTCTTTGTAAGATAACCAAATAGCGAAATGAGAAAACTCTTCGCGCTGTGGCCGTTATTACCGACCACAACGCGTTGTATGCAATGCAAAAAACTACCACGCCGCGGTTTGGCCGATTGAGAACATCAAACACTGTTCAGGCACGTTTTGGTTTAGGCATGTTAGTTCGCTTAAGTGAAATAGTGCGTTTTTTGTTTGTTTTGAAACACTGGAATTGTGTGGCAAGAGCTGTATAATAAAAAAATAAATAATGCAGGATGCGTTTAACGAAAAAATTAAAAGCGTTATTGATAACATCAACGTTCGAAGTGATTATTTCAGGAAAAACCGTTATAATGAAATAGTGAAGGAGGTCAAAGAAGCAAAACATTTGAAAGACACCAAAATACCGCTGTCGACCCAACATTATCGAAGACTGAAGAGGTATGGCATAGTATCAATTGGGGAAAAAAAAAATTAAATGAAAAAACCGATGCAACACCGGCAGAATATTTTAAATATTACTGTAAAACTGAGGATATGCTTGACAGCATTGAAACTCTCCATACTGCAACTGGACATAAGAGACTAAAAGATATGCCTTCTTTTTAGAATATATACGTAAGTGTTTCTTTGTTACTTCTTTTAGTTATGGAGACTGAAATTAAGCAGAAATATTGTACCGCACTAGCGACGTAATCCATATCTATTTGTCGCTCTGTGAAAAAAGAACAATTTCACACAATGTCAAGTGGATTTTGATCGTTATGCAGACTGAACAAGATAGAGACCATCGTTCTATTTTGAGTTATCAAGACCATTTAACCAAATTTACGATACTCACCACTTAATACCATAACGCTGAAGAGGTCTTATATAATTTAATAGATATCTTTTGTATTATTATCCTCCAAAGCGATAAAGAAAGAAAATTTGCCAATAAAATAATTGAAAGTTTAACCGATATGTGGCCAGGTTTGAGACTTGTGCATGGGAAACCCCGACATTCCCAGACCCAAGGGTCGGTAGAGCGGTATAATCAGGATGTAAGGGACATGTTGGTTGCGCGTGGATGTTGGATAATGAAACTGAATAATGATCAGAGGGTTTAAGATTCATTCAAAGTAAAAAGAATCCCTCATTAAAGGAAGGAATTAAAAAAAGACCCTATGAAGCCATGTTTGGTAGTAAGCAGAGAACTGGGTTGTCAGATTCTTCGTTGGAAAAGGAAATATATGAACCTATAAAAACCGAAGAAGATTTAGAAAACATTTTGGATGGGATGACGCTCGGACCTGATCATATAGTAGAAGAAACTCTATCACAGTTTTATGTGCCATATACGAAAATTACGGGATGCTCCAGCCATGTAGAGAATGCAGACTAAAGGTAGACTCAATGTGTGGAATTGCAATTAAAAACGAAATAATATGTAACCGTTGTAACAGAACTGATGTTATTACAGAACAACGGAAAACCGAAAAAATTGGACTAGAAAAACAAGCAGAAAAACACTACCGCCTACCTCAGTGGGTCAAAACGTTATGGTCAAAGTTCCAAACGTTGACAGAGTACAATTTGTTCCTGGAAATGTCATAGCTGTGGTTCTAAACATTAATGAATCGTGTTTATATGAACTGGAAACAAAAGAAGGGGCGCTGAAAACTCTTTATAGTCGAAATGAGTTTACTTTCGCGGATTTCAATTTTTGTTACCTTCTTATTCGTATTTCTATTATTTATATAGAGATGTTAAGGCAGTTTCATTTATTATTATGTTGTTCAGTCTTCCGTATTTGCTACATGAATAAAGTAAGTAACTATACATAGTTAATGGTCTTTAAATTTCTTTTACGGTTTGTGAGATTTGGCATTGCGCATAACGCGTTGTGGTCGGTAACACCGGCCAGAACGCGAAGAATTTACTCATTTAGGTGTTGGGTCATCTTACAATTACCACAACGCGTTGTGGTTGTTTTTTCGCTCAGTGAGCGTTTTCGCTGTTTGGGCGTAACATATACATACGTATTGGTGCAAAGCGTTGAAGCAAAATTTAAAGTATTTAACACTTAAAGGAAAAGTTGAAATTAATTGCTGCAGTGGAACATGGTGAAAAGAAAAAGAAAGATATTGCAAAACAATTCCCGCTCACACTTTATCGGCCATTTTGTAAAATAAGAACAAACTTTTAGAAAAAAGAGATGAGTATGATTTTAGTAGCAAACGGAAAAAGCTTACAACTTATGCCAATAGTGATATTGATGATACTATGCTTAAGTGGGTTACTAAAGCACGTGCTCTCTTTGAAAACCTAATTAGAGAAAAAGCTAAAGGTTTTGGTTTTGCTGGGGCGTGAAGAATTTTCAGCTAGCAATTAGACACGTTTAAGAAAAGGCATAATATCGTTCAAATGTCGATGTGCGGCTAAAGTGCTTCTGCAGATTTGCAATTTACTGATAACCGGCAAAGAAACTGCTTATCCGATTTATTCATGTAATACGAAACAATAATACATTTTTAACGCAAATGAGACGTGAGTTTTTTTATAAATATTTACCCAACAAAACCCTAACGTTTAAAGGTCAAACATGTTTTGGAAGAAAAAGCAGTAAGGAGAGCTTTACGGTGATGGTTGGAAGCAAAATTATATACTGAGAAGTTGACATTGTTTGTTGTTGGCAAAACAAAATCCACGTTAATGCTTTAAAGGAATAAATTCACTTGATGTGGAATACGAGTACAATGAAAGAGCGTGGTTAACAGGCGAAATTTATGAAAAACCTTAAAGTAGAATATTTTACTCCTAATCTGACTGCTCTTTTACAATCGATGGAGCAGGATATCATAAAAAAACATTAAAAAACATTACAGAAAAAGGATTGTCATGAACATTTTAGCCCATATGGAAGAGGCAACTCCAACAACTATGTTACTACTTGACGCAATTAGGGACTTGAATAAAACCTGGCACGTCGATGTAAAGCCATAAAAAAAGCCAAATATTTCAAATAAGCAGACTTTACTAAAGATGAACTGATGCTGGAAGCTGATGACTGAGATGACGAAGATGACCCCACTGTCTCAATTAAAAAAGTTTTGAACCTCATATTTGAAGATTTCATTAATGTTCATGATGGTGAACATAAAATGGGTTTCCCAACAATGAAGGCATTTTAGAAAGCGTCATAGGAAGTCTTGTTTCTAATGAAAAAGAAAAAAAAATTTTTTTCAGTATATATGTATTTATCAAAGATAAAAGTCGGTAATCAATTGAAATTTTGTATCGTCCAGAACAAATGTTTAATATCCAGTATACAGCTTTTTAAGTTTAGTGGAAGAATTTGTAGACCAAGAAAAATTGTCCAATAGAACCCAAAGAAAAATTACTCACTTTTTTTGTACATAAATCTAGTGTTTTCTGCGATACAACTTTTGTACTATGCATACATATGTATGTGCATTCTGTCATTACATAATATGTATGTAAATGAAAAAGCCTTAATTAAATGTACTTTTCTCTAACTGAATTTTCCATAACTCGAATTGTACTTTCAGTGTCTTGAAGATTCGAGTTATGAAAGATTCACTGTATATGATACAGAAAAATATTAATCATGTTTATATTTGCCGTCAATATATTTATCAAATTTCTGTTACAAATTTTTATCAATATTATAGTAGTTAATATTTTAATGCTTTTATTAGTTAATGTTGATTAATTGACATAGATAATATTATCGAAATGTTTTAATTTTTTAGTTTTGAGTTCATTTTGCCGCTAAATTACGAAAAGGTATACATATATACGTCATGAGTACAACATCGACACATGATTGGACCTCCAATTAGCACATAGTGGTTATAGAAATGTGATTGGCGCGCGCATGTATTTCTGTTGCTTGAGATAACCTTAAAAATATACTCCTAAACTATTCTGAAACTGAATAAAATACTCTACATATAGAGTGATGCAGATAACTAAAAACATTCATTTCAAATTTATTATTCTTATTAAGAATGAAACATTTTCCTATTGTAACCATAATAAAGTATACGCTTGATTAATAAATTGTTACCTCTCTTGCGTGTCTGCAGTAGCGTATGAATGTAACGAACCTAAAGGCCTTCAGAATTGCGATGTTTTGCAAAATAGAAAACATAACTTCGTTATTTCCACTTTTTGAAAAGAGATCTAAGTGCGTTGGTAACGAAGAAATCAAATCAGGAATAAAGAACGTAAAACCGTATCGCCTGAAAAAGAAGAAGGAATTATGAACGAATTAGTTACATGTTAATAATAATAATAATATGCACAAAATTAACTCAATGAAAATTAGGTACACGACGTTTGACCATATTATTTGAGCCATATAAATAATAATAACAAAAGTTGTTCCAAATTAAGTTTTAAATACTGAATAATTTAAACCTGTGAGCAAAAGTCGGTCAAAATTTTGAAATTTTTTCCAAAAAATTATTCAAATTCAATCTTTAAATACTTTCATACTCTTAATATCAATCAAATTGAATCACACCATTGTATTCAGAAAAAATATCTCTGCCAAACTGTTAAAAAAAGTGTTTATTTAAAGAAAAATGAGTACCGCTTGCCAAAAATTACGTATTAAAAAAAATAAAAATTATACAATTATGTAGTATTTATACACCTATCTTATGTGGTTTTTGAATTACTGAAATCGGATTACTAATATAACAGAGTTATAGGGTGGTGCGTTTTTCGTAAGACAGACTGTATGTGATATAAGATTCACAGAAAGTATAATAAAATAAGGGAATTGAACATTATGAAATTAAGAAATCTTTATATTAAAGAATGCTAAGGAACTATAAAATACGTATAACGTATTCAATTTGTTAAATTATATTCCTTAGTGCTAAAATAAAAAATATATTGGAATTAAGATTCAATATGAATAGCAGTTTGTGGGAAATATCTGGTAAATTATGCATTTTATACAGCTTTATTAAGAGTATAAAAGCATTTCGAGCTACATTTGAGTCAATTTGATAATATCTGATGAATGTACAGCAGTGAAATTCAGAACTTTCGACATGTCGGTTGTCGAACCAAAGGAGAGATTCACCCGTGAAAGAAAGAGTCGAATAATCACGCGATTCAGAAGTACTGTCAAAAGGTTGTCTTACAAATAATTTGTCAATCATCTTTATGAATATTATATATCTTATTTTAGAACCGCTAAACGTATGTTTCGCAGATATACGAGGTATGTCTCAGAATTAATGAGAATGATTAATTTTAAAGTGTTTTACTGAATGTATCATTCCATTCTTGGTAACAATTCTGGAAGTCTTGTTAGCGTTAGTGAAAGATTCATTGCTGTTTGGTTTCGCCGGAAATGCGTCAGAGCGCATAAACTTAATTTTTTTAAATGACTCACCCTATATATTTTTGGATTTTCTAGTACTGCTTTAAATTGCCTATTCAACTGTTTTCTCTTTTTCAAAATTGAGCCAATAGTTTTTGAGTTATTAATTTTTTGTGACAAAAAAAAATCACTTTCTCATTGTTTTTAAAAATAAAAACATTAACTTTGGTGGTGCTTGTCGCCAAGAACATTTTTCATCATTTGGTATTAGTTGCAGTCGACAATACCGCAAGAAACTTTGTTTTTTCAAAGTCTACTTCCCGAAATTTTCACATAACAAAAACTTACTTTTTCTAAATGGAACGTATTTTATGGTGGCATTTTGTTCCCTTTTTTATTTTCTTTCTTTTTTGTTGACAATGTCCTATACCTGTCTTTTGTAATTTCTGAGATAATCACTATAGAAACAAACAGCGGTCAAATAAAGAACTACGAGCGCTGTGATATGCACCCCAATATTCGTCCAATAAATGCTGGAATGCGATCGACTTCAAAATGAAGTATTCTTATGAAGAGTTAATAGATATGATTGACGTGTTGGGTGAATCTGAAAGAAACTCTTTGCTAGCATCCAGACCTTATGCACAGCGATCCCTGGTAGAAGTCAACCGAAGCCAGAAACCTTCGAAAGTATAAAGGTTCGAGTGAACAGAAAGTATTAAATATGAAAAGAAGGGCACACTAATAACTGGTGAGGATAATAAGTTTATGGTACTTACGAGTGTAGTCGAACACCTCACGTACTAGTACTACGAAAATAAGTCGTCAGTTAGATGTAAGTCAAATTTGAGAATCCAGAATAATTAGGGAATATGTAATTTATCCATAGCATATTCATACACAGGGTTAGATGAAAGACATTTTCAGAATCCCTTACATTTTTTGTTAATGGGCAGCAGATAAATCAGCCTTTTCAATTTTTTATTGTTTACCGACGAAGCCACCTTTTATTAAAATGGATACGTTAATCGCCACAATTTTCGGTTTTATAACACATAAAATCCCTCACTGCAAACATTCAATACATAATTGGACCTTACTTCTTTGAGGAAAATGTTAATGGAGAAGAGTATCTTCGTTTTCTACGGACGGATTTCAACACTTTTTGAAGACTTAAACATTAAAATCAGAAAAACGTTTACAAGAATATGTAAAAACGTTTTACGCAACGTTATTACTTCTTTCGAAAACAGAATACCTCACGTGCATTGCACAAAGTTGTGGTTATGCTGAATACATTCTTTAATGAAATTGGTTTTTCTTACTTTTGATTGTTGTTACGTTGCTCAATAGTTTTAGGTTACTTAAATGGCTTTATTTTGTTGTTAAATTTTTTTCTATCAAAGTTTTAGGATATCAATTTATAATTTTGAAAAACTACAGCTATTATGAAAGAAGACGAGCAATTAGGCAAATTAAATTAAAGACAGCAGCATTGTTTCATGCACCTTTTAGTGGGGCGGCATCTTGAAATATGTCAGTAAACACAATCTTTATTTTATTTCGTTGTTAATCAACAGTGTAAAAAATGACTGGATTAAAAAACTGAAATGCGATGCCCTTCATTCTGTAAAATTATTACTTTTGGGATAGTTGGATTTAACCTTTACTTTGTTTGACAGTTGACTGATGAAGTCGGGCCCAATGCCAGCCTTCCATTGGTTGAACGAATATTTGGGTGCATAGAACAACAGCGCTCGTATTTCCTTATTTGACCGCTAATTGCTCCTATAGTGATTATCTCATAAATTACTAAAATAGGTATAGGACATTGTTAACGAAAATGAAAGACAATTAAAAAGGAACAAAATGCCACAATAAAATATCCGTGTGTTCCATTTAGAAAAAAATAAGTTTTGGATACGTGAAAATTTCGGAAAGTAGGCTTTGAAGAAGCAAACTTGTGTGAGGTATTGTCTAGCGCAACTTATAGCAAATGATGCAGAATTTTCGTGGCCATACGCATCGCCAAAGCTAATGTTTTTACTTTTAAAAACAATGAGAAAATGATTTTTTTCTGAACATGTTTCGGTAAAATATTTTCAAAAAAAATTATAAACTCAAAAACTATTGGCTCAATTTCGAAAAAGATAAAACCGTTGAATAGGCAATTTAAAGCAGTACTAGAAAATCCAAAAATATATAGGGTGAGTCATTTAGAAAAATTAGGTTTCGTGAATTTCCAGTGAAACCGGAAGTGCGTCAGAGCTTAGAGTGTTTTTAGAATATGCGCCACAATCAACTATGAATCTTCCACTAATTGTTTTTTCTGTTACTTAAAACACAAAAGACCAATCGAAGAAGCGGCTATTAATGACTCACCCTGTATATATAAATACTTTATTGTATTTGTGTGAATTGATATCGCAAGATTAATTAATTTACTCTTAAATAAAACTTTTATTTTGTTGACTTCAGGAAATAAATATTATTATTATTTTATCTCACTTGTGAAACAACATATTTCTTTCTCTATTTTATGGAGGCGATTTTGAATTCACTTTAGATGAATATAAGAGATGTAGCACGCATTCGACATGTTATTGAAATGGGTGAAAATTCGCAAGGAATATACGAGTTCTGAATCCCTCTGCAGATTGATTATCGAATATTCTTGAAATATTCATGTAACACATCTATATTATATATTAATAAAATAAAAATATCATAAACCTTAATTACATGGCAATTTTCTTTGGTTCCATTACTATTCGGTGACTTTTGCTGTCTATATAACCAGTGCAAAAATTTATAATTACGTCAAGGCAACATATTAGATCGAGAAATAATCTTAATACTTTCCATAATACTACGTTATTGAGATTGTGCTTAATTGGAAAATTATACGAAGCTAAATCGAGGGGTATAACAATAAAGATTAAAAAAAATATAAAAACCATCATAGTCTCCCACCATCGCCTGAAAAAAATAAAAAAGGAAGTTAGAAAATAGTTCATATTATAAATATACCAGGTGATGTGTAACAGCAGGTACGCCCAAAATATGGGCATTGCAAAAAATAAAATGATTTTAGAACGGCAATATTGCAAAACTACATATATTGGCTTAAGATAATTATGTGTAAGTGAATTAAAACAGTTGAAATAAAGAAGTTTCACAAATTTCATTGTTTATATTGCTTACATATGTTTCGGTATTTTCCTAGCAATGTCGATGTTGCACGGACGATCAGTGCATTTCCGAAAATCTAAATCTGAGTATAGTCCAATCATTCTGTCCGAAAATAGTCCCTGAATTAGAAAATGAACCGACCAAGTCAATTTTATTATATGTTGTTGGGGAGGGTTAAGACAGCCTCATTCCAAGTTTTCGACTGGATACTCCTTGTGCATTTTCCGCCATCTTGAAAATAAGGGTGTATTTTTGTTTCCGTTGTAACTCGGCTCCTGGTCGTCCGACGGGGAAGTTGTTTTGGTGTTTTTTTTTGTTTCTTTTTTTATTCTCTACAATTTATTTCATATAACTTTTACACCTAACATCGACCGTTCTCGAGATATCGGCAAAAATAGGAAAAGATTTGGGGTACGAACTCGGTTTTTATTTTTCTTCTTTTTTCTCGTCACACAGCAAAAAAGTGTTTATTATCAAACTTGTAGAGCACGTTCGTACCTAAAATTCCATATTTTTGTTTTCCCCATATCTTCAAAATTACGAGTTCTTGCGCGCCGCAAAGTCGGCTGTACCTACTGTATTTACGCCCCCCCCCCCGGCCCTTTTATATTGTTTGCCTGCAAGACATCTGCGTCCTTTCAAAGCCGAGTTGGTCTTTGTGTTCTTCGGGTTTCCTCGACTTACGCACACCATCGAAATTTATAAGTGTGCCAAACTGAACCGAACCGAGGGTTCTTCCACCACTACCACTACCAGTTGTTTCGAAAATTTCAGTGCGAGCGTACGTATTTCCTATCGTTGTGAAAATATACAACTTGGTGATAGATATCTAAAACTAATTGAGGGTGGTTTTGTTTTGCATAAAGTTGTTTGGGGTCGTGTTGGAACATTCGGCCTCATCTGCCAAAAATACGTGAAGTACGTCTAAGAGCATTATCAGGAGAATATCATGATTATAGTCGATGGTTATCCAAATGACACGAGCATCGCAGGGACAAAGATATCGGAAAGACTACGACGTTTAAAGGAAGTACCAATCGCCTGAATTCACAATCAACTAGACTACAACTCCAACAGTTAGTCAAGAAAAATTCCTTGCAAGAAACATCAACAAAGACAATTTCCTAAAATTCATTTTACAAACGTTGGGTTCAACGTTCTACAAGTTTTCGAGGACGCAGATACGTTGATTGTAACCACGGCACTGGAAGAAGCGTCTAAGTATGACTCCGTTGAAATCATCAGCGAAGACATCGATCTTTGGGTTCTACTTACAGGACTGGCACAAGACCATCCAGGACAACATACAAACAACTTCCCCGTTAGACGACCAGGAGCGGAGTTACAAAGGCAACAAAAATGCACCCTTATTTTCAAGATGGGGGTAAATGCACAAGAGATATCCAGTCGAAAACTTGGAATGAAGCTGTCCTAATCCCCCCCCCCCCAACAACATATAAAAAAATTGGCTTGTTCGGTTCATTTTCTAATTCAAATGTATTTAATCACTCTACTAGTACTACATAAATAAGTTTAAAGAGTATCGAAAACTTTCGGACCGACTATTAAGGTTACATCAACAACGTCGAGACGACCATTGACCGATTGACCGAAGAAATGATGAGAAAGCAACTCGGATACCTTCTACTATGGTCATAGATGGCAACTCTCTTTCCTGTCTATCTGATATCACTAGCCTTCGCTACTAGCTTCAGATCAGTTTTCGCATCCTCTCGGAATACTGCACCTGCCTTGTCGAAAAACGTTGATACGCTGATACTGTCTATTACCTATTGCGTTTGTAAAGCCTGCTCTAACTATGGGTGCTGACCTTGTTCCGACCTTTCTCATCAAAGACTGTAGACTTATCTTACAGCAACCACTTTTGCACATTTTCAATTTAGTTTTAAAACACGAAGTCTATCCTAAGCGCTGGACATCTACCCGTGTCTTAAGAATGGTAATAAAAATAAGACTGGAAATTACAGTCCCATTTCTATTATATTGAACATGTTTGAATTTATACTGTTCAAACGAATATACAATGATGTATCGAATTATTTAACAACGGTTCAGCATGGATTCGTTAAGGAAAATCTACTACCGCCAATTTGTGCTTAGTTATACATTATGTGTCTGGGTGTTTAGATGTACGTGATCAAGTGGCCTCGATATATACTGACTTCTTTAAAGCTTTTGATCAGATTCAGCATACATTAATACTTAACAAGTTGAATGACTATGGTATTGCGGACAACATTATTCAGTTAATTTAATCATATTTAACCGATAGACGCAACGATATTGAATATCGGGGTGTCAGGTCCTTCGATTATATTTATATTATTGGAGTACCTCATGGCTCGATAATAGGGCCACTTCTATTTATTGTTTTTATTAAAGACGTCGTCGATGGTATCTCTTCGAAATGTTAGCTGTATGCAGATGATATAAAAAAAATTCATAGCATGTAATTGGTGGAGGATTGCGAATTGTTACAAAGAGATCTGGATTCCATTTGGAACTGGTGTGAAAAAAACACAGTTACATTTAAATATAGATAAATGTAGAATTATGATATACAGTAGGAAGCATTCCTCGACTGTGTTCAGGTATTCGATTAACAATGTCGAACTATCACATTGCGTGATAGTAAAGAACCTTGGAATAACCTTTGTTACTGTGTTGTCATTTAATGTGCAACATTAAAAATGAAGTGTTGAAGTTACTTGATTTTCTGGCACGTAGGTAATGCTAGGGATTTCCCTGAAAATGACGCACTTTATTTGTCTCTAAAATTCCTTCATTAGGTCTAAATTGGATACTGCTCTATTGTTTGGAGTCCATATTATAAAAAGTATACTAATCTATCGAGAGTGTACAACGTAATTTCAAAGACACTATTTTATATAAAACACGGGAGTTACCTTGACCATGGTTACTGCTGAGATCATTTGTGTACAAAATTCGACTTCATGTCCTTGCAATCGAGAAGGACTATTTCTGGAATTATTTTCCTACACAAGTTGATGAATGGCGCCGTATTGGATTCTATCTTATTGGGATTGTTGAGTTTCTCTGTGCCGCAGCCTGGGATTAGGAGCCGGCCTACATTCTATGTACCATCAGTCAACAATAATCATTATTTGATCGGTTCTATCAATGTATGGAATTTCTAACCATTTGTGCTAAGACATTGACTTACTTAATATATCGCATGTAGGGCTGAGTAGTTTTTGGAGACGTAAGCTTTCATTATATTAACTGTTTTATATTAACACTGCTGATATACCGTAGTCGACAATTTTTAATTTCTGTTTATTATACATGGGCGAAATAGGGGAAGTGGATCCGATTTCACTCAGACTAGACCGACTCGTGTTTTGTCAGCTCTCGGGGAAACCGGTAGGTAATACGGTACCCGAGAGCCGACAAAACACGAGCCGCTCTAGTCTGAGTGAAATCGGATTCCCTATTTCGCCCATGTATACTGTTTATACTTCTATACTATAGTCCGTCTCAACCTTATTATGCAGTAGAGGTCTTATGGGAATTGATTTCATGGTTGCCAAATCGTCTCATTGTATAATGTCGTTGCAGTTCCGGTTCAATATCTGACATTTTTTGTAATCAAAACATAACCTATACGACTGTTTGTCATTCAATTGATGCATACTGCATACAAAAAATTAATAGTAATTTGAAAAACTAAAAGGGGAGAATATATGGGAAGATGGATTAGTTAAAATATTTGTAATAATATAATCCTTTGGGATTGTTCTGTAAAAAATTATTTAAAATCTAACTGAATATAGTAAGCCAGAGTAAGTGAATTAATATTTCAAAGAAACACTTAAGGTATACAATTTTCTTCGTTACTGAATATTGACATCTTAATCAACTAACCACTATAAATTCAGACCAAGGCAAAGTTAATCACAAGTTTATTTTTCATAAAAAAACTTTTCTATTTATAAAAACAACTTAAATAATACATATTTATGAAAAGAATAACAATAACCACACACAACATGTACTTTTATTTTGTAATATGTTATATGACTTATATAGTCTTATTGAATATTAATATGTTAACCTACATTGCGTTATACACATTTAAAGACACAAATTCCTCACAAATTCATTTTGCAAAAACATATTTTCCCATTTATAAGAACAAGTTAATAATACATGATAACATTTATGAAAAAACTAACCATGACCATACAAAGGAGTAGTTACACATATTGTTTAATTTTTCTTCATCACTTAAAGAATCTTGATCTGATGATGAATGTGTGACGTTAATTATCAACTCTTCAACATCGTCTTGCAAGTTGGCAAGGTGGCCAATGTAATTCCGCCAGTTGTTCACTGTTACATTCTGATAACCCTTCACAATTAATTGTTCAATATCTCTTTGTTTGAATGTCGTATTGGGCATTTCAACGTAATGCTTAACTTGGGCCCACACCATTTCAATTGGGTTTAATTCACAATGATAAGGTGAAAGCCGAAGAACATTCTTTGCAAATTCAACAATTTTGTTTCTCTCATACTGAGACCTAACCTCTGACACAAGCCAGTAAATCTCTTTTTAACATGTTATTATCAAGTGGAATATTCTTCTCAGTGAGCCATTCAATAATTTGGTCTTCTCCGTGCTACTGCTGGAAACTTTTCTAATTTACTCGTGTGATATGAGGCATTATCGAGACCAACAACCGAGTTCTCTGGTATATTTGGAAGCAATTTATTCTTGAACCAATCTCCATATGTATCTGCATCCATTTCGCTATGAACATCAGCAGTATTTTTCTTACAAATAAATGTACATTCAGGACCAATAATAAAACCTTGCTCGCCTCCAGCATGAATTAATGGAAATCGAGGCCCAAGACCACTTGGTGATTTTAAACCAGTGCTGAGTCCTTACGTAAAAGCTTGTCGACTGCTTTGAACAGTAACGTCAGTCCACTTTTTATTTACCGAGTGTCCTGCATTCACTCATGATTCATCAGTATATATTATAGTTCTACCTAAAAATAAAACAATCACAATCAAACACAAGCAAAAAATAAATTGCATAATGAACATAAAAGTATAACAAATTAAATGATAAACTATACCTTCGTCTCTGAATTTTCTGATGTTTCGTAAGTATTTATGTCTCCACCTAATGATGTCATCTCTTTCAATAAGAATACTCTTTCGTCCCACTTTTTAAAATTCAAAACTCATCATGTAGCAATCTGTAAAAAGTATATGTGTATGTATATAGGTTATCACGTTAATCAGAATTATAGATCTAGGTATGCATACTTACTTTTAAATGCTTGAAAAAGATAATATGCTTGCTAAAAAGAACGATTTAACAGCAAATTATATATAGATAAATTAAAGACAATATAAAGGTTTACACACTACGGCAAAAACTGACAATTGACAGCAACGATTACTCATATACCCATCATATACTTTGCATAATAGAACTTGCAACAAGGCAACCGGATATAAAGATGTCGTTATTAAGAGACTACTAAAGATAATAAGAGATGCAATATCCCTATTAAACCTGTACTGCATAATAGGGTTGAGACGGACTATAGCTATCTATCCCATGAATTGTAAATGCAGCGCAGCGGTGCCTGCTTTCCAACAGTGGTGGGAGAAGCAACGCAGTCGGGGGATATTCACATTTCGTAGGAAACGTTTGCCGGGTGTACTTGGCAGCCTCGCTATATGTTTGTCTTTACTTTATTTCGCTGTGCTCTTTTCCTCTTCTACTTTCGTACCAAAAATTAAAATTTATCGACTACGGTATATTCTTACTACATAGATTTATGTATAACATTATAATATTTTTTCTATTGTCTTTTCTAGTTCTTTGTATGATGGTGTTATAAGTAGTTAATACTGTTGTATAATACATTATTATTATTATTATTATTAAAAGCGGTTGTTAATTAATTAATTTCTTTTGGTTTAAAAACCTTTTCGCTCCAATTCCAGTAAACGAAATAAGAGACATATTTAAAAAAAAACTTAATTAACAGCCAATTAGTCGAGAAAGAAAAACATCATATTCTGGATATTATAAATGTATGCACAGAACAAATTTTTATTAACCAGAAAACCACAACCTTTTAATAAAACACTAACACCATTCATATCAAAAGATATGGATGAACTGAATAATAATAAAAAGACGACATGAAGAACATAATAAAATGCCATGCAGAATACTACAACAAAACACACAACATTAGTACCATTACTATCTAAATTTGTTAATGATGCATTCGTATATCTCTTAGGGCCATTTGTACCGTTTATAATTTAAACGGCGTGTAACTAATCTCTGTTTAAATTTACGTTAGTATTAAGTTTCGATTGATTTGCACCGTATAATATTTTTCGCCAGTTAAGTAAACCAAGATTAAAGAAAAGCAACATTTGGCAACGTCTTAAAAAAATTCGCAACTAACTTCACATGCGAGGTAAATATGTTTTTTTAAGGTTATTCTTGTTTTGTTTTTCTGAATAACCTGCCTGATTTGTGATTTCCTTCATCCTTCATATTCCCTCTATTTTGGGCTTGAAACAAAATGGATCAAGTCCATCACGAACAAAAAAAAAGGAGTAGGTCATCTAATTTTTCAAGTGATGAAAAAATGTTGATCGCAAATATTTGCTTGGAATACAAGCATGTAATTGAAAATAAAAGGACCGACCGGGTTACATCAAAGGCGAAGGCGAATGCGTGGCTAGATATTGCCAAAAAATTCAATTCAGCTGTACCGAATGGTACATATAGAGCGGCGGATTGTTTGCGACGATTCTAAGAGAATAAAAAAAAAGAAAAATTGCAGCCGAAGAAAAAAAGGAAACATATCGTACCGGAGGTGGCTTACCTAAAATAATAAAAAAAGGATCCATGTCATGATGTGGTGCTATCCATTATGAACACCAAATCAGTATTTGGATTAGACAATGGTGGATTAGATGGAGATGGAAAATACCTTAACAAATCTTCACAAAATCAAACCACAGGCAATGTAGTATTTGAATATAAAGATAACACTATTGAAGATTATAGCAGTGATAATACTGAGGTTAATACAGTATGTATTTATTTGTTTATAACACATAAGTTTTTTAAATTAATAATATACTTTTCGCAGGTGGCCCAAGAAAATGAAGTATTGGTAAGCTTGAATGAAAATAGCTTGGAGGTATGTTTATGCAGCCAGAAAGCAGTGTTTCAATATTTTTCGAAGCAAATGCAAAGAAAAAATTTAACTCTTAATGTTTTTTTTTTGCAGACAGTACAAGAGGACCCTGCATTCTCACAGACTTGCCCAGAAAATAATGCCAATAATAATAATGTATGTGGTGTTGTGGTGATCTATACAAGTGTCACTATATCATGTATTGAAGCTAGTATTCAAGCTGTTACCACAGCTGCTGCTACTACTACTATGCCAAAAATATCACAGTCCCCTTCTATGTCCATTTTTGTATGATTTTTGTGTACAGAATTACAAATTTCAAGCCACAAAAATGTCAAAATTCAAGCAAAAGTCACAACTGGTCACAATAATACAACAAAATTAGGTTAGAAATAAAAATTAAGCCGCCAAAATTGACCGTTTAATTTAAGCCTCGTTTATACTAATTTAATCCTAGTTTTGGATACGGCGCAAGAGAAATTTACACTTTAACTACAGTTTAGCGTTAAACTTAGTTTAACAACAACGGTGCAAACGGCCATTAATGATTTAAAGGGACTTTTATAATATAAGTATACAAGAAACGTGATAAAACAAACCAAGAGAATTACCAACCTATATATTTACTTTCAATATTAAACAAGATACAGATAAAATGCATAAGTACAAATCCCAGTTTTGGAACACCTACCAACACGTAATACATATAGTACACACAAAATAAATATGCTCTTCAAAAGAAGTCTAGGACCGTATCAGCACTTACTTATTAAACAGTGTAAAGGACCAATTGAAAAAAGGAAATATAGCCATCAAATCTTTATAGATATGAAGACAGTGATTGATACTAGTTCTAAACAGAAGCTAATAAATAAAATACAAAAAAAAAATGGGAAAAAGCAGAAAGACTTAATAGACACACGTTTCTTTCAGAAAAGAAACAAAACACATAGTAAATAACACCCACAGTAATTACCTAAAGCCAGAATACGAAATACCATTGGTAGAATATCTTCCACCCATTTTGTAATATTGTATAGTCTGTTTCAAATGATAAGAACATAACTTGCAACGGCTCTAATGCTTTTATTGCACCACCTGCGACAATAACTCATTCATACGTTGCAAATAGGTAAACCGTCCGTACCCGTTCAATAAAGAGACCAGGTATAATAATTATCGTCACAGAAGGTGGTGCAATAAAAGCATTAGAGCCGTTGAAAGTTATGTTCTTATAATTTGAAACAGACTATACACATACGACATTTACAAACTAAATATAGAAGGAGAAAGTTACTCATACACCGCCGATACCTATTTGACCTCTTGGGGTAAAAATAAGCAAGAATTACAAAGTTGCGTTAACAAATAATAGTTCAGTCATTATATACATTTGAATAAGAAAATTAACCGAACAAGCCAAATTTTTTATATGATGTTGGAGGGGGTCAGGACAGCTTAATTTGAAGTTTTCGACCGAAACCCCTCAGGGCGTTTTCCGCCATCTTGAAAATAAGGGTGAATTTTTGTTTGCTTTGTAACTCGGCTGCTCGTCGTCCTACGTAGAAGTTGTTTAGGTATTTTTTGTTCCCTTTTTTATTCTCTATAATTGATGTTATATAACTTTTTCACCTAACATCTGCCGTTCTCGAGATATCGGCAAAAATAGGGAAAAAATTGGGTTTCGGTTTCAATTTTTTCCCTATTTATCGCCATATACAGCGAAAAATATATATTATGAAGCATGTAGAGCAAGTTCGTAACTAAAATTTGAGGTTTCGGGTTTCCTCGGCTTACGCACACCATCGAAATTTATAAGTGTGCTTACATTGTACAGGAGATTGTTATGCAGTTGCTTCGCGAATGTCAGTGTGAGCGTACGTATTTACTATCGTTGTGAAAATGGGCGATTGTTTTATTTGCAAAAAACCTTTGATCGAAGACATTTATATGACGAAGAAGAAAGCTGTCCAATCTCTTTTAGCGGCTAGCATTAAAAGAGGACATGAGGATTATCAGCGTATGTTACAAACTGTCGATTCAGTGAGTGTTCACCATGCGTGCTACAAACAATACAGCAACGAAAGACTAGCGTCGATTGCTTATCGACGAAGGACATCTGCATTGAGGCATTCAACGAGACTACAGCTCCAACAGTCAGTCAAGAAAAATTCCTTGCAAGAAACGTTAACAAAGATAACTTCGTAAAAATGCTGTGCCTTCATTTTCCAAACGTCGGTATCAACGTTCAGCAGGCTTTCGAGGACGCAGATACTTTGATTGTAACCACGGCACTCGAAGAAGCGTCCAAGTATGACTCCGTTGAAATCGTCGGCGAAGACATTGATCTTTTGGTTTTACTTACCGGACTGGCACAACAGAACACAAACATCTTCTTCCGAAAACCAGCGAAAGGAAATACACCAGCAGCATTGTACTCTCCAACTAGTCTAAAGCACGGCAAGACCATTCAGGACAACATACTCTTCCTAATTCATGCTTTCAGCGGTTGCGATACCACATCGTCTTTTTTCAATATTGGGAAATCCAAATTCATAAAAACTATGGAAAACCATGCGGAATTGGTATCATCGGTTGAACTATTCTAAAGAAAAAACGTCGATCTGGAGATTTTGGCATCCACAGGAGAACGATTCCTCATCGCCCTATACGGCGGTAATAAGGAAGACAAATACATCAATATTTTACGATACCGGCGCTTCACAAAATTGATCACCAAAAACGGATTCAATCTGTCATCACTTCCACCAACTAAGAACGCAGCACGGCAGCACGTCTTCCGTACATATCACCAAGTACAAAGTTGGCTCGCATTATACAAAGATCCGGAGGAATGGGGTTGGCGACGAACACACCAAGGACTAGAACCAATCACAAGCACAGCCGAACCCTTGCCAACCGAGTTTCTAAAGCTTGTATCGTGTAAATGTAAACAAAAATGTGGAGCTGGTTGTGGGTGCAGGAAAGCAGGCATTACGTGTTCCACGATTTGCCTTAATTGCAGTGGACAAACATGCGACAACGCAGCCAAAGTCGACTACCTACATGACAGTGAATCAGACGAAGAGGATGATGCGACCGTCGAAGACAACGTAGCTCAAGAATCTCCACGCCTCGAAGAGGATGCTGAACAAGAGCAATATGAACAAGCAGGACCGTCGAAAAGAAGGAAGACATGAATATCTTTTTTACCTGTAAAAAATGTTGCCGAATAAATTTTATACATGTGATTCATAATTTCACTGTTTTATTTACTTTTATTTTATTTCAATAATTATATTCAGAACGGTGAATCCGTAACAACGTATCTATTCAATAATTTTGAAAATGGAGGGTAAACAAAAATACAGTTTTTTAGGTACGAACGTGCTCTACCATTTTGGTAATAGACATTTTTTGGCTATGTGTGACGATAAAGAAGAAAAAAAATAAAAACCGAGCTCGTACCTCAAATTATGTCCTATTTTTGCCAATATCTCGAGAACGGCAGATGTTAAATGAAAAAGTTATATAACATCAATTATAGAGAATAAAAAAGGGAACAAAAAATACCTAAACAACTTCCCCGTAGGACGATGAGGAGCCGAGTTACAAAGGAAACAAGAATTCACACTTATTTTCAAGATGGCGGAAAACGCCCTGAGGGGTTTCGGTCGAAAACTTCAAATTAAGCTGTCCTGACCCCATCCAACTTCATATAAAAAAATTGGCTTGTTCGGTTCATTTTCTAATTCAGGGCCTATTTTCGGACAGTATGACTGGATTATAATACCTTGGCACAATCGAAGACTAGTATTCCAAAAACCTTCTCACCATCAACGAGTATAAAACGGAATTTATGATATTCTCGGTCAAAATAAATACTTCTACATTACGTAAATTACATAATTTAATACATTCTTTACTCCTAAACTTAATCGCTCAATGGACTCGTCTAGTTGTTTACATAAATCCCTTTAATACGGGATCATATAATTGGATATGACTACATCCGCCTTGCAAAATTATACAGAAGTGTCAGACAAGTGGTACTTTAATACTTAAGATTTTAGAAACAACTCATAATTATATTGTTAAACAATATAGTTAATGATAAAACTCGTTTTTTCAAGAAGATTCTTCATCATACCTTCGAAAAGAACTTGCATTACATCAATTCTTGGTGTGTGACTAACAAAAATGTAAAATAATCGCGAATGTTATCTTCAGTCTTAAACATTTAGTATAAAAAGATGTAAAATAAATATGTACAACCCTCTGATTAAATATTTGCTCTTTACCTTATATCACTAAACGGATGTAACATATGCTTATGTAATAAGTGATTAAGTCGTTCCAAGTCAATATTTCTCTGACTTTTAAAAAACTTAATTGCTCTTCTATTATCGTCAGAGGCCATAGTTGCCCTCCTTAATTGGTTCCTTATCTGTGTACACACATTGCCTCCAGATTTAAACATAGGCAATTCATCTCTTGTATTACCTATCTCACATTCGTGACCATATTTGGCAAACTAGAAGAACATATCAATCATTGTTATAGTCTTAACACCGAGTATATGGATATTTTCGTACTAAATTATTTCTCCAGTTACTTGCAGTACTCATTATTTTTGGAACGTGTAACAAGCTACAATTAATTGTAACATCTTGCTGTCACGTTGACATGAAAGTTTTTAGCTAATTATTATTGTGAAAAGTACCTATATGTCATTTTGATTGATTTTAATGACATTTAACAGGTTAAACCTTTCTTTTTAAGAAGAAAGTGTGCTATAATTTTAAAATGGAGTTGCTTTTCAGTTCAATAGTATAGGCAACGCGCACATTTCTTTTCTGACTTGACAGAATTAAGATATTTTTAAAACACTTGATAAAATAGAAAAGGATACAATTTCAAAGTGAGAACACTAATCGTCAAGATTGCTCCGAAAGCTATAGTACAGCATAGATATTTTTAATACTATTTGGTATTCTTGCTTTACTGGTAAAAACAGAAATGTTGATAGTGCAAATATATTAAACAAGTATAGATACATGAAGTAAGTTATAAACTTTTTTGAATTTTCTTCAAATAAATGCTGAATAAAGAAATCTCTTCGGATTCTTACAAAATTTTCACACCACTTGATGTCCTGTTTCAAACAAAAAGATATTTACATAAATAATCCTCCTTGTTTGAAGTAGAGCACTAGGAGGTCTATTTTTAGGCAGTGCCCGTCTTTAATCTAACAATCAAAAAAATTCTATAGCTTTAAAATTAATACGGATATAGACATGTAATTTGGTGTGTAAGTTAATGAATAAATGTAGTCTTATAATTTATAAAGAGCTTATTAAATATTACATTGGATATATGACATTGAGCAAAGTCGAAATACCTGTGTGGCATTAAAAAAAATACTTTCTATTCGTTATTTACATTTTCTTGCCATTCTGCATCAAAGTTTCTTAAGAAGGCTTTAGCTTCGTCTTCTAATTCCGTGGATAAGAAGTGTACATGAGGGTATGGAATACGTTTTCATTTGCATTCGTGCATCATGGCATTCTATTCCAGTGTAACAGGCAAGATGTTTTGTGATGCTTTCACCATGGATCACACCTAGTGAAGAGAAGCAGGCATTTAATACCATCTATAAAAGATTACATAACAGTCAGCTATTGCGCTTGCATAATCCCAGAATTGTGTTTTGTAAAATTAAGTAAAATCTCTTGATAAGATGTTCATTTATTCTACTTATATTTGTGTTACATGTTAACAAAACAAGAAAATGGGTGTGCTTAAAACCACACAGCAAAAGTGTAAACTTCATCAAGACGAGGTTAATAATACGAAATACACGCGTATAATATTCAGTAACGTATCAAATAAAACGTATTCGCACATTTATTACATTTACACATGTACACACGCGTATAATATTCAGTAACGTATTATACGACTGATGCGTTATGCTCTCCCACGTAACGGTCAGTTGGACGTATGTATATATACAAATAGACGATATGAATACTCGCTTACGATCCCGTCCTTGGTCTAATGGTTAAGTGCTGGCCTCTCACCCAGGCGGCTCCGGTTCACATCTGCTCTGGCACATGAATTTATTTATTCATTTAAATTTCAATTTAATTGAAATTAAATACCTCTATATGATATATTTATCTTGTTCCCTTAGTCGACTCGAGCCGACATTACCCGAACGAGCGTTACATATCCGAGCGTGACGGTCAGTCTTGTTCAGTGCCTACAATCAGCGCAACGCGCCGAAAGAAGTTTACACTTCAAAAACCTTCCGGCAGTATTTTCATCATTAGGATTTTCGCTTGACTTGTATAGCTTCTTTCTTTTTTTTTCTTATTTTTTCTTCTTCACTTCGAGCAGATGACTTTTGAAATTGTAAAGTATATGTAATAGAGTAAGGTCGCCGAAATCGTACCACTAAGTCCATTTTGTGCACTTCCTTTAAACATGGTGTTCTGTAGTGATTTATATTTTTGTTTCATTTGACAGGTGGGGTTTAATAATAGAAAAAAAATAATAAGAATGCAATACATATGTTTTATGACACTTCTATTTTTCTATACCAACTTTTTCTTAGTATTTTATTGCTTTTTAATAGTATTAGTTTTAGTTTATTCTCTTTGTTTTCTTTTATTTTAATTTGCTCTTCTAGTATGCTTGTATTGGGCTATTACAGTAACCTTCTGTGGTCCTTTTGTATGACATTTAATACGTTTTTTGCTGGTTTAGGAAGAGGGTTCACAATGTGTAAAGTGGTAAAAGCTGCCTTCTCTCTTTCTGGTTTTACTTGTACTTAGTTGTTAGTAGTATATGATTATTGTCTTGATGATTTGTATGAATTTCATAGTTAGGAATATCCTGTACATTATCAGACTCTTTTGGATTGTTTACTAGTTGGTACCCTCAGAGTTTTCAATATCGTACACGATCATTTCTCCGAAAAAATTCTCACTTGCTACATTCTGAATCCTTAAAAGCATTGCTTTCAATTGGTCATACTCTAGTAAACCGAAACCCACCCATTACATTGTGTGTTGTTCCAACCTGGATATATGCCTTAGTGACTGCCGGGTGACTTCAAATTGGGTAACCTTTTCTCCAGGATTAGAACGAAGCCACTTTGTCATAATTTGCCTGTAATTAGACTCCAATGATTTAAAAACTACCAAATCTAAGGGCTGCAACCTTGTGTTGTATGTCCTAGAAGTTAGAGCATTAGGACATTATTTTGCACACGATTGTTGTGTGTACGCTTCTTCCTCCAGTTGCTGTTAATCCAACTTGATGCTTTCCACGTTGAGCTATAGCTTTTGGAGATTTTTTTGTACTATGGAGAAGCCAGATTCATTAACGTTATAAATATCCAGAGCTTCTATTTTGTGTTAATCAACAACATTTTCCAATAAATCAAAAAATTCTTATACATTTTCTCTATTAAAACCGTTACAACGGGCTATCGATGTATTTTCAGGTTGCCGCAAAGCTAATTCTGGATGTCTGTACATAAAACGGTAGTACCGCTAGCCTTTTGTAGAATGGGAGTGTTTAGCATCCCTCATTTAAAACATTCTTTAATAGTTATATGTCTCTGGATATGTTAAAGTCTGTGAATACCTACTAAACTTTAACTTTGAAAAGTTTAAAACACCTTCATTCTTTTGTAGCTCTTGAAATTATTGATTCGCTTAATGACTCTATAACCAAGTTATATTTGCAGTTGTTAGAGTTTGTATTATATTATCTACATTTACCGCTACGAATTTAGAAGGAGACAATGTTAGTTCGTTACAGAGTTTAGTTCGATTTCACAACTTTATAGTATGCCAAGGTCCTGCGTAAGTATCCTGCGTTATCTACATCGGCAGACATTTTAAGTACTCCAACTCCTTTTTAGAACATAATTTTCAATACCTTTTGCATAAAAAAATTTCAAAATTCGGACCGGAAGTAACACTTTTACTCTTACCGAATAGCAATTTTTTGCAAATACGTCGTAAATTATGCATTCTGTATATTTTTATCAAGAGTACACAAGTATTTAGAGCTAGATTTGCAATGTTCTTTGTAAAAATGAAATTTCAAAATTCGGATCGGAAGTAGCACTTTTACTCTCAACAAATAGCACTTTTTTTTTGATTTTGAATAATTTTTGTGTAAAAAAATTCGTAAAATTATATGATTTGAAACACTCGTACGTATGGTGTGATGGCCACACCTCATTATTTTCTAATGGTTTCGTCATAAACAAACACAGTCTCATCATTAGTTGCTACCCCAAAAACGTAATACCATAATTGACTGGAAAAGAAAACTTAACCCGTCTGAATATGAGGTAAAGGCAAATTTTGCATGTAATCAAACGTTATGCACATAATACGTCTTTGTTGTGTTTTAATCTTGCATTGTCTCTTATTATCATAAAACTTGTCTGCCCTGAGCTGATGAAAATTCGCTTCTGTTTCATTAGTTCGACGTTCTTCTAGGTCAGTACTTATATTTAATTTTGATATTGTAACGAAACCAGCAGACGAATTGAGTTACATTAAATAAAAGAATCAAATCTCTCGGCGCGATAAAAACGAAATTGTCACACGCAAAAAAAGAGGCAGACCGGGCGAGCAATAAATCATATTCGGCGCGACGGGTAAACAAGTCGATGACTCATCTCCACGCCGTATGGCTTGCATAGCGAAAGGGACGAGAACGTTTCTCGTACATGTGGAGAAAAGGCGGGACTGTGCTGGTATGTTCTAGTAATCTTCGCATACGTATATAAGGCGGCTGGATTCATTGCGGAGAAGTAATCGCAGAATAACTTCGATGGAAAGAAAGTCCTTGGGTAGTCTCGAGTGCGTGTAAATAAATAGTGGTAGCCAAATAAATAAATATAGTAGTGCCGTCTTATATAAATAGAACTGTTAAATAAATACGGACATATTAGTAATAGAAATAAATATGTGTTAATTTTAATTTATTAAGTTGTAGTAGGTAGTTTAAGTGTGTTACGTTAGTTTTTATATTGTTATATAATTTTAAGTATATAAATTTACAGACTGTTTTAAATAAATAATTGCACGAGTTGTTTATTGGAACCCGAAAACGTTACAATATCAATCGATCACAATTAGTGCGAGTATCAGACCTAGGCAGACCAAATTTAATATTGAATGACGTTGTGAATACGGACTATTAAGTTTTCTAAGCAATGTTAAAACAATACTTCTCTAAGAACATTTTATAGATAGTTTTTACAGAAAGTGTTTCAGGTAGATATATAAACGGTCGGGATTCTTTCTTCTGGAATAGTGAGATTGTCGTGCTTTAAAAGAATGAATATGAAGTGTTATCAACTCTAGAACAGGTTCAGGTGTTCTCTTAAATCTATTTTGATGTTTATGTCTTCTGTCATGAGGCGATCTGCCTTGTTCTAAAAGACGATTTTGTAACCACAAAATCTCTATAACGTGTGAACGTCTGAACCATGTGTGTGGTCAACTACTGCGCAATAAGAATTTCCGGTAAAAAGAGTCTTTGTCAAGGACAATGGCTGTTTTTGTAGAACTAGTGACACTTTACTAGACTGTAACTTCGGACTATGTATTTTTTTGCAAAAAAACGGGTGCACCAGTTGATTGGGCGCTCCCGAAACTATTTAAATTAACACTAACGGCAAACAGACGTTTGCTTTAAGGAATTGCTCCGCTATTTTGGTAATTGATGTATAATGTATTAACATTGAACTGAAACAAAACTATAAAAATTGTAACTAAAATAAAATTCTCACATTTAAAACGAAACAAAATATTATAATGAACTATACAAATAAATTTTGCACGTCTTTGTACGAATTATTCTTCGCATACCATAACACAATCTGTATTTTTTCCTCGACAGCTAAGGGCATTTTATTTTAATATTTGCGAGTTTGCTCAGACACAATGTACATAAGTTCACGCTCTAAAGATACGGAACGAATGCCATGTGCGCATGGTGTTCGCGCTCTCGGTTTACCCACACCACCATAAGACCGGTGGTGTGGGGGGCCACATTCTTGAACTGTTGTATACATACATACATAGGTACATGTTTATGTGTGTGTATTTGAAGATGCATATTAACTTTTAAATACGACAATCTGTATATTCTGAAAGTTACGCAGTGTACTAATAAAAACTATATCTTGTTTTTCCATTGAAAAAATGTGCCTGTTTAGGTCATTTAGTTCTTAACGAAATAGTCTGTACTAAAATGCAAGTAATTCTCAAGGTACTGGGAAATGTAGTATTAGCAAACTGTTTGCATTTTTAGGTTAAAATTAAAAAATATTTTAATTGTAGATGTGCAAAGAAAACATTTTTTAAATTCTAATGGAAAAGTGCCGGGCTGAAATAAAGCAGCATTGGCAGACGTTATTTCGTCACTAAAATTAACAACTAGCAGGACCCGCATCCTGTTGCCCGTGACATGTTTGTTATTATGTATGTTCTCGGCCTTCACAAAATAACACAAAACATCAGTGGCGGCTGGTGAGTAGGTTTTGGTGGGCACGTACATAGACAAGACTGATTCGTTTATTATCGGTGTTATGCTCGGCATCTGGGAGTATATCACTGATAATAAACGAATCAGTCTTGTCTATGTACGTGTCCGACTAAAACGTATACACCAGCCGCCACTGCAAAACACTAATAAAAAATTGTCTAGATTCTAAAGATTCGGGCTTCGAGGTGCATCGAGTCACCATTACTACTACCTGTGTGTCAAATTTCACAACTATAAGTGCGATAGATACCTCTGGACATGGCACACACGCACACAAACACTTTCTTTTATAAGTGTAGATATGTCTGAATATGTTAATTCAAAAGTAGGTATTTGAGGGTAGAGGGCTGATTTAGTATAATTTTAAAGAGAAAAGAAGTGGGTTTATTATGAATATTTCAACATTTCAATTTTTGTTCTTTAATTAAACTTCTATCTGTTGCATAATTAAAGATGATATAGTAATTATTAAGATGCTGTAGGTAATTAATGTTGTTATCATCGTAAAGGTGAAAACTGCTAACAAGAAAGTAAATAATGTTGAAGCAAATTTTGGTCTGTGTTGAAATGTGTGCATAGAAATACAATATATTTGGTATAAGCAGCACCAAAGAGTGTGTCACTGTAAGTAACAAAATTAGCAAATTGCAATAGCGTCAAAGTGAAAAAAAGTCCAACAAATAGGCACCGAAATACAAAAGAAAAGCGAGTTTAGAGAACACTATATTTTTAACCAGTGTTATTTGAAAATATCCTATATTTCGTCTAAAAAGTGCACATGCATGTGTATATCAGTTTATTGTATTATTTGACTATACTGTACAACAAAGTTGTGGTTTTATTATGTAATAGCAATATCATGTAGTTCCGATTATGCAGAAGAAATGTTTCCATATGTCAGGCTTAATGGAGGTGCAAATGATGCTACCGACGTCACAGTGACTAAATATTTTAGGAGGCAAATATTGAGATGTGGAATAGTAAAAGCTACAATATTTTCCAATATATTTGAAAGCGTCAATTACGTTAGTACCGCAACATTTTGTATACACAACATCCAAACAAACACTTTACAACATTATTGATCCCCAACTATTATTATTGTTTTACCTTTTGAATTGTTAGAAAAAAATTAGAAATGTATGAAAAATTGTTACTCGTGGAACAATTATTGTAAAGTTAATGTTTAAAGTGTTATTTTAAAGCTACATTTAATTCGTTTTGGGTTTATTATTCTATTACTAGATGTCGAAACCTAAGGGCCTGTATATTGAGGTTAGCAGAATCAATTTCAACCATGGAGGTCGAAGTTTTGTGATGGCCAGATCCATTTGGCCATGCTATAAGTTGTCTATGCAGCGAGTACAACACGAAACCCGGAAAACCACAACGGCCTATTTCGACGGCGGAAATATCCTACCAAATTTATATGCATGTATAATTCCTTTTTATTTCTTTTATTATCTATGTAAACCACATATTATTATTTTAAATTTCAGATTTATGAAATTCTAGATATAACAAATATTACTTCTTAAAACGGTATAGGAGTTTGGTATTATTCAAACGCCAACCAGCAAACTTCATTCTTTATTTGACAATATTCAATGAACGGACGTACAAAAAATTAAAGCTATAGACATTATAAAATTATATTTATTCGAAATCGAGTTCACTTTAAACGCCGTTTGATAAATAAACAGTCTTGTCCTCCAATTAATTTATTTAATATAAATTTTTAATACAGAAAATAGAACTAACCCAATATTTTTAAATATCGTTTTACATCTGCCAATTTTAAGTTCAATTTCTAGAAGTTGGACAAAATTGACGACAAGTCGGGTATTACATGTGTCAGTTCTTAGATCATTTAAAAGTTCTAATAATTTACAAATGCAAAACGCTATGCTTACCCTACGTAATTTTGATGACTTTAATTATAAGTTCGTAAATTGACAGATGTAAAACAAACTATACTTAAATCATAATAGAAGGACATTGAAATTTAGGATACCCACTAAATTTTTATCACATAATCATCTTTCCCCTTTCTTAATTTCTACAGTATTTACGCATAACATAGATTTTTGTAGATTATAAGTTCAAAATTGTCTATTCACTAATAAATATATACTTATATCCAACATGCATCAAATATAATTAATTTCTGTTTATAAAATTCTGTATTTAAAGTCTATCAAATTTAAAATATATATTATATAAATCGGATCTGTATAGTTTCCATACTTATGTACTTTATAAATGTACAAAACTTTGATTTACCTTTTTTTTTATTAAGAGGAATGTACCCGCAAATGTTAAAAGATATATCATTCTTCCTTATATTATTAAATGCTTGGCTCTTTACGTATAAAAAATAATAATTATTCAAATCGAATATTTCCTCATTCTACAAAAAAATATTATCACATTCTTATGTGCGCGTATGGCACATTGATTCACATTAAATAAAATATATTCAATCCTCAACATTAAAATTGTGGTTATCCATCTCATTAAGAAACCTGAATATCACAACAGTAACAACAACAACGATATCTATACATACATAAGTATGTGAATGTACTTGATCATTAAAAAAAAATATTAACAGTGGTACACAAGTAATTATGTTGCAAATAGAATTTATTTTTAAAGCTAATATCGGTATTTCTTATATAAATCAGCTACAATTGCTAAAGCACCACCTGGTAGAAATCTAACGAAATTGTCACCGGCAATAGGACCCATAGCGTATAATTCTTTATAACCTCTCACGG